>JAMBLF010000642.1:0-228539 GCA_030578115.1 Leucoptera coffeella | reverse complement strand
AAGATTGAGTGGATTTGAATAAAAAAGATCGTAGACGGGTTTGTAATAATGGTTTTCGTTCAACTGTGATTCTCTGAAATCAGGTATAATCAAAAGTTATAGTAATTAACGAATTAGTAGTTGTCATTGAAAGACTATTAAGTACGTATCAACTGTTAATGGTTTTGCGTATCACCATTTGTCATTCGCTGGATACTTATTGGCTACCTAACCCAACATGGATTTTGATCACCCAAGAAACTTTAAAGTTACAGAAAACTAGAAACATTTACTAGAACATAAATATTCATACACAGGTAGGCAGATATCAAGAGTCCCGATTTGTCTCGATCCACTTAACGTAGAATACCGGAAATCGAACCTAAAATTCACCAATCAGTGTACAATTACCATCAACTATACCATAGATGTTGTTAAAAATTAAAAAATCTATCAATATAATATATAATATTTCACATGTCATCAATTAAACCACAGATGTCGGTACCTGTATGATTACTACTCACATTTTCCTGTATTTTCGTAACCTCTCATTGAAGTTGGATTTCGTATACTCGGTGGTAGTGGTTCTTGGCTGCTCCGAGGCTTGCTCGCCTAGAGCCTCTCGAAACCTCGCCCAGTCATCTAAAGTATTGGTCTCTGAACGGGTCAGTTCAAAAGCTGTAGAAGGAATGTCTGATTAAAATAGAAGTTCATTATATGGTAGGGGAATACATCATTAAATATTTGTCGTGCGAAAGTTGTGTGTTAAAAACGACCTTTCTCAACGCTTGTATTTTTACTATATAGTGAAAAAAAATATATTGGGGAATCCACTGAGGAACTAGTGTCACTTTAATTTAACAAAACAACGCAACTAAACACTGTCACATTTCTCATCCTGTGCAGAATAGTCCCTAGAGAATTGTATTAGAAACCCCTTAGTGTCCCAAACATCTCTTACAACATTTGACGACCTCCGTGGCGCGATTGGTTAGACACCTGAACGCTAATCGTGAGGTCCCGGATTCGCTTCCCGGTGGAGATAGAGTTAAAAAACTACGCTTTTCTACTGCTTTCCAGTCTGGTCGTTGATTATATATGCTATATATGTAATTATCTATATATAATATGTATACATTTCTTAAATATACGTTAACTAGTACCCTTAAAACAAGTCTTAAATGTACTTACTAAGGGCCTAGTTAAATTGGTGTAATAATGTCCAAATAAAAAAATACATACAGGAAGAATACACCTGATTTCGTCGATTCAAGAATGAATGTTCCGTTTATACATTGTATATATTCATTATGACGCTATCAATTTCATAGTCATTCACAAAGTACGCTCGTGTAATAACTAGTCTTATTAGTCATACTTGTTCAAAAGAATTCGTAGAAGATATCATAAGAGTAACCAGTGCATTAGTTTATCGTGTCGTCATTCAATACGTGTGTGTTTCCTTAGACGTCATAGTAATGACGTGAATTCAACGAACGTGTCTGTTTTACCTCAAAAAAAGAAAGATGAGGACACTACAGAATAAACATAGTGTGCCAAAACTTAAGAACTACATGAGAATGCGAAAAAAGGCACCAATTACAATTTAAAGGGAAATTTATGGAATTGGTAGCATTTATATTAATAATCTTTTTTTTAAGTCACATAATAGTGAAACATAAATTTTTTTTCTTTTAGTCATTTATAACAGCAAGTACGAGTAATTAGGAGACAGTTTCAGTCACTAAGTAAGTTTGAATCCAAAACTGATAGTTTAGATATATATTATTATTATATGTATATTATATTTATCAAGTCAATATTTTCAACTATTACAATCCCAACGTATGTATAATTATGTTTCATAATTAAAGCGAGTTTATATTAAGTAGTAACCAGTACTTTCTTTTCTAACAAGATTTACCTGAGACGTCCTTCAGCTTGTCATAGTGTTTGGCAAACTCCCTCGAAGTAAGCAGGAATATGATTAGGTTAACCAGCAGAATCACGGCGACTGGCCCGTAGAAGTAAGGCAGAGCGGCTTCGTCAGCTAAAAGGAACACTTTAACTTTATTTTTTAGGACAGTGCGATTTCATTAAGACTACGATAAATACGATACTAAAGAATACTTAGATAAATAGGCTTTAATAAGGACAGCCAGCTGAGTTAGTTAAAATTGACGGCAAATTACATGTTACAATATTAATTCAGACATATTTATTTACGCTTATCCCTTAGTCGCCTCTTACTACTTACGTGCCCAGACGATAAACAATTTTCATTATTATTACGTTACAATGACTTCAAATATATACCGTGCCAAATCGATAACCTATGTGTGAGGTGATAAGCCTTACATGAACTACCTACCGTTGATTCACTTTTGGCTACGCCTCATGTTTTAATACGTGTTTCTCATGTTACTTACTTTTAAACCAACATCCCTTAACCCCAAAGTTGGGCTTGAAATAGGAGTTAGGCACTGCAGGCGACAGCTGCATAGTGGCAGTCACCCCGAGAAGCACAAAGGGCAGGCAAACAGCGTAAACGCAGTACCATGCGAACCTCCTTCGCATACTACGCCTGCTTAATTGGGAGTTTAGGTAGTGCCTGAAAGAAAAATGGGTAAGTATGTAATACGTCATAGCTTATGGTATGAATTGTTACGTGAAACAAATCCATTGATTGTTCTATACTGTACATGTTAGTTAATAGAACAATAAACACTTTACTCGCATTGATCGAGGACTATTGTTGAAAAACATAGACCTACATATCTATACGCTACTGTCATGAATGTCAGTATAGTAAAAAAGGATTAGGCTAAATGGTTATCAGTGTTTTTAGTGTAACCTGAGAATCTTTCGTGACGTATATTTATACATATTAGTAGACTAGAACCTTGTGTCCCTGACGCTACTAAGTCATTTAGGATATGTTTGCAGCCTCATTGCCGAATTTATAAGTACCTACCAAAATAACTAATACAAGCCTGTTAGGGAATACCATAGTAAGATAACAAAAATATTTAGTCTAGTCTATATTCCAATAAACACACAGTTTTTTGACTCATACCTCTATACTAGGAATTCATTCAATTTAGTTAATATTAATAGCCTTGATTCACTAGAGGATATTTTAACCTTGTCACCAGTTAACACTTTGTCAATCCTAATTTATGACTTAGTCATCTTGTATTCAATTGACTCAGTTCCCGATGATATCAGAGGTGGTTTTGGGTAATTAATAACAATCACATACGTTAATGATCAAGCCAAAGCCGGCATGGAATGCATAATACGTGTATTGAATGAATTATTAACAAAAAAGCTTACAAAACATTATTGGAATTTCGTCAAGTTATATCATTCTCAAACACAGTATGTATATATTACAGTATGAGTATGTATGTAGTAGTATGTATGTATATGAGTATGAGTATGTTACAGAAAATCAATTGTATATATATATATATATATATATATATATATATACATAACATGTAAAAAACACTAATCACAAGAAATAATAATCTTTTCAGTTTACGTTTATGATTTTTTATATCACTGAATTTAAGCTAAGCATATTAGATTCAAAGCGAAAGATCGCCTTCAAATACCTTTTAAAACATAATGTGTATGAAAGCAATAATGTCCAATTGAACCGTATACAAAAGAGGACACAAATCACATTCATTTTCATGTAAACTACACTAATGACTGAAACAACAACTACTACACCAATAATGGAGTACAAATTAAGGTTTACCATTAAAATATACGACTAATACTTACTTGACATGCAAATATATGTCGAAACACATCACGTTCAGCCAGAAGAAGCAGGACACGAACGAAAACTGGATTAGATACGCTGCAACAAAAAAAACAATCAATCAGCCTATGTCAGTCCACTGTTGGACGTAGACCTCCCCAAAGGTACGCCACAAAACACGATCACTCTCGCTTTTTCAGGTCACCGGTCCACCTAGCAGGGAGGCTTAAAATTGGAGCTATTTCTACAAATAATACACCGCTGTAATTTTATAGGTAGCATATCTTACCTAGAGTTCGCAAAAACTTCAAAAGAGTCAAGGGATCTATGATTCTTTTTTTGAGCATATAATTGTTTTGTCATAGTTAGTTCGGCCATATGGAAAATCACATGTTGCTAAATAAGGAATAAGTTAGGTCAAGGTTGCATCGACTCCTCACATGAGCTACTTTTCCAAAAGAAACAAATGGAACTCTGAATACTAATCTGCTTACTCGAAATTACGTCTCCCCCAAATTATTTCACACTGCAATAGTACAAAGACAAACGCGTTCATAACCATTAACCCTTGTGGGGTAGTCAAAGATTCAGGTGTCCATCTCCACAATTGGGAAGGTAGTCATGCTATTTGCACCTCGAACCCACGTGCTGACCAGAAAGTCAGTACTCAATCTGACAGGAGTTAATTTGTCGCAATTTACAAGCTCTGACTATTACTTGTTCGAGGAACAGGTAGGTTTCCTCAAGATGTTTTCCCTTACAGTAGTGTGCCGTAGTATTACTGTAATAGTACATCCCTACCGAAAGGCTTTAGCAAGTTTAATATGGTTTTACTTTGCTACTGACACAAAAAAAACTGAAGTTCTAGCTACACTGCATTGTAATGTACTGTATTTTGTCACTATATTTGTAACATTTTAATCTATTTTTAGCCCTAACTAAAACCTTACCTAACTTATTTAACATTTGATGAGATTTATATCATTAACTTTACCTTTACTGTAATATATATCTTTAACTTTACCATTACTTATCCTAAACAAACTTAAACCAACTTACCAATAGCAGCACAAGCGCCTGTCGCAAAAGAATGCCCAGCAAGTTGAGTGGCGGCCAAACAAGTGAATGCTATGGCCAATGACACACAATGGCAAGCCAGGGATTTACCATGGGTATCTCTCAAGTCCCTGATGAAGATGTAAACAGATGCTGTGGCTAGGAGAAACGGCACGGAGATCAGTAATCCTGGGGATATAAAGATGTGGTAAGTTTCAATTTTTGATGTTTAATTCAATAATATACTAGTAACAATTTTAAGAACATAACGTGCAGAATTTGGTCACTCTCAGGGAACAACAAACAGCGTATGTCCCAGTTCGCTGATATTGAGTACATTGCCATTCATAGATAGGACGTTTATCCAAACTGTAGATATTCATATGTGAAAGAAAAACCTACTTAATGAAATGTTCCTTTCGAAACTCTCTGAAACTAACAAAAGTATGTAATCTCAGATTTTTAATCGATATTTATATTGTACATTTATGATACACATACATTATTTGTAATTCTGAATTAAATCTATAATTATTTCATAAATGTTAAGATACAAATTATATCCATAGCTTACGAAAAGGAGTTTCAGATTTGTAAACATAACTTACCAACAGCATATACAATGAGCGTCGGCGACGGAACCTGAGCTTCTTGTGGAGTGGAAAAGCAAATCAGGGGCAGAGTGTAACCAGCAGGTTCCGACTCGTTCCAGAATGTCTCCATACAAAAGTCCTTGTTACCCAGCAGACTATTGCCGTGATGGGGAAGGAATAGAGAACCGTTGAGAAGAAGATAGAATTCGTCTTCTTTGTTCTTCATGGGGTCTATTTGGTACCTGGGAATAGAATTATCATTATAATTACACTACAGTATAATGTAGCCAGGGGTTGAGTAATTAGTGTGAATGGAGTATTGTGATGGTATTAGGACAACCAAATCCAGTCGGTAAATAGAACAGTTCATTAGCTATATGTAAACTCATTATTTAGAGAAATACTCTGGTTTCCCAAGCGATAAAGTAATTTTCGTTTACATTAAGTATGAAGATGAAGTCACAAAGTTAGGTGATATATCATTATCTATATGTATGTGTTTAACATACGAGTACATGATCCGATCGATTCGATCTTCGCTATTGCGGAGATGGACACCTGAACCTCTGACTATCTCGCAAAGGTTATGCGTAAACGCGTAAATAGCAAAATTTGTTGGTATTACTTATATTACAAGTTTAAAACTACCTAATGTAATTTATCCTTATATTGTAAGCAACAAAACCTCACCTTTCATACGCACAAGGGTTCCCGACAATAGTCTCAAAGACATTGCTGTCATAACTCCACATGTGAGTGTCGTTGGCTTCGAAGAACACGGGCGTGAAGGTAAGAAGACTTGGCATACACACTCGCTTCCCGTCAATGAGTGTTGCACTGAGATTCTGTCCACTCGCGCAGCATTTGGGGACTACTGGTAGAGTTTTCTTCACTTTCTCATCCTGCTGGCAAAATGAAAGAATAATAATATTTGGACATTATTACACCAATTACAGCGGCTGTAGCCTCTGACTCACCCCGCCATAATAAAATAGGAAGTGTGTATACACAAGTCGTGAAGCGTATGTATGTATTACACCAATTGAACTAGCCCCTTGGTACGTTGATTTAATTGTGTTAAGGGTACTAGTCAACGTAAATTTATACTTATTCTACATAGATAAATACATATATAGTATATATAATCAACGCCGAGGCTGGAAAGCAGATAAGCGTAGTTCTTAACTCTGCCTCCACCAGGAATCGAACCCGGGACCTCAGTATTAGCGTTTGCTATCCGATCGTGCCATGGAGGTCGTCGAAGAACGAAATATATGGGAACAGTCTAGTAGTTCGACGTAGCTTAGTTGTTTGCCGCTTGACTCTGTATCAGTGATGAATTTCTATGTACATTTTCGTTAAAAAACACATTTACGAAATGCGTCGAATGAGAGAAAACATCGTGAGTAAACCTACCTGTTCCCCGAAGAGGTAATTTGCATTAATGCTTGTAAATGACGATAAAGCTTGCCATAGCTGTCACTTTGAGTACTAACTATTTGTAGAATGACTACCTCTGCGATTGCGGAGATGGATACCTGTACCTCTGACTACCCCGCATGGGTTAATGGTCGTGAACGCGTTTGTATTTAGTCCAGTATATTCGTACAAAGATATTGCTAGTTATTTATATACATGCATTACGTATACCGTACTAGTCTGCGACTTAATTGAAATGCTACCTATCTTTTTTGTGACAGTATTAAGAAACTGTCAATAATTTTGCATACCAATTGGTAGGTACATTACAGCAACTTACATACAATTGACTTATTACAACCTTGATAGTTCTACTCGTAGTCTCAGTATGAATAGCAATGATTGCAATATTTTTTAATATATTGTAGCTTAAAATGGTGGAAGGGCAAGGAAAATCAACGCATGTTTATATTTTTATTCTTTGTCAATTAATGTACGAGTTTATTTCTTAGATATAAACTTTTAATTTATCATCTTTCGGTCTCAAAACAAGCAAAAGCACCATTAACACTTAATCTTCACTATTATCAGAGTAACTGTTCAAAATTCGGATGGAATGTGATTAGTGTCAAAATCAATTATGAATGATGCATGATTAATGAACAGCCAGTGCCACCCAAGAGACAGACATAATCATATTTGTTTGATGTTGGTTCTACATTCATCATCGAGATTAAGTTATTTATAATGGAACGAAACAGTTTAAGTTGTGTATTTTAAGAAAAATAGAGTTTAGTATACTTGAGATATATTTGTTATAAAATAAAGGGGGCTCCGACATTGTTAGCTTTAAAGTTTGATCTGTTATATACTGAAGCATAGAATACGTATATATTATTATAAAGTAAACAAGAGAAAATATTGTAAATATACTGAAAAGTGGTAACGAATTATCTCCTACAGAAATACCCTTATTGACATTCCATTGACATATTAAACATGCACAAGAATCAGACTTTTAGATGTCAAAATAATATGAAAATTGTTAATTAAAATAAAGATGTTAATAGTTAAATTTAGCTACTGTTTCCAACAACAGATGGCTCTCAATATTGACACCTCATTTGAAAACGTGCACTCATTACGGTTATTCATTCCGCTGCCATCACATTTTTAATGGCTTAAAATGCTGACTGAATAAAAATCAGATGCAGACTCACGTGCAGTGTTGAATATTTATGAATTACCTATAAAAGCTCTCGAATGCTAGCACTGTTAAAAAGTTCATACGTCGAATCAACTTGTCACAGTGAATTAATTGGATGCATTCTTTTGCCTTCTTTAACTAATCAAGGGCTTCCAATTAAGTTTAATTTATACTGAGGCCATCCCAATTGCCTCTGTCATCCAATGATGAATAATGATCCGGGTAGAGGTCACGCCTATTTGCCCAAAACCGTGGAAGGCTGCGGCAATTTAGTCACGTAAAAGATAATTTGCCGGAGACGTCCAATTTATTTCCCGTTCAATTTTTTAGCAGCATACGCCTTAGTTTTTCGGCTTAAGGCCAATATTTTGCTTGGGCCACGTGACATGCCTCGTTAGAAACGTGACATGGGACCTAACGAGTGACCTGATATTGTAAGTTCACCTCTCTATCCCGGCAAAGTGTGCTCAAGGAAAAAAGTGTTTCCGCTACCACTGTGGCACGCACGGCGGACCTTATGACATTCAATTACGAAGGAATACGCCGGCGTATATTGCCCACGTAGACGTATTAAATCTTTTATCGATCTCACAGCGTATTTGATCCGCAAGGACATGAAAATGATATTACTTTAACTATATAAAATGTAGACAGTTCAAACATAATAGTCTTTTAGAAAGTGGAATGAATAAAAGGAAACGTCAGCTTGAGAATCGTTTGTCTTTTACTACATTACAGTACATACTCCGTGAAACTATTATAAAAATTTATTACGAGTAATTCTTTAAAAGTCACCACTGCCATTGATATTAACATTGGACAAAATAGGGTCCTACAGATTAAACTTATTCGAAGATCTCATTCTTTGAATATCAAAGAATCAATTCTTTATTTTTATGTTTCTATATTTTTTTTTTACACTGTTACATTTCGTTTATATTATTCGATAGTGATAGATAAGATGTTTTTTTCTTCGTTTGAATTAGTATGTTCTTTTTATCTTTCTTCTATTCACAAAAGAATTACATTAGCTATCAAGATGCTTCAAACCCAGTTGAAGATCAATTTCTGATAGCGTTACCCCACGATCAAAACCAACAAAAACACGCTCGTAAATCTATGAAAACATTGAAAGCAAACGTAAACTTTTCGTAGGTGAACCGACCAGTACAAAGTTTATAATTGAGACCGGAACTATTTTCGAAAATGTCAAACGTGGTTTTAACGCCCTCGTACCTTTGCTGGCAGCTTAAAAATTTGCACAACTTTCATTATTAAAATACAGCAGGAGTTTTGGCTAACTTTTCTTTGTATTACGGCGTTGGTTTACAATATGGCATTTTCATTTACACTGTATAGGCTGGTTTGGTTAGTTGATGAATATTTTACTAATAGCGTTGTTACGTTTTGAACTAGACAATTAGTTCTTTGAAATCTTTGTTCAAAGTTAGTTGTAGTCTACCTTCTCGAAGTATTATTATCGACTGTATCAAAATATTTGTAATAATTGAAAATGTTGGTCTTATATTAATGATTCAAGCAGCATATCTGCAATTATATTAAAACAAAATCAATAAACAATTAATAATCAATTACCTAAGTCTAACTAAACATCGTCAAATAATCAATTATCTAAGCCTTCATCAAAAACATCGAACTTGCAACCTATTACCAAACTCAAAACAACTGTATTAATAAATGCACGTCAGCTTTCAAACATATGTGAATTCTGAGAGCATATCTCTCTTCAGTTACGAACTTCCTCACAGTTCAATCCCATATATCCATTTCAAACTCGTGAATCTCTCGGGCAACTTCCTCTTAAAGATTTTCTATACCGACCCCCATTTTCACTAACGACAATTTGATAGTTAAAGTCACTCACATGGATGCACTTAGAGTTGAGGGAAGCAGAGGTACGGCAAATATTTGCTTTACTCCTCTCCGTTGGAAGGGTAAGGATAGCAATGATAGATGGAAAAATAACGATTGATTTAGTACATTTTTATTAGGGTCATTTGGGACATAAATATAATGCTACGAATACATACATAGAGTTGGTCTTATTCCCGGCATATAGGTGTATTTTTCAGTAGTATTACACGTTGCTCATAGCAAGACTTACTACCTAAATTCTGAATTTATTACACTCACAAATGAATTTACATAATTTTATGAAAACAACTTGGAAACATTACAATCAGTTTCGATGTAACACTTAAGGACACTTTGGTTCTTTCAGCAATGAAAGCTTATTTACTAAGCCAAACGAAAGCTATCATAATTTGTCTTCATTAAAGACAAATTTCCCTTACTACGTACTTTTCCTTTACCTGCTAACGCTACATTCAATAGGGACAAACAACTCGGGGTGGAGAGTGGAAAACATAATAAATAATACCAACGGAAACCATAGTGCATTTGTCACTGAACGTGAATTATGATTGTGTTTCGTTTTGAGGGACAAATTAGCATAATCTTGTTGCGAGAGCAATGGGGCTCGTTTCCCAAATGTCCAAACGCTTAGGAGGGATTTGTTTCGCTGTAAACGCACATTATTAAATCAGGAGCTACGGACCCTTTGTTGACACGGGAATAGGCTGTTAGGGAATCAGTTGTCAGAAATATATGGTATACTCGTAGACATCGGTCCATTATCCAGTAAATATATGTTTTACATGCATAAATACATGCATGTTCTGAAAGGGATAGTGATAAGTTTATTACATTGAGAGCAAGAATTTCAAATATTATACCATCTGTTCATTATTATGTTATAGTTTTAATTATATATATCTCATATGTTTATATACCTTTAGTAATGAAAACTTATTCGTAGTATCATAAATAATCATAATATAGCATTTGTTTTAACCCTCCGAAGTTTCGGTCAAAATTATTTATGTGGAAACAAACAATTTTATTTAATACACAGATCAAAGGATCACATTAGATTTATCATAACATTCATAAGATATACGACAAAACAGAAGTTTCTGGGAGGAAATCTGTCTCTAATAATTTTATTCATCTTTATATGCACTTTGAAATATCTTAGCGGTTTGGTCAGTACAAGGTTAATTACTCATCATAATTGAACTATTTATAAATAGGCGCCTAATTCTAGAAGTTTATTTTGTGTCTGTGTCGACACAGTGAAAGGTAAACTGAAGATTACGCCAACAAACAAGTTTACTTAAATTTTAGCTAATATTTGTTCGCGGTCAGAGGAGATAAAGCAGACCTTTCATCGGCTTACATGTGTCCCTGATTATGATATGTTATTTATAGTGCTTGGTGACCTACTTTCATTGGAAATAAAGAGTAACAGATTAATAATGTAAAGAGAAGGGCAAAATAGGTATTTTTAAAACAACATAGTACAGATCAAATTGAAATCATATTGTTAGGAAATTAAGGACAAGTTTCAGAAAGTTAACAAATGAAATGTGGTGGATTTGTTTATGGTGTCAATATAATGTAGTTTCTACCTGTATTTATGAGAAACATAAGCGTGTATGTACGAATATTTTGTGCTACTTGTAGCTTATACATATATATTTTGTTTAATGAATAAAAATATCCAGTACCTATTCATATAATAATTTTACTACAACATATGACATATAATCAATAAAATGCACACAGATTACTTATCATTCAAAAAGAATTCCCCATGACTTAACCTGGCAATTATTAGTGCAATTTAAACAATTTAATCTAATCAACATCCGAAACACTTGAATTGTTTTATCACAAGATAAAAATATGTCTTTCTGCTCGCGTTATAAGTAGTAATGTGTCATATTGTTTAACTACACTTTAAACGACTGATTAACACTGTAAACATTATTTTAAGTGCTTTTCTGAATTGTTGTAATGATAAATTTATAATCTTTTGTAGACTTAGTTATCATTTAGATGGACATATTCTTTTTACAGGTGCATGCATACGTCGAGTGTTAATGTGATTCTCAAATGAACATGCATTCGTAGCTTCAAACGATGTGTAACAGTATAAAATATTTTTAAATAGGCTTTTAACTTAAGGTGAGGTGGAACAACGTGAGAAAACCTAGCTTATCTTCGGAACAGATTAGCCAGTGCTTGTAAATGGTAGCATGGCTTACTACCTGGTATATTGAGTACTGACTGAGAGAACATGTGCTTCGAAGTGACAATAGGTACCTCCGAAATTACCGAGACTATGACTTAGTTACAAGGGTTGATGGCCGTGAAAAGGTTTTTTTGTAACCCTTACGCAGTATAGATATCCTAACTATCCCTTATCACTACCAATATTACTAAAGATATGTGTATAGAGATATAAATTAAATTATTTTCACATGCGTAAATTAAGGCTGCCTGCTCTGGCGTACTAAGCTTTTTACGTTTACTATAGGATACCAATAGTTCACCGAGTCATTCAATAAAAAAATAAGACTGTGATATACAGACTTCAGTAGAATCAACCTCACTATCCCGGGTTTATAAATTGAGTGGTTCCATTCAAAGGTTGTGGGGCGCGATGTGTTGATCTTGGGGATTAAATAAATGGATGTGTTGGAATTTGAATAAGTTTGCCTTGGCCAATGAGCCTGTGATGTAACGCTTTACGCTGGGATTCCCCGAATCCCTTTTCATGGATGTGTCAGAGTTGATTCTTTTAATTTTTTCGCTTTATATATCGTTTTGAAATATGTAAATTTCTAATGTATGTTCTAATCTAATCCAAAAATGCGACTATGCGATTAAAACAATTTAATACAGTATTTTAATATCAAGAATTTATTCTAATCAAATTAAAATTGTTCACATTTCACAGTTCAATTGATAAACATTAAGAAAATCATATACTATAAGTAATAAATGTTCTCAGGCAATTTCAAATATAAATAAATTAATGAAGATGAAAAAAAACTTTTATTACTTTTCTATAAATAAGTATTAAAGTGTAAAGGATGCTAGAATCATAAAAATATGTGATATATTACTTCATAGTTTTCATAAATCGTCTACACAAACTAAATACTCATGCACTTCTAAATTTTCCTGTAAGCCATGCCGAGAACAAAGGCTAAAGGTGTTTCAAGCTTCAGCTACCTCAGGACCAAATTAGCTTAGAATATAATAATACAGTATATATTCCACGAATCTCTAATTACCATGTCGATCGGTATTCTCTATTCATCACAAATAGGTGGCCACGTGACAGTAAGTCCAATTATAGTGGTCAGGCTCTTTGTTGTGGTTTAGGAAACATTTCTATTGAATTTTATTGTTCCTGCCTATCTATTGGTCTAGCTACTGTATGGGTATTGATCTATTTTAGATACCGATGCATTGTTATAGACTTATAGGTGTAGTACGTGTTATATATGTAAAGCAAGCTGCTCTGAAAACACGATGGCACTAAAATCGAACCCAGGAGCTTGGGTAACAAGTCATTAGCACATCATAATATTTATACTTAATTCCATCTGTGATAGAAGTGATGTGATAGAAGTGTACGAAACGAAAGATTCTTAGAAATTGTATGTTCCGACCACGTTTTGGAGAATATTGAACATGAGATATTATATTATTACTTAAGGTTTTTTTTAACATAATGGTCTGAAAAATAATTAGTAAGGCCAAGCAACTAGTACATCCTTATACCGCTCAAACATTCCCAAATATCCAAAGCCTTAACAAACCATTACGCAGATAATTGACCACATTAAACTAAAAGACGTAAGCATACCATTCACGTGTTATCAAAACATTATCGTACGTGCTTCTTTCGTGTCGTTCGGAGAGGCAGTTTCGGTGGGGGCCAATAGCCGAAATTGCTTTGGCATCTGAGCAAAGGTGCTCGGGTAATAGAATGTAAACATTTGCGAACACCTTCCGAAGCTCGTCGGATTAAACAACGTGGCGTATGCAGTCCAATCTACGTTCTACGGGCCTTAGGTAATCTAATACGTATGTATTTTATTGAATTTAGATCCTATATGAATGTTTTAAGCTGATCTGAAGCTTATAATGAATATAAAACTACTAGCATTAGTTTTTGATAATTTGTATAAAGCGATTCGTAAAATAATCTACAAAAAGAGGTTATTCATATCGTTCTGCTATCGTTAGTTAGGTGAATATTATAATTTTGTAGCAGATAAAAATATGAAAATGGGGATATGTTATCCACTAACCATACCTTGATAGGCTTCTGAGATAATTTACACGAATATCTATATGCTGGTATGAAAACTAGGAGATTTCATGTATACGCGTTATATGCTTGTTTTAAGAGATTCGCGATTTATACTCATGATTAAAAACTTACGCGATAAGTCCCGTTAGTTATTAATCATGTGTTATATCCTGACAATCTAAGTTTAAGTTTTTTAAATATAATAGCTTAACTGAGTAACTGTTACAAAATAAAGTCATTATCTATACCTGTATGTTGAAATTGTATAAATATTTATAACAGTACGTTGCAAGAGCCAGTCGATTAAGTTTGTTTACACGGCAAGCACGTATGCAAGGGTATGTTTACAAAGGGTCTGAGCAGAGAATGAAATTTGGAATACATTTTTAATGTAAACACAAACGGAAGCCTTGTAAACAATTGTAGAGCCATTGTTACGATTTTAAAATACACATCAACCTTTTTTGTAATATATTTTTCGGTATTTGCGGCTGGTATGTGATATTTGAATCTGGGTGAAAAAGGTTTATGTTTGATATGAGTACAGCGAATTTTTTTTAAATTTTGCTTCAAATTTATTACTGTAGCTTTAAAACCAATTATTTTAGTGGCACCTGTCGCGTTAATTATATGACTTAAGAAGGCCGGCTTCAAATTGAAATTAAGGTTGATTACACGGTGTAACAGAAAAAAAAACTACATATAAATCATTACATAAGTACACTTAGGGTATGAATGGCAGGTGCTAACCACGACAGTTTATTCATATAAGATATGGTTATAGAATAAAGTACCTTAAGTGAACATTCACCGAATTATATGGCTATGGCTAAACCATTTGAAATAATAATATATAAATAACACATACGACTTACTTAACGTATCAGCAATTCTATTATAGCTATCGATTACTCCGGGCATCAAACACGGAACCTCTAAATAGCTTATTGTTGTGTATTATAAGTAGCTATATCATAGGTTAAGTGTGGCTGCGCCCCACCCCGCGATTGTCGTTGCAATAAAGCAGTGTGTTACTAGCTTCCGTGTTTGATACTCACCTGTCCCCGTGCCCGCAGATAGAACACGTGGCGACGAAATTTATTATAATTAATACATTAAAATGTCTGCTAACATTACGTTCGGTTTACTGTCAACTTTTGACCATCAGTCGCAAGAATGGTGCAGCTATAAATCTAGATTAAATCAATGGTTTATTGCTAATGATATAACCAACGAAAATGATAAGGCACAAATAAAACGACGGGCGATATTGCTAAGTGCTTTTAGCGAACAAACATACAAACTGGCTAGCAACCTGGCGCTGCCGAAGAAGTTAGAAGAAACAAGTTTTTGCGATATTTTGATACTTCTAGACAATCACTTCACACCAAAACGTGTCGGGTTTTCGGAGAAACATCGTTTTTTTTCGGCTATGCAACAGCCAGGCGAATCACACACTCAATGGGCTGCACGTGTCAGGGGATTAGCAGCACACTGCGAATTTAAGAACCTAGAAGAAGCATTGGTCGATAAGTTCCTCATGGGTTTATCGGCGGGGCCGGAGCGTGATAAGCTGTACAGTCAGGAGCAGCGGGACATGACATTGGCGAGGGCGGTGGACATCGCGGAGAGCGTGCGGTGCGCGCGGCAGGCGGCCGCCTGCCCACCGGCGACCTCCTCCACCACAATCTCTAATCAGGATGTTGTGTTCAGTATTACGAGGAAGGACAAGTGCAGTGTGTGTGGATATTCTAATCATAATTCCGACAAGTGTAGGTTTAAGAATTATAAGTGCAAAAAGTGCGGGTCCAAAGGTCATTTGCGTAAAATGTGTCAACAAAAAGATAGGATAAATTTTGTTGAGGGTGGTCTGGATAATGGAGACGATGATGACGGTAAGCTTATTTATAATATACGATGTGTTGACGGCAAACCGATGACGGAAAATGTGAAGGTCTGTGGATTGATTTTAGAGTTCCAAATAGATAGTGGTGCGGCCGTAAGTGTAATTTCTGAAAAAACATATCTCGATAATTTTCAGAAAGTGCCGTTATCACCCACTAAGAAGGTTCTTATAAATTATTCGGGAGAAACAATGAAAACCTTAGGTTATGTCGGGCTTGACGTTTATTATGGCGGGATTTCACGCGTATTAGATGTGTATGTAGTGCGCGGGGGCGGACCGCCGCTGTTAGGCCGTGATTTCATTAGAATATTTAATTTAGAAATTGCGCCGATTGTAAATCACATTGATTGTCAGAACGACACCTTTGTTGATGAATTATTGCAGAAATATCCAAATCTATTTTCCGATAGCTTAGGATGTTTTAATAGAGGTGTTGTATCGTTACACTTAAAAGAGGACCATAAACCATTATACTTTAAAGCACGGCCAGTCGCGTTTGCACTTAAGGATAAAGTTGACAACGAATTAAATCGTTTATTGAGCCTAGACATTATAGAACCAGTCGAGTATGCCGATTATGCTTCTCCTATTGTACCAGCTTTAAGAAAAGATGGTGAAGTCCGTATATGCGCTGATTACTCAGTTACAATTAATAAGCAATTAATTGTAGACAAATATCCACTTCCGACAGTTGAGGATTTATTTGCGAAGCTTTGTGGGGGTGAACAATATTCAAAGGTAGATTTGTCTAGGGCATATAACCAATTATTGCTTTCCGAAGAGAGTCAGAAGTATACCTGCATTAACACTCACCGCGGGCTTTTTAAATTTAAAAGATTAGTGTTTGGACTTGCAAGTGCTCCAGCTATTTTTCAGCGTACTATCGAAGGAATACTCAAAGGCCTAGAGGGTGTAATAGTTCTAATAGACGACATTTTAGTGACAGGATCTAGCAAGGAGCAACACATAAGCAGATTAAACTTAGTTCTGAAACGCTTAGAAGAAGTTGGGTTGACTGTACAGAGGAAAAAATGCGAATTCCTCAAAAATGAGATAAGCTATTTAGGTTACAAAATTGACAAAAACGGAATAAGAAAATCGTCAGAAAAAGTAGAAGCTATTATGAAGGCAACAAAACCAATGAACGTTGCGCAATTGCAATCATTTCTAGGGCTAACGAATTATTACCGTAATTTTGTACCTAACGCTTCAAGCATACTAAGTCCGCTATATAATCTTTTACAAAAAAAAAGCACTTGGGTTTGGTCTTCAGAGCACGATGCAGCTTTTGAACACGTAAAAAAAAATACTGTCATCGGATAATACATTAGCGCACTTCGATCCAAAACAAAAGATTATATTAACGGTAGATGCGTCACCGAGCGGGTTAGGCGCCGTGTTGTCCCAACAAGATAGTGAAGGTATCGAGCGGCCCGTCTCATTCGCGTCTAGGACATTAACAGCTGCAGAAAAAAAACTATTCGCAGATACAAAAGGAGGCAACTGCAATAATATTCGGTGTAAAGCGTTATCATCAATATTTGTATGGACGTTCAATACCTTTTGTGTTGAAAACAGATCACAAACCTTTAATATCTATTTTCGGGCCACACAAGGGTATTCCTGAGGTATCTGCGAACAGATTACAAAGGTATGCGATGTTTTTAAGTGCCTATAATTACGTCATACAGTATGTACGCAGTAACCATAATAGCGCGGATTTTTTATCGAGAAGTCCGTTATCAATGCGTAGTGATAAGAGCGAGAAAGAAATAGCTATTGAACCCGAGCGCGCCGCTTACGTGAACTTCATAACAGAAGGTAGTTTACCGGTTACTTTAACAGACTTACGACTGGAAGTCGAAAAGGATGCGATTTTAACAAAAGTTAAACATTATGTAATGTCAGGATGGCCTCGAAAAATTACGGACGTTCAATTAAAGCCATACCACATTTGTCGAAATGAAATCGCATATGAAAATGGGGTACTAATGCGAGGTCATAAAGTCATATTACCTGAGTCATTAAAACTAAAACTATGTCAAGAGTTACACAGTTCACATTTTGGGATTGTCAAAATGAAAGCCGAATGTAGGAAAAGATTCTGGTTTCCAGGCGTTGACGCTATTTTGGAGCGATTAGCGGCGGAGTGCGTGACGTGCGCGCAGCTGCGACCCGCCCCTCCACACGCGCCTCTAGCCCCCTGGCCGCAGCCGCCGGCACCATTTTATAGAATTCACATTGATTTCCTAGGACCAGTTGATACGCAAATGTACCTAGTAGTTGTAGACGCGTACTCTAAATGGGTGGAATGTTTCATTATGCCAGGTTCATACGGAACTAGACCCCTTATCGAGAAATTAAGCGAGTTTTTTTCACGGGTCGGTTTACCGCATACCTTGGTGAGTGATAACGGTACTTCGTTTACGTCAGACGAATTCAGAAAATTTTGCTTGCTTAATGGAATCAACCATGTTCTTACACCAACTTATCATCCATCCAGCAACGGTCAAGCCGAGAGTTATGTTAAAATCGTTAAAAAAGGACTAAAATCTATATTATTAGAGAATAAAAATAAAAAGGACATTACGATTAAATTAGCTAAATATTTATTCGATTATAGGAACTCGCAAAACAGTACCACAGGCAAGTCACCGGCAGAATTAGTGTACGGTAAACCGTTACGCTCGAGATTAGATTTATTAATTAGCGATGACGTCACGTCTCATTGTCCAGACTTATCTCAACATGTGTTGCGTAAACAGTCTTTACAGGTTAGACAATACGGTGGAAAGGCGCGTCCAGATTTCGTAATTAATCAAAAGGTATGGGTAAAGAAGTTTTTAAATAAGAACAAGTTTACATGGGTGAGAGGAGTAGTAAAAAAGAAGATTGGGTCCGTAGTGTACGTAATATTTATGCCGGAGTTACAAACTGAAGTAACTAAACATATAGATCAGATGAGATCGCTGAGTGAGCGTACCGAACATTACCCCAATACAAGCGATTACCACTGGGATGTAGAAATACCAGGTGTATTACAAGAACCCCCGATTAGTAGCAGTGTCGTACAAGATGAGGATCCCGCGCAAGCCAGCTCGTTAGAACAATGCGGCCTACACAGTCCTCCGCCGCCTCGCACTGATGGTACACTCGCTGACATGTGTGAGGCCGGAGCCAACAACCCTTCCGGGTCTCACGAGGACGACAGTTCACAATGCGCAACCCCACCGACGGAACCACCAGCTCCCATGCGATCAAGACGTGACCGGCCACGTATTGATTATAAATCATATTTTTAATTATATTTAGTAATAAGTTCAGTATGTTTGATTAACTAAACTAATAATGTAGTAACGATATTATATTCGTAGATTATGGTGGAGGGATGTTGTGTATTATAAGTAGCTATATCATAGGTTAAGTGTGGCTGCGCCCCACCCCGCGATTGTCGTTGCAATAAAGCAGTGTGTTACTAGCTTCCGTGTTTGATACTCACCTGTCCCCGTGCCCGCAGATAGAACACTTATATTCACACCAAGGTTGTTATTCTTTCGTAAAATACGTTTGTCCATTTCCGCATTAGCCCACATTAACAAAAAGCTTAGTAAATGACACAACACATACATATATTCACGCCTCTATAACAATGAACGGTTCAATGGAATACGCAGACTATCGATCGCCATCTGGAACGATCCTGACAAATATCTTGCTTCACTCACACCCAATAACCTTTTCATACATGGTTCTGTTCTTCGCGTTACGTTCTCGAGAATACAACGTGGCTAATGAATAAATGATAAATCTCTTGTCCCAACGGAGGTCACTTACTAAGATTACCTTTAGCAAAGCATTTGTCTTCTTGATTTAGGAACGAGCCGCGGCTTAAGCACAACATAAACTTACGCAACTTTCTTGCTTGAGATTTCGCCGAATTTCTGTCGAGACACGTTTTACGCTGGAATTACTTTGAGTACTTTAGGTCACTTTTTGGACTAGGTTTTTGAGGATAAGGGAAGATTTATCGTAGGACACCTTGGTGTAGATCGAAATGGAATCATGGAACGTTAAATGAAGTGTTTTGTAAATTTTTTACGCATAATAGAGAGAATGAACATTATTGGATAACAAATTTCACATAAAAAAAATATCAAAAACTTTCATCTGGCAATAAAATGCTAGCAGGTTTTGTCTATGCTTCAAAGGAAGTAGGTATATTTGTATTGAGATTTTTTTATCATGGCAATAATATTTACAAATGCTATCGATACAGGATGTGAAGTAATAAATACGTTAAATTTGGTGTCTAGGGAAATTCGTTAGATACTATATCTTATCTTGTAGAGATAGTATGTATGCGACCTAGCGGTATTACTATTCGTAGTATTTACACATACGCTTTTATATATCGTTTATATTTTCGCTATTATCTTAGTTTACCAAAGTGAAATGCAATGTACCGAGTAACAGGGTATCTTAGCTTATACTCCAATAATTTTCAATTTTCCATTCCTTCTTTCACATAACGAAAAACTGAACTAGAAGTATTTATTATATTTACACTCCAGACCAGCACGCGACTAAAACATACAATAAATCTAAACTTTCCACCAAACACCTTCACACATTGACGTATCGCCGTTCGTTCTAAATTCAATTATTTACGAATTCACTATCCAAAGTGGGCTAGGCTAATGGCTTTAATAAATCAAGTTCTTCCTTCCTGCGTAGTGAAATCAACGGAATAAACAGCGTTAATTGCCAGCTCGCTTAAACCGCGATACACCAAGGTTTAAACTCATAAAATGTCCACTTAAAGCTGCAACGAGTTTATCAACTTGTTCGCCCAGTGGGCCGCGTGATTGATTTGTTTTATTGCGATCTTAATGTGAATGTAACAGGGTTTTGTTTTAAGTGAATTCGAAGTGTGCTTCCGAGACGGTGGTTTCTTGTGAGGAAAGATATTAAGAAAGCTATTATTTTAATTATTTAATAGATTTAGAAAATCGATGTATCATCTCTTACCAACTTTAATTTTGTGTGAAATTTTGTTGAAAATCTTGAATAAAGAGGTTTTCTTTTTTAGCAGATATTTACCTGAAACAAGTAAAATATACAAATTAGATTTCATAAATTACTATTAAGTATTACTAGATATTTGGTGTTTTTGATATAATAACAATAAATATTGGATGCTCCGTAATATTTAATTCACTA
This sequence comes from Leucoptera coffeella, assembly GCA_030578115.1. Lineage (NCBI taxonomy): Eukaryota > Metazoa > Arthropoda > Insecta > Lepidoptera > Lyonetiidae > Leucoptera > Leucoptera coffeella. The sequence goes on along the minus strand of JAMBLF010000642.1, from coordinate 207,188 downwards.
TTATATTTACACAAAATATTATTTACATTTTACATTATATTATTTACACAAAATTTGGCCTATTTAGAAAATAAACAGTATGATGAAAAAGCCAGTTACATAAATATGAGGAATTTATATATTGTAAATAAAAAGGACGTTCTATAACTATATTACTTAATCTTAATTCATCAACTTGTGAGAAACGTTCCTACTTCGAAATCAACTGAAGTCAGGTAAAGGAGTAAGTTTAAGATAACGCAACGCCTACATGACATTTCTAGCTGTCACTTAGTTAACTGGATTGTCACTACATAAGTCTCTGGATATTTAATGCTGTTAGCCACGGGCATCATCATACATAGTTAATGTTTAATACCATCAGGTTTCTCGGCAGAATCCGAGATATCGCATGTCTCAAGGCAGTAAATACAGATTAAGTAAACAAACATGTTTGAAGGCTTGTTATCGCCATTGTATTAATAAAATATGTGTTTAGATAGTTCAACGAACTGTTACTATCTCGAGTTGTAATATCAAGAAAATATCGATAGGTGTCGTGTGTGGATATCATGGACTAGGTGTTTAATACTAATAAATGTACATTTAAAATGTAGTTGTGTCGAACTATTTTTATAATAAAAGTTCACTAAATAGTAGCGATACGTATTACGTGATATACTTTACACGTTTACAATTACTAAAGGGATTAAAAAAATATAAAAAACCATTTATTTATTACTGAACCTAAGCTTATTATTTCCATAAACATTAACTATATGTATACTACGCTTAGTAAGAGCAAGAAAGACTGACAAATAACCCATCTAGTAACTCCCAATTCAAGTCCAAACTACTCCTAAACAAACGTATCGTCTACTTTCTATATCTGAACCAATAACAAAGGGATGCCCTTACAAACAAGATTCGGTCCATCTAGCCAGATCACATCAAGCCAAACGTAACATTTGACCCAGCTTAAGGCAAACTTAATCGCGGATACGATCCCACAATAGTTTGATTGGCCATAAGATTGCATACGTGTCCCTTAGGCTATACTGCTTGTGGAGCGCAGTGCATTCCTATTGCATGCATTTGTTTTACTATTTGGTAAAAAAGAAGTAGAATGGTATGATTAAGAAAATGATTAGTGACGCATATATGTTCCAGATTCAGAACAATCCAGAAAGTAAACTTTGCAACCTCAAATTACGTCACAAATGAAGATAAGTTTTTTTTTATCTACAAATAATTACTTTACATTTCATTTAAAATTCGACGTAGCTCAGTTGTTTGGGGCTTGACTCTGTATCAGTGGGTACAGGGTTCAAATCCCACTTGAGCATGTACCAATGGAAATGAATTTCTATGTACATTTTCGTAATAAAAACACAATTACGAAATGAAAACATCGTGAGGAAACCTACCTGTTCCCCGAAGGTAGGTAGGTTAGTGCTTGTAAATGGCGACATGGCTGACCACCTGTCACATTGAGTACTGACTATCTGGTTAACACGTGGGTTCGAGGTGTCCATGGAATTACTACCTTCGCAATTGCGGAGATGGACATCTGAACCTCTGACTACCCCGCAAGGGTTAATGGTCGTGAATGCGTTTGTTTTTTGTTTTGATAAAATGACATGAATGATCAATACACATAAAGACGTAAAATCATATACAAAATATATTACGTATTTGTTTTTATTATTTACACTTTTATATCCCATTTGACCCCATTGTATCGTAACTTCAAAGCCAAATATCTCATAGACCACATTAGGAAACTGTCAGATAGTTTAGTATTAGCATTTACACGTGTATTAGAGCAACATAATTAAAGATCTTAGGTTATTCATTAATATACCCGACATTTTCTATAATTATGTCGACGCCAAACCATAAATAAATACCAATTTTTTATCACCCATTGTTCCGCCATATATATGCCTATGTCAAGTAAGACAGGAACCAACCGCGGCCAGTTTGTTTTATCGGCACACGCGCTTCCATCGCTGTTCCTGTTTAAGTGAATACGCCCACAGCCCGCTATCGCCTCAAACAATAGTTTCATACGGCACACCTCTCCTGCATCAAGATACACGACTGTACCACACAGGCCCGCTCTAATAGGGAATGGGAGATATGGATTATTAAACGAGACTGAATCGGAGAAATTAAGGCTCGTGTTAGTGAGTTTGTGAACTTTTACTTTGAATAGATCGAAATCCTGATTCTTTTATTTTTTGAGTTAGTCTTAGTTTTTCATAGAATATATTCACATTCACGACCACCTTGCGAGGTAGACAAAATTTCAAGTGAAAGTAATCTACAAAATTAATTGGGTAATTGTCGGTATAGCCATATACACGATCATCACACACACCTGTTTAATTAAGGAGCAGGTGGATACTCAGTTGGGATTCAAACCTGACCCATCATAGTAATGAGTGACACCCCGCTGTACCTGATAATTATCCTTAATTAGCTTTAACAAATCATACCTATTAATTGTAAAAATAATTATGTTGTGCGTTATACAAGTGCGTTTATTGATTGATATAAAAACCTGCATGTATTCAACCAGAAACTAACATTGAATAGTTTACATATTCACGTCCTTTAATCCCTTTCGGAGTGGACAGCACCTTGGAGACACAAAGACATCTCCTTGGTCACTGATTGTAATGTAATGTAGAACATGAGTTACAGGTTGCCAGTCTATCGCCCCAAAGCTTCCACATACCCCTAGCCCTTTAATCGCCTATGACATACCGGTAAGAACGACAACTAATTGGAATTTTGACATGTCCCATACTAGTATGAAACAAGTTAAGCAGCTTAATTACTTCAATTAACATGCCGCCTTTATATTAACTCTTTAATATCGTTTTTTTAAGAAGAATATGCAGTTAACCTTGTAAGCACTCGAAGCTTTTGCTCAAAAAATCTCAAGGCTATATTATATGAACAAATGGGAGTACTCACAATTACCCATATTTCTTTTATTCCTTTCGTTAATATAACTTTTGAGATAAGCTTATCATAGGCTGCGTTTATTTAGATCTATTAGTGATATGAGGGATGCTATTTAGCATATATTTCTCTGATATACGTGGGCTAGTACTCTTTACACAAGTTTTAAATGAGCAAACCAAGGGGCTTGTTCAATTGGTGTAAACGTGACTTAAATATTATAAAAAAAAGTCTAATAAAGAACATTACGTATTATATAACAACTTACACATAAAATCAGGTCCCTAAGCACTTAATTGATTAATTATTTAACTCTTCTCGGAGCGGACAGAACTTTGAAGACACGACAATCCTTATTATAATAAAATACTTATTAGCAATCAAGTGTATTACCAAAAATTCCGGTTTTTTTTCAACTTATTATCTCTGGTAACCCTAAAGCCTGATTTTGTTACGGATATTGGGTCAACCCAATCACAGCGGAGCCCAAATAAATTGATTAGCGTCCTTTCTGTTCCGGTGGGATTTCGTTGTTTGATATCAATTACCATTGAAGAAATTAATCTAGGTAATTCAATATTGAGTATATTTTCGTTACTAACATAATTGTACCAAGTACGAATAATTCATGTATGAACTGGTATATCTATTATAAGTTTGTACTAACTTGTAGGTATAGTAGGTGTATGTTGAGCGAAAGTTTGAATAACTTTCATAATAGTTATAAGGCTTATTTCCACCTTCTTTGCAAATTATATGGCTGCACAGTACTTTCTAACTTTGTTGTATGTATCATTAATAGATATATGTAGCATTTATCGATTATTTGTACGTATTTCACAAAAGCTATAACCCTTGTGTGCAACTCATCTGTAATTTATATGTTAAGTGACTAATGACTTAGTAAAAGTTAATAAAATTAGATCCTACACCATTATTTAATCCAATATCTTACATGATTACGTGTTATTTTGATAATACAGTGAAGGATATATTTGTACATAACACGTGTTCAAAGACATAACTCAAAACTTTATATCCCCGTAGTTAAACATAACATAAACATGCGCTTCACGATTTGTGTATACACACTCCCTTTTTTACTATGGCGGGGTAGTCAGAGGCTTGAGTGCCCATCTCCGGAATTTCGAAGGCTTTTTAGGTATGGGTCTTTCGAAGTCCGCGTATCACTAGATAGACAGCACCCAACGTGATTGGTAGTGAACCGTATCGCCGTATATAGGCACTGACTATTACCTATCCTGAGGGACAGGCAGGTTTCCTCACGATGTTTTCCCTCTCCGTTAGCGACTGTAAACTATGTACGTAAATGAAAAACACATATTTAAATTTCAATCATTGGCACATGGCAGAATCGGGATTCGAACCTAGGACCTTTCTCATAAGAAGTCTGAGGTCTTACCCACTGGGCTACAGCCGCTATAGCCCCTTAGTTACTCTAATCATGATTGGAACTAAAGTATTGGAGCAAGTGATGAAAGTTCTCTTGAGTGATATATCTTTTTTATCTTTGTCAATGGATCTCTTACTGCTTCGATGATTGATTGAGTACAAGTAGAACAACTCTCTTAAACCTACATTTCGGAACGGTATTGAACAATCTGTATTGGTATTCGATGAAAGTTTATTGGGAGATAAGGTACTTAAGCTGTTATACTGGTAGGTTTGGTTAGAGATGTTATTCCATTGTAAATACAGTTTTTATAATCCGTGGTAGATCGAACATTATGGTAAGTAAATAGTCTAGTAATTTTTGTTCTTATAATTACAATAATTTAATAATAACGGACTTGAACACAAAATAATAAACATGCTCTTATATTTAAGCCACCTCATACACCATCGATAAGAATTGAATTTATGAATTATTTACATCAAAAAATGTACAGCATACGCTAGATACATTTATCATACATATATCTCAGTTACCTAAGTTATCTGGCGAAATCTTCCACAATTCTACTAAGCCGCGATTCCACGACGTTAATAAGAACCTAACCCGTCTAACCACGTACAGGGAACGAGTGTTGCCACACGCACCGATGATAAAGTGCCCAACTGTAATACAATTCAATCAAGTGCGCAAATAATCTTGATGGCTTCGTCTGTGCGAATATTTGTTGTTGTTATTCTGTCATTTGTTATTCAAACGAATGGATCCGAAAGCAATTTGTTGAAACGCTCTCGCTTTGGTTACGAGGCGCGTAAAAGCATTCCTATTGATACTGTTTATGAACACTCCGGCGTAATAAGAATACACAAAACCACGCATTAAGCCTTCCAGTCAGATTGTAGAATACGCGTACTGAATTAGTAATGTACGGCGGTTTTCTGGGATGTTTAAGACATATACTTTCACGTTTTCTAATCCTTTTCAGGGTGGACAGAACTTCGGAGATATATCTCCTAGGTCACTTTTAGCTTGAATATTGGTGTTGCGATCGCATAATGGAACATTGATGACAGTTTGCTAGCCCAATAGATTCCATTCACCCCTAGTCCCTTAGTCACCTCCTACGACATGCCGGGAAGAACGGCCGTTAGTTAGCTTTCTTTTTACGTCTCAGTTTAGGAGGATGTTTAAGAAGTACAAAGAAACCACATAAGAAATCCATAGGCAGTTTCACAAGGCACAGGGATGTAGTATGCTATGCTATAAACTATAAATATTGTAAATATGAAAATATGTTATCTATGTAAATTGTACATCATTTGAAGCCTTATCTCCCAACCTACTGGCAAACAATATAAAAAACAATAATTTAATACAATCGTACTTGGATTTGATTCTTCCGATATTGATAAGAGTTTAAAAATAGCAACAGGTTTATTGCGTGGCAGCCAATATGATATCGGCATGCCCGAATGACAAAAACACATCGAATCAAAACAAAAGCACGCAGTCAATCCAAATATGTAGTTTCAGTTCAAACAAATAAAAAAACAGAATCAAATACTCATGGTAGCTCTTTTTATAGCACGGTAGTTGAACTACGATGAACTTCTTTTTATGCCAAATCATGATTGGATGGATTGCCGCTTCGCAACTTCAATGACACACGATTTTTAACAATTACTATGAGTCACTCTTTAGTTACTGTTCTACATTTTTTATTTAATTATTATTAAGTAGGTTGGTCAGGTATGAAGCGAATATTAAAACAAAAAACAACTGGCTTGTAAGAAGAACATTGCTTTGGAAGCATCAATGTTGAGATCAATGATTTGATAGTTTTTGAGACACGCTTATAATCCTTTTTTTTAATAACCGATCTGTACGCTTACAGCTTGGTCACTGAGTACATCACTTAAAAGATTTAAGTCACGGTATAACCCTGAGGAACGTAATATAACCTCAGTCAACTTTAGTATCGTTGCCAGGAATATAATATATTCTTACTTCTTGTTGTACACTCAACAATTATTGACTATCCTGAATGAGTTCGGATATGGTTGTGAATACAAACAGTCCGTTCTATTTCATTTCAATTATCCTTTTACCTCTAGCTTCTTCTGCATTTTATTCGTTTTCCTTTAGGTATATATTATTATTAATGGCATAAAAGATACACTGAAATATATGCCTTTCATCAATCTACGCATCTGATGTTATTGTAGTCTAGCCTTCGAAGACTTCATCTCTGTTGTATTTGATAAAACATAGCATAAATTCCGTCAATAATGTTAAAATTCATATGATTTAAGTAGTGTTTTCTGCATCCCAAAACAAATGTGGCACGTATGCAATTAATTTTGATGGTAAATTGAACAATGCACGAATAAAAGAATTAACTCTATAATCTAAAATTTTTGAGACGTATACGTAAATCCCACCTTTTAAATTTTACTTAGAGCGACGGAAATATTATTTATGTAATAATATAGGTAATGTTATGCACAATAAATTCCAATGTTGGCTGTTTAATCACATATATGTATACCGGTGCCACAGATAATTAAATCGTCATGCTATATTCTACAAAATACAATGAAATGTATCCTATAAAAATTTATTTTTTCAGGTATTATTTTGTTGGTTACATTACAAAACGCCAATCCTAACATGACAAAAGAATAGTCAACCTCTACACGTCCATTAGCACTGTTTAATTTAGATTAGAATCGGTCTCGACGCTTATCGCTAATTGCAAAATGTTTACACTGCGCTTCGTTGCTAACACTTCGTAAAACAACACAGTGCGTGCTAATCACAATATGTTTGCAATTACAATGCCATTAACAATGTAAAGTGTGAAGTCATTTTACATGTAACAGCTTAAAAGGTAAACGCATGATATGCATCGAGTTGCGAGTTAGTCATAGGCGCATGCATATATTCATTCAGGTTATTCAATCCCTTTCGAGGTCCACAGAACCTCAAATATTTAGTATCTTCTAAGTCACTTTTTAGCATAAATATTGGGGTTTGTGGTCTTATGGATCATTGGTGACATGTTGCTATCCATCGCCTAATTGATACCATTTTCCCTTAGTCCCTTAGTCGCCTGCTACGACATACCGGTAAGAACGGCAGCCAGTATCAATTCGTTTTACGTTCCAGAGACATTGTCCTCAGCTAGAAACATTGGGTCGTGTATACATATAAATGGTGGATATAATGGTAATAATGTATGTAATATCTGTCCATACAATGGTGATAATGTCCATATAAATGTCTGTATAGCTGTAGAGAGATTTTTTTATGATATTTACTAATTACTTTTTTCTCATAACAAACTCATGGATTTGAATGTCTATTTGTGTGTGTGTAGGTACGTGATAAGAACTTAACTTAAGCGATGTTTCCTATCAGAAGCGCCAAAAATTTTCTTTGCTCATAAAAAGCGGGTTTCCTGGGTTACAAGTAGACACAGATCTTGAGATTGTGAAACTATATAAACAAGATACCTACTATAAATGCAAAAAAATACTAAAATATATCTTGGTACACACTTTGTCAACCCTACAATCGCTGCATAGTTAATATAACACTCTATGTAATTGTCTAAACAATGACTCTTGTAGAAAATTAGACTTTTAAATTAATTGCCAAAAGCTCCTTAAATATGCTTCACAGACTGTATTTAAAATTCTAAAGCTGCTCTTACACCAACTAACAAATGAGCCTATTTATCAATTGTCTTCCACAGACTTTAATTTCTACGAAACAACGTCGTCACTTAGTATGACGGATACCGACCATTCATAAAGATATGCCTGCTCAAGCTTCTCACTTAAAATCGGGTGTCAAGATAAATTGGTTTGAACTGAAACGGTGACGTAATGGGTACATTGTTTGATACATTTTATTTTTTGCTAACCCTTTAGAAAAAATGGTGTGATTGACTGGGTAATCTTTCACGAATGCTTCCGTGTATTGTAGTTCAGGTTAAAATTGGATATTAAGTTACTGGGAAATCGCAATAACGTAGTTTCGTCTACTAGGAAATGAGACCAAAAAGACTTACTCAGAATACCAGCTCATTTTATAAGAATAGAGCTAAGTAACTTATCCCGTGCTAGTCTGAGACGTAAATGATGATGTAGATAGAATGATAACTAGCTGCCGTTCTCCCGGGTAAATTGAATCTATTGGGCGGTTGACTAGCAACCTGTCACCAATATTCTATTATGACATCGCAACCTCAATATTCATGCTAAACACTGACGTAATACAAGGATATAATATCTCGGATATTCTGTCCACCCGAAAGGGATAAAAGGTGAATATATATGAATGTAACTAGAGTCCATTGGATATTGGTACTAACATATCTCACAAAAAATGTGTTAGTGATATTTTCGCAACCTCGATAAATAGTCCTGAGCATATACATTCTTATGTATTGACTTTATTTAATCATCTTAAGATTGAACAGTACCTCGAAACCAAAATAAACACTCAGTCAATTTAAAATTAGTATTACGAGGAAATATAAACAGAATTTATACCTGCTATAAATGAAATTCTAGAAAATACTATAAATTCGATTTCCGTGAAACGAGCTGTGAACTAATTTATTCGATTGGAAATCCAATAGTACTACAATTAACTGCATGCCGTTAATGAGTTGGTAATCATATTACACGTTTGTTGTCTGATGTAACCATATTTAATCTATGTATTTATGGGTTTTGAAAGATGGACGTTTAATATGTCATTATATGTAGAATTTCTGGACGTTCTTCTAATACTATATAGCAGACTTTATTTCCGGCAAGCCTGCAAACAATCATAAACAAAAGATAATCTTGCTGGCCCTTAACTGCCCTTATTGTTATAATATCGGCATTCAAAAACATCGAAACTTGAGTTAAGTGAAAATTTATTTACTTTTTAAAGATACTTTCATTTATCTCGTTGCATGCAATGTAATGTAATGTAAACGATGCATAATTTACAATATTTGAAACCTGCAAGCACATTGGTTATAACTAGTTATCGGTGCCTTTATTACTCTCAGCATTATTATCACCCTACATGAATTATTTGCATTATAAAATGCTACTAAGGTGATAAGCTAGGAATATACAAAACATATTGAATTATATACACTTAAGGTGACCTAAGAGATATTATATCTCTGAGGCTCTGTCAACTTCACAACAAACTGAACGTTATCTTCGAGGTACTATTAATCCCGTATAACATTGAAGGACACAAATATGTGTAGTTATTTATTCCCTTAATATTCCCAACCCTCATACAGGCGGAGATGGTAAAGTGAATCGACATTTATCATATTCTGGGAAGGAAGCGGGTTGTTTCCTCCGACGTGTATATCCGACCGGGAAGAACCGAAACTAGAATAGTTGACGTTATTCTTTGGGGATAAACGTTTTTGTTTATATTGGTACATTTTGTGGCTTACATATTATTTAGCTAAAGTTAATTTATGGATATTGCTAATCTGATACTTATTCAACTTGAATATTTTACTTATAATTCTCATTCTCATAATATACGCAGAAATTATAAATTATTGTTTTAACTTGTTAATGCTCAGCCAACTTACTTATTACAAATAACAGAAAACCTAAATGTACCAATAGTGATTCAATGTATATTTTCGGATTATATATTATTTATAAATAAGATTTTTATGACTAGTTAAGGCATTTACATGATCTAAAACATATATATATATATGTATATATTAAAGACCTAATTAAAAAGATAATAGTGTAAAATAATAGACAGTACATTCAACGCAGTCTTATACAATTTCTACGATAACGTGAACCTTTTACTATGTAACGAACATACATAGTCCCACTCAAGAATGCCTTCTATAATCAGTTTTAAGCCCTCCTTACACTCAAGTAGTTATTCTTAGCTCATACAAGCTAATGCCGCTCGCTCTAATGGAATTACACAGTGCCCTTTAGTTTGCGGGAAGTTGTAGAAATTTGTATGCGAACTAACGCAGAAACATTCAAAAGAATGCTAAATTTAAAGCTAGGAGAATTATGCTCGGGTTAGGCTAGTGATAATTTCACATGTACGAGCTACTTTAGTCTAGACTTGGTATAAAGAACATTTAAGTACATATATGAATATATATAGTAGAATATGTCATACAAATCTTTCACACATATGACTAATACACGCCTTTACAAAGTAGCTGAGAACATACTACGTTTCGTTAGTTTCCCTACCCGCAAAGACATTAAAATAACTTAATATATACATATACGTATGCATTCACGACCTTTAATCTCTTTCTTGGTGAACAGAATCTTGAAGTATATTATCCCCTTGTTCATTTTAAGCATAAATAAAGGGATTATAATGTCATATGGAACATCGTTGACAAGTTGCTAGCCTATCGTCGTAGATTTCATTTGTCCCTTAATAATCACTTACGACATGCCGGTTTGAACAGCAGCTGGTTCGCAATTTCTTATAGTCCTAGTCTAGCACAGGAATAAACATACACTCTCACGAATACATAAGCAAGAATACCCCAAGTCAGTCAGTCTTAATCTCGTTCTGTTAAAATTTCCGCTGGCTTCGGCAAATCTAATTAGCAAAGCAGAGACCGCGAGTGCTCAGTTAAACTTCGGCGTGACGTCACAGCTAGAGAATCCCGTTGTTATGACGAGGGTCAACTCTGGTACAGGGTTGTCACTTCGTAAGACACGGGCACGGTTGACGGTGTAGAGTGGGCTTTACTTTGATCTATTGTCTGTTTTGGAAATGGGTGTGGTTGATCAAGCGGAACTGGATTGTTTTAGTGGAGGTATGTGTTTAATGCTATCTAGAGAAGGAATGATCATGTTAATAGAATTGTGTGAATGTTAATATATTACTGTATCCTTTGCTATTTTCATTTTCACAATTGCAAATTAGGTGATATATGGTTACATCGAACTCATTGCTCTAAAGGTAATAATAAATAATTATTATATTTTTACAAGTACATTGACAAAATTACGCTTGTAAAACAATTAAAAACCCGGTGAAGAAACCCAAAACCTAATCTGACTATAAAGGTCATTCAAAATCATTAGCATGATCTGTCACAATATTACTTGTTAGCGTAAAAGTAAACTTTTACAAAAAAATTAATATAAATATATAAAAATGTATTGGTACATTCCAGTAGGTTTCAAATTCGGAACTATTGCTTTTCAAACCTTCATCCAAATTTAGACCTTATATTAATACTCCTAGTGTCGCTAACTATGTTTAGGCATCTCATTTTGACATGTATATGAACGAAATGTCACGAGCAGACCTCTAGGAATTCGCGGTTTCGTTTCAATAGGAGCCAACAATGAGCGGCTGAACATTTCGACGCCTTGGCTCCAAGGGACGCATTTCATATCAAATTGTTTTAATTGACGTGTTATAATATGTTGATTCTGTAAGTTTTGATATTTAGGTAGTTTAAAGGGTTTAATAATGTCAAAGTTGTTAGCTTTTATAATAATGGGATAAAGTATAACATTAGATGTTTCAATATAGATTTAAAAAAAGTTAAATATTTAATAAAAACTGCGGTGACTGCTTAATACCCAGAACTATAAATTATATCATCACTCTAACCAGCATATTTCGCCTTACTAATATTCTGATACCAAAACAAAGTCGTCTCTTTTCTCTATTCAACCTCTAAACCATCTAGACAAAATAAGATTAAGAAAGTTCAAAATGTTTATCAAGTAAAAATATCTCTCATCCTTTTAAAAACAGCGCGTTATTAAACTTCTCCGCCGCTCGTGCAGGTAAAATCCAATGCGCAAACTACCTGACAACATAATTAGCTTGTACAAAGTGTAGATTACAAACAGAAACGAGATACTAAAAAGAGATCTTCATTAACCTTATTCCTCATTCCCTCTGTTCCTTTTTCAAAATTCAACACGCAATAAACAATTTCGCATCCCATCTCGTTCGAAAATTAAAAAAGTGAAAATAGAATAGACAAAAAAGGCGCTCTTTAATTTAATTATTCGGACGAAAAGCGTTCCGAATGTAAAGGATCCTCATTTGTTTATGCCCAAGCTACAACTCAATGTCAAAGAATATCCACCCTGAGGCACAAGCGCTTCAAAGTTCCTTGCTCTAAATGATATGAACAATGTATTTATAAATTTCGTATTACGTTGGAGGGCTCTAGGAAATCATATTTCATGCAAAGCCGATCCTATCTTTGGAGGTGCGTTGGAAATGGACTGCGCCTTTGCACCGTAAGGAAATTATCCTGCTTTCTTTATGAACTAAGCAACGGTGCTTTGTGAATCGGGGGATCGGCTTACAAAGAGACTTTAAAGTAGATTAAGCTACACATTGGCTGTGTGCATTAAAAGCATTATGTAGAGTCTATAAATATTAATGCATCACTTTTTTCTTCTTTTACTAACTAAAAACTTACTAGTCTATGTTATATGTAGGATAGAGTTTGTACTCTATTCTTATAAGCATAATACATTACTTTTTTCCGGTAGCCTTTATTGGATAAGCTTCACTTTGGTAAACAAATGTGGGAGTCAGTTTAAATACGATTCACCTGCGGAATTGTTAAATGGATCATTTGAATAAATATAGCACATTTAACAATCTGTAAATGGTATTTGTTTATACTATGTCTACGAAATAGTTTAATTTAATGTCTAGTTCAAACCTACACTGAATATTAATGGTATTCTCAAAATAATTTTCTACTATGCTATAATAATAAAATACAATAGACGATTAAAATATATTTATTAATATTCGTTATAACTATTTTTATACTATGTATGGTAGGTATGGTATTTTTTTATACTATGTCTACGAATAAGTGTACTTTAATGTTTAATTTAAACCTACACTGAATATGAATGGTATTCTCAATATTTTTTCTGCTATGTTATAATAATAAAATAGAATAGACGATAAAAAAATATTTATTAATATTCTTATGAACTGGTATACAGGTTATCATTTGATTGTTATTAGTTACAACAAAGTTAATTTAAGCATTATTCACTTCTTAATCTCTACAAATATTTCAGTGTTGCTAACCAACAAGTTTGCTAAACAACTTCACTTCACTTTCTACATTTACGCCTCGATATCCCAAATCAAACAGAGAATATCCATCACTACCTTGAACGATCTAAACGAATCTTTCTTGCCCTCACATCCACTAACTCTCATGCAACTCATAAAACATTAAATAAATGTCAAAATAAATGTTTTCTTTCTTTCTTTAAATATCGACAACCCTATGATATCCCTCTCAAGTCCAAACAATCAGGTAAGGCGAGGTTTCGCGGCCGAGAAACAAGATGGGTGACACAAAAAGTCTCGAACGAGAGCCGGAAATGTCAGTGGAAACAAGTAGCTCCCTCCTCACTTGAAATGTGGAATCACATACTCGTTTTCGACCAATGATAAGTGTACGCGGATATATCGATAAAACTAGGATACTCGCTGTGCTAAATACAGATACTTTATTCACAATGGTATAAAGTTTAATATTCATTATCATCTAATATTGCTATTCTAAAGATGCTTTAACATTGGTACAATATTTTTAACGATGTTGTTTTCCAGGACTAGGAGATTTGGATCCGCAATCTCTGCCTATCCTATATGTATAGAGTGATGAGTATGCATCGTACAATATCTCTGTATGCAATCTCGTCCTTACACCCTTAGTAGGTAGAGGTCACGGATCATCATTCGTCTCGATCCTAACAACGCCACTTTCGCTTCATTAGCACCCATAGATCTCCACATATACAATCCGCCCCTATAGGCAATATAACGAAAAATTCATTCATTAAAATTTTCTTGAAAGAAATAGCATTAGTCAACACGAAAATCTTGCAAAACAACACAACATTGTAGGTATAGGATGTTCGTAGGAGTTGAATTCCTTCAAACAACTAAACTGGGTTATTCATCCGCTAACTTTGGACGTGAATGAGATACAACTGCCAACTAGATTGTTGAGGGAGAAATTTTAGTCCGTATTGGGCCTGATTTCTATCAATAGGTACCATGAGACTGATATTGCGGTCTATTTAGATATCACTCCTAGTATTAGTATTGGAGTTGTAAATAAACGCTTATTATAATTATAAATATTATAGATGATCAAAGCTGTATTGTTATGATCTCTTCGATTTTAAATACGCGTTTATGTGTAGAATATTAACAGAGGATGAGTGTGAAAAAATGATATTTATTTAGCCATAAGAAACTTCTTGGAACACAGCGTGTAAAGGGCCATTTAAATGCATTCAAGTTATATTTAACATATACACTTTTTTATTACATCACCTTCTCAATTTACAAGCAATCACAGCAAACACAACCCTATTTTCATCCACACTCACATTTCCGCATCGACTTGTGTCAACCCTGTCACATTCGTCATAACCCGGCATGTTATCGCGAGCCTCTAGCCTCGAGGGGTTTCGCACTTGACATGCCCCATTTTTACAGACCCATTTCCTTGTCACTTGATAGGTTAGTGTGTGAATGGAGGCTAATGTCTAGCAAGAGCGTTCACTCGCTTTAAGGGTTTGGGTTGGTATGAAACGGTTGTAAGGCAGAAAGTATGAGACTATTGTATAAGGGCTATAGGTATAAACATGATATACATATAGAGTGCATATATAAAGGTATTAGTTAACATGATGCCAACCGCAGTGTCAACGTTTTTGGTGACGATATAATTAATATAACAACTACCTTTTGAGTAGTTTAATTTAACTGAATGAATGATTTCTGAAAGAGCACATGTTTCTATGAAACTCCATTGTCCAACTAAAGTAGTGAATATGTTGTCAATACGGTTCAATGTGACAATACATTATTCTAGATTCAAACGTTAAATCAATCAATCAATCAGTCTATTGCAGTCCACTGCTGGACATAAGCATCCCCAAGGGTACGCCACGAAACACGTTCACAAAACGTTAAATACTTGCCTTACATCATTACGGTAGCTATTTTTTATATCTTATTTATTCTGTTCCAAAACACTTAAAATAGATAAAGCATCTTTAGAATTGCTCAGTCGTGTGCTGCCAGCCTAAACAGCGTTTAAAATGTTTCAAACTTTGCACTTAGATTTTATGAAAGCAATCAAACAACGCCATTACAAAGGATTTCGATAAGGATCCGAGGGGTTGTATCGGGAGTTTAACGTAGAAGTTTATACGTATATTTATTATTGTATATTTGTATGTATATAATATATAAACATCACGACTGTATTGACTTTAAAGTAGATACAAGCTCCAAGTTTGTTTTGACGATCAATTAAAACCCTACGTTATTTAAACTGTAATACATACATAGACAAGTGCTGGCATAAACAAGTATGTATATGTACTCGTGATCTTTAATCCCTTTCGATGTAAATAGAGCTTCGGAGACAAATAAACGCTGGTCAACTTTAGCTAAACTTTTGGGACTGTAAATGGTTTTAGGTTTTAATTTCGTTCACTGGTTGCTTACCTATCTCTTAACAACTATAATTTTCTCATAACCCCTAAATCATCTACTAAACCAAACAAATAATGATAACTATCTACTATTCTTCGTACGTCCCAAACTAGCAAGATAACAGAATAAACTGTAGTAGACATAAAATATGACCCTTGGATATTATTTAGAGCTATCCCAAGTCAGACAAACTCCGCATGAATAATGAATCCGCTAAAACCGCGGGGAACGCTTAAGCTCACGAGGTCTATGACTATATTTAGGTACAGGTGGGACTATCACGTGTATTAAGATACATGTATCTATGATGATTATGTCAAGAGAGGAGGACAGAAAGAATATTACGATATGTTATCCAATAAATGTATTTGGAAAACTCGTTAGAAAAAAAGATGAAAGATCAATAAGAATATTGGTGTATAATTTGTCAGGTTCGTTCCAGATGGCGATCGAAAGTGAGGCGTAGACGTAGACGTAGAGGTGTGAATATATGTATGTATGTAGAAATAATTAGTGGTATCAAGGAGCAAGTCTATTCTGTGGTATAATATAAGATTACATAAAGGCACTCTTACAATAAATAACTTAAAACAGAAAATCATTGAATATAACTATTTAACATATAAAAACATATGACAAACTCTTCCAAGAAGTTCCTTAAACCTTTACAAACCTTTTTACACAAAACCATAGAGATAGACAAAACCGTTCCAAAATAGTGTTGGGCTTAGCTCCCTAGATATTGTAGTGGCATAAACCCCTGTTTATCCAGGCCCAATGCTGAAATGGAATAATTTATGAGACAAGCGGCTTAATGTGCCTCCGATGATTTATTGCAACAATCAGGGATCGCTTGTTTCGATCGCTTCCCGATACTTTATGAACCCTTTTTCGAATTACTTTCGATTCGATATTTATTTAAATAAAATGCAAACGAG
The DNA here is from genome assembly GCA_030578115.1 of Leucoptera coffeella. Lineage (NCBI taxonomy): Eukaryota > Metazoa > Arthropoda > Insecta > Lepidoptera > Lyonetiidae > Leucoptera > Leucoptera coffeella. The sequence goes on along the minus strand of JAMBLF010000642.1, from coordinate 190,325 downwards.
CATGTATTTATTGGTGTACAAGTATGTGATTGTAAAATAATGTTTTGAAATTGTGATTCAGAAATTTATTGTACGATATCGAATACTCACAACGCATGGGCGGTATAGAATTTAAAAGAAAATCCCATGTATATTATTCCCGGCGTGATATTAGTACTAAATTAAAGGATCTCAAATTATCAGAGCATGCATTTCCGAAATCCCGCTTATTACACTATACTGCCCTATCACAAACTTCCTACATTCGGAGAGACCATCGGACTACCCCACAAAAGAAAGTCGTGAATGTCTTTTTATCGATACAATCAAGCGATGTCACACATTAGTCGTGGTCTTCATGACGTGGCATCTTGAGCAGCCGAAATGGTTGGTGAACTAACCTCGGTAAAAATATGTAAAGACAATGCTCAGTGCCATGTTTGAAATAGTTTTTTTACATACATACATACACATCACGCCTGATTCCCTGTAGAGGGGTAGGCAGAGATCACGGATCCCCATTTGTCCCGATCCTGACAGACCACTTTCGCTTCATTGACATTCATACATTCTCTAATACACTCTCGGCGGTTATAGGTACTCCTAACGTCACCTTTTTTCAATATAGCGTCTATCTGACTGTTACATATATGTCTTATTAGGCCGGCCCCTACGTAACCGCCCTTCCACTTCACTCATATATATTCCTTTTGTCAATATATAGTTTTTTTAATTTGTACTTAGATCATAAAATAACTTTCAAAGAGAGCTTATGATAGGGCCTATTTTGAATAAAAATATTTTGACTTTTGACTTTGGTATATTAATTTGTTTTATTTGAGTTTATATTCTTCTCAATTACGGCCTTTCAACGCCTTTAACTTTGCTTATTGATGGAACGAAATGCAAGGTATTCCTGCCATTCAGCCAGAACTTTCCCGAAACGAGAATTTATGCTTACCGATTTCTCCTTAACAATCTTAATTACTTATCAAGAATAAATCTACAACACTAATGACATTTAACAAAGAAGATGAAACGATAAAATTGACCATCAATGTAATTGAAACGCCGACATTTATGCCAAGCTTCGATATATTTTGTGTCAGTATCGATATTTCGGCTAGTGTTCAAAATGTTGACGATCGATACGTATCAGTAATCACGCAACAATGACGTGAAGGTGACATTTGAATTGTGATACCTTATAATTTTCTTAGACAATATGAGTACATACGATTTCTTAATTATAGATAAAAGGGATTTTCCTACAATTCTCATAAATACACCCGGATCTACGCAATAATGGATTTATTAATTAATTAACATCAAAGGAGCTGATCTGCGGCTAATTAAGATTATCTGAGAAAAGCTAGAGTTTGGGGGAAACCTCAATAATTAGATTTGATCCGATAAATCAAAATGTCACGGGCAGAAAATGGCCTCTGGCTTTTTGTCGAATATCAAAGCCGATGAAATTGTGGAAATGCTTAGCTAATTGAAAACGGAGATAAATCTCAATTGGAATCCTAAAATTATTTAATTGTAAAGGAGTAAGCGTGCAGAAAGCGTTTTGGGAAATCTTAATTACAATATACCATCAAAAGGATTTAGGTACATTGGATTTTATTTCAATATTTCAGACACACGATATAAATATCAAAATGTTTTATTGTAGCGGTCGCGTAGGCATATTTATTCCTCTTATTCGATTTACTAATAAACGTAATTGCAAATGCATTAATGCTACTAGGACATCAATAACTCAAATATAACCCAACAGGATTAATACTGTTGATTTTTACGTTCCACAGTTGTTTCTTTAAAAATCAATTGTTTATTATATCATGTATTGTCTTTTACCTGATTAAATAATAAAATTAAAAGAAATGAATATTTCGCTTGTGCGACACACCTTTACATGGCCATAAAATCGAAGCTGCAACTTTAGTGATGTTATTACAAAATCGCTTATCAGCCAATCAGATATCTTGTTTCGAAGCGGACAGAATGATGCAAATCAGCGGGAATCGTACGCTTACGCAGTTTTGGTTATCTGTGACGAAATTTTTGTGAAGAAGAATTACGATACGGAGAAATGCAAAAGATATTATCAGCAAATTAATTGTACGTATTTTTCACGAGACCTACACTAATACATATGCAATCACGACTCTAAATATTTTAGGTGTTGTCAGAAGTTGTAATTTCACCATCATTGAGCATTGTGATGGTCTTTGGCCGCTTAAAACCAACTTTTTACGTCGTACTCAGTACAATGATACTATATGATGGTAAACAATCTCGCCGTATATGTACTTGCTGACGATTTTGCACGATCTCAACTTCAAAAAATTAAATATGAATGATAATATAATTTTAATAACTTAATAACTGTCTATAATTAGCCTTGATAATGAATGATAAGACTAAAAACCTGTTATCATGAGTTTGATCTTTACTTACATTGTAGTTTTACCTTTATTTTAGCGTTTAATTTATATCGATGGAACAAGTTCAGAACAGCTGACAACTTTAAATAACTATGAAAAGATGGAATGCTCAACTAACTTACAGCATGTGATAAATATTAATCTTGTGCAAATTTCTTCCGCATTGTTTCAAGCCATTTCGTGTACCAATATTAACAATTTATTTCTTCTGCACCATGTAAAATAATTTAATGCACAAGAATGCAGAGCTATTAATGATACTATTTTCACTGTAGCCCGTGCCAGTTTGGGACGTAAATTAAATGCTAAGTAGCTGCCTTTAATCCTCACACATCGTAGAAAGCTAGAAAACAATAATGTATTTAGGCGATGTTCTATATCACTATCATTGAATTATCCATATTTAACGTACAATTTACGAACCCGATAGTTTTTCAAAAAGTTACTAAGGACGTTTAATACGCATCCTAATAGAGATTAAATGACGTAAATAAACGTATGTATAAGTATATATATAATGTATGTACTATGTTTTCACTACCTCGGCGTTTTCGGTAGATCAATGCAGTTTGGAAGGGTGGTTATAAATTTCAAAACAGCTCAATTTCCTCGGACATTATCAGTACGTTTAATCTTCGATTTTAATTTCGCGCTCCCTATTAAGATTGGGCGATGTAAAAGTTTTATACTCCGCTATAAACAAGACGTGATAAAATTGGATTTTTGGCTGTGGCGAGATTTTATGGACTTTTAATGGGTTTTATCGCGGTAAAATATTCGTGTTTTTATGGAAAGCGATTGTTTGAGTTTTATTGTTTCTCATTTTCGTTCTATTGCAATATGGCAAGCTTATGTCCTATTTAACTACGGTTCATTCGTTTTCTACTCAGACTGGGAAACGTAGACTATGACTTAAAACTCTTTTGATTTAACAAACAAAATATGCTATTGTATATTATAATCGTGAAATATATTTATTTTATAATCAAATAAAAGTAATTCATTAATGTTTCATTGTCACTTTAAGAATTGAAGCTACTTAATCATCCTTGCAATCTCGCGAGTATAAAATTACTCGCATAAATGTTTACAAATTAAACTTACATGACACAAATGTAGTCAAAATAAACATATACATTAAGACCCGTTTACAAAATACATTTTCACGTACAGCCTCCGAAAGTGTCGGGGCCTCAAGAAAACGAAATGTGAGCGAAGTTACTTGAACTTGTTCATCTCGTTAGCAAACAAGCCCAACTCTCTAAGCCCCTAATTTTCAAGTGGCATTATAATAAAATGTCTTTCGCTTGTAAGGAATATTACCCCTACTTGATATAGTCTAATACATATATTTTTACATACATATTTACGTTATATAATCCCTTTTGGGGTAGATAGAACCTTTATATAATAAGTTAAAATGTGTTTGAGTAAGCACCATCCTTAAGATTTTGGAATTTTCTTTTCATAAGATAGATATATACATTTCTTATCAATACACATTAGGAAAGATTCACACCATCAATCTTTAATACCAATAAGTGATTATTCATTTTTATTCATGCATTTTTATTTTCTGATATCTCAATTGCAAAATCAAATCTTTACATTCGTGGCACAAACATAAAATATTAAATCAATTACTTCATAACGAAAAGTATTAATTCCACTCAACAAGCAATAATCGCTTTTCTCTCTCATAACTGATTAATCGTTGAGAAGATTCGAGGTTTCGTCTTTGAGATTTATGTTTTATCCAGATTGAACAATTCTCAATTTAAACCCCTTTTATGTCATTGAAATAAAAAGAGATATAAAAGTGGCTCGTTCAATTTAATTTCTTTCTAACTTCTTAATCCTTTATAAATGGTATAAGACTTTGAAGGGGCAGTTTAACTACTGGTTATTCCGAAAATGAGTTGTTTAACATGGATTTGGACAAAATGTGACTAGGAGTTATGGTAAAAAAGGGATTTGAAAATTAGAATATTCTTGATATAGTAGTGAGATATAATTATGTAGTAAATCTTATATATTGATCACTTTAATTTTTAAATAATAAAGGTGTATTCTTTACTTCTGTAATTTTAACTGTCTTAAACTTAATGTAGTTTTAAACGAATTTAATTTAAATAAGAGTAATATTTTATGAGAACATAAAATTGAGTACAAACATGATTATGTAAAATAACAATCTCATTTTCTATTAAATATGAGATATTGAAATAATGCAATTAATCTTATCAACATTGTTTGAATCATAGATATAGTACAAAAAAACTAGTAAACAAACCATATCAATAAACTAGGTGCTTCACATTGCTTAACCTCATAGATATGATAAGATAATGATATAAATAAATTCAAAACAGAAGCTGCCAACGCTATCAATAACAATAAATTAATGTTTGTCACCAATGTTCCATATGACAAAACAACCTTTATATTTGTGCTTCAATGAGACTTAGGTGAGACTAATGAGACCATAGATATAATCATGTATCTAAGTTTCTGTCCAACGCGAAAGTGATTTAAGATGTAACAATAAAATAACGTTATAGTGATATATTATGATTTGACAACTATTAATATTTTTTTATCAGTTTGATTATAGAGCCTGCTTTTAAGTTTCACCTGAAAATAAGTAGCTGATTGTAAATTACTAATACAGAGATTCATTCTTAAAAGTCTTTTCAAAGTATTTTCGTAGATTTGCTATTTAGGAATCGCCCATGAAAATCTAGTTACAAATATAAAGACAATATTGATCTGGCTTATTATTACTAGCCACACTAAAGTCGAGTGTTTATCGATTCACCCAGAACTATCAATTAATCAACCTAATACATATTTTGGGGATAACGGGGTTTGCGCTTTATATTCAACGTCTATACTACTCTTGATACGGATCTAAACCTACTTAGCTTTGGGGAAATAAATCATTGTGTTGTTTTATGTATATTTATGAAACAATGGTATAACTGATTTGTGTTCTATTCAGTGTTTCGAAAAGGTCTAAATATTTTTGTTCAGTATTGGTCGATAACCTAGTCAATTTATCGTTACATCCATAGATCGTCATCATTATCATCACACATTTTTCTCGTTACGAAATTTAATCAGTTTTTTATTTTTACAATAAATATAAATGACAATATATAAACCCAAATATACACGTACATTATAAATAAAGCTATTATTTACAATAAAAAAAAACAGTTTCTTTATATATTTAATAGTAAATATTAACCCAACCCATCGTTATTTCATAGTTAAACTAATCTAATAATTTCCAGACTCACAGCAGAGGAATGGCCCGTGAATCTGTTCAGAGTTGCAGATCTCCTTGAGACAATGGCTGTCCCCTAAATTCCCTACGGTCTGGTGCAACTATCTTGATTGACATCCCGAAAATGTAACGATCTGTTATGCCATAGAATTGCTGTTGCTAGGCAACTGTGGGGTTGGTTTATGTTTGTGGGTGTTAGAACGAGATATGATTTATGTACGTGGCATACACTAAACGTAAAATAATAGTACTTACTAATATAATATATGTATTAATATTTTCTTATCTTTCTATGTACGAGTGCAGTATCAAGATTAGAAACGTACCTGAAACAAAAGAGAAAGATATATTTATTAAAATATCATAAAATACACAAACAACTTTACTTGCATAAGATTATAGTATTATAATAATGAAATATTAATTAGGGGGTTGCGTTTCCATTTCAGAAAATTCGAAATAAATTATAGTTAAAGCCAAGACAGACAGTGCTCTCTAATCTTTGGTAGTATATCTCTATAATAGATCTTTGAATCTAAATTTAAATCCTAAATAATACATTGGCACAGTGCATTACCTGCACGGACAAACGCTCATCTATTTTCATATAGAGTTACACTTGAACTAGAGCATCATTCCCGAGGGTTTGAAAAGTTTTTTAAAATAGGTCAAGCCCCATATTTTGTTGCTTTCCATTGGAACAAACGAACTCACCTCTATGAGAATGAACGAGAACAAAAGAGGCGGAAAACGCCTGTCCCTGTAGCTTTTGCGAATCACATTTTTATAACACCATCGTTGTTATGCCATGATCGTTAACTGGTTTTGAATAAGCGGGCTTAATGTAACATAATTTGGTGATACCATGCTAAAGATACTGGACACTTATCTAAAGCGATAAAATCTTCTCGATAATAACGGATCTCTTATTTTTTATTATTCCAATTTTGTACATTCGATGATTAATCAACTTTATTTTTGATCTCCGTACTTTGTAGTATATTTAAAAACATAATAAAGAACTTATTATTCAAACAACCACTATCTTAAATACATAAGACACTAACTGCCAAACTAGCCACAGCACAATTACTTAAGTATTACAATAGTAGTAATTACATGTGTATGTTTTTTTCATTTCCTTTCTTACTTCTTACGACCCACCTATTCAAAGCTCTTGATTTGTGTATTGTGTGCATAACATGAGCCGCTGTCGTTCGTTCAATCACCCAAAGCAATCATTGTAGACTACGATTAATGTTTCAGTAGGGTGACTGGCTACCTAGTAATTTGAACGAAATTACTAGCGTATTTCGCAAAGCACGAGAACCTTTTGACGTTGATTGCTTACCGAAAACCAAGCGTTTATTATAAGAAAGTGTTTTTGGGATCGCCAAATAGTATTGTTAACGGTTTGACTAAGCATGATTTATTGAGAAGAGTTTTTGTAGCAATAAACGAGAACTGTTGCTTATTAATTATTCGTTGGATTTTTGCTCTCGTTAAAATGTATGGATAACGCTTAGGCGATTTTTCGAACCTCTGCTATCTATCTAGGAACGACAAAATAGGGGAATATCAATCCAAATGTTCGTTTAATGTGATGAAATTATTACATTACATGTAATACTACATTAGAGATCTAATATAGTTGTAGATGAATCTATTTAAAAATATAAATGAAACCTTCTACGATATTGTCAATATCAAGTGCACGAAAATATAAAAATTTAAAGTTGCCATCAGACCTAACCTGTCCTTATAATATCAGTTGATATGCAGAAGTATCAGGAAACCAAAACTGATAATCAAAGTTCGTGAGATTCACTCTTAATAAACTCAATCATAATTCACGTAAAACGAGTTGCTGATTTTAACCGACAATCGCTACAGAGCATACGTAAGATAATAATTTATGCATACGACCCAATGACCCGGCTCCGGTTGCTTAATTAATAAACTGCAGTATGGGAAGGTGGGATAAGACCGACCGACCTCAGTCGTGATGAATAAGTAATGGGATAAAAATACATATATGGGCACGGCTAGTGATGGGCGAAAGGAGACGTTGAGGAATAGTGTTGTGGTGGTCGTCGATAGTATGTAAAGCTGCTATTACAACCCTATTAGTAATGATACATGTGACGGAGGAGTAATTTTTGACTAGAGTTTGTTTCAATTTGAAAAGGGTCAAAGTGTATGAGTATTTATAATTATATTTTATTTTCTTTTACTTATTTATCAATATACAAAACAAGAGGATCTTTACGGACGATGTTTATCACATTAAAATAAACGTAAGATTAAGCAAATTCAGTAGATTAGTAGGATAATCGATTGGTACCGTTTTTCTTAATACTTAAAGTATTTCTTCTTATATGTATTTTCCATTATTTGAGGTCAACCATAAGATATCTTTAACTCGTCTAAAGAAAACTTATCGGTGTTTCTCTAAAGAAATTTCATTAAGTTTACCGATAAATACCTCATTATTTAAATTAAATAAACGTTAATGTCAGTCGAGCTTTTATCACATTAATATATTCAGAAGCATTATATGACATTCTCAGTTCAGAACTCTTCAAATGGAAATCAGTAGTAAATTTGGCTTATCATAAAATACATTTCATTATAATATTTAAGGTAGTGTCACAGATTATTAATTTAAATAAGGCTTACAAAGTGTTACGTGTAATTTAGGGCATGATAATTGTGATGAAATTTATATGTCGTAGGGATAGCAACCTGTCGTCATTATTCCTTGTTTACGTATTAACCTCAATTGAAGTCTATGAAATTGTGTTTATTACTATCTCATATTTCATTAAAAAAACACTAAGTGATAATAATAAATGTATGTAGTATATAAAATTAGATACAAATACAGTTTTGAATTAGGTTTTGTAAATTTGCATTATATGTACGTAAAGATACCATTTACAATTTATGTACCGGGAAATGTTCAAAAACGTAATATCAAATAAGTACGTAAATGTTTATGGACAATGCAACCTACTCTTACCATAAACAAAACATTATTTATAACAACCCAACAAGCCCAAGATTCCTTACGTAATGCCACGTCCCCTAATAAAAGAGCGCTCAGCTCCAGCCATTGTAAACCTATATTGAACGTCAATCTAAACAGGCCATTACCGAATAAAATTTCATAGAAAGGATGGCAAACAAAGCCTGATGGAGCAACCCATTAGGGGCTATGCATAAAATGTTAGTTTAGCGACGTTCCTATACACAAGGCTGTAGACTCCCTCAGGCTATGCGTGCCTATGAAAGCTAGATGGTTGACTAGCTCGATTAAGCTTCTCTTGAATTATGGCTTAATATCGCTGCTCTTTGCCTCTTTTATGTATCCAATGCTTTAGCAAAAAGGTTGAGGATTTATCAGGCTTGAGAGCGAGTTTATGTACGTATAAATCTGATTGGCTTTAGTTGCGTGTGTCTATCACTGCCATAAATTGAAGCGGTAAAGTTGATTGGAAGATTGATACTGAACGGTACACTATAAAAGTGTATGGTCTTATTTTAGACCCTAGATATGAGGAAGGGGCAATTAAAATTTGATATATTTTCAGTTTTAGTATTAATATATTTCTCTTTTAATTTAAGTATTGTGTATAATTTTTTTAAATAAAATGTTTATGTTATTATTATTCTTATATTGTTTTGAAGACGACTGAACACAGTTTAAATAATATAAGAGCATGTATGAGAAGGTTAATGGGTGTGAATGAAGCAAGAGCGATTTGTCAGGAGCGTTCAAGGTAGCCATTGATAATTTAGTAGCCCTTAGGTACGTATAGGCGTGAATATATATATCATACACTACAACTATTGGAAACGATAGGTGCTGTCTATCTAATTAACTTGTAGGTTCGAGGTAAATATATACCTTAGAATTCTTACTACTTCAGGAGTATAATATATAATTATAATATATATTATAACGATCGTAAATTTATGTCTTATGTTATACCTTATACTCATAGGCAATACACACAGGCAATTTTTAGCACCTTTTTTGTTTGAAAAGAACAAAGCATAAAACTTTTATAAACGTTTTAAAACAGTATTAATACAAAATTCAAGGCACGATTATGAAAGGATACTGGATGATATTTCAAAACCTAATTAGCCAGTACCGCGAGAGTACGTGTCTGGTTCATATTATATTCATGGTTATAGGACCATTTACGGGAATTATGGTTGAAATCCATTAGGCAAGTTACCGCTATCTGAAAAGGTATGAAACTTATTATTCTTAACGTTTTTTCGGTTTAAGTGGAAAATGCAATTAGGTTTTTTGTAAGTGTGGATGCATTTTAATAAAATTATTAGATAAGATACAAATACTAATATATACATATACTTTTAACTTACGTTACAAACTTGTTTTTTAGTACATAAAAATTTGAGAAAATTGTAACTTTTTTTCTCTTCTGCCAAAGTATTTTCATATCCATGAAGACATTTCATTGTGTAATTTTTTCTACTTCATAACCAGCTTAAAACCTAATTATAAGTACCAGACTTTTACACTAACTATACAAAGAACCTTTTTGATAAACTCACGATCAAAAGTCCGGATCAATACCACCGTGACTTATTCGACAAGCAGCTGAATAAATTCAAGAGCGAGGCGCGAGAATCGACCGATCGAGCGGGAAGTGATAGGGATCGAATGTTTGACAAATGATACCGAGATCTTGGACAACACTAGTGAGAAATTATTGTTATGTGGTATAGGTTAAGCGGCGAGAGTTGAGGTGAGTGAGTTACAATAGTACTTAATCTACCTAAGATATTATTACGTCATTTCGTTGTTCTATTCAACAATAATATTTCTTAAATATTCACGTAAGTACATATATTTTTATGTATAATGCTTATTACACGCAATAAAATAAATTATGGGTAAAGTAAGAGTACCTATTATAGAAAAAGCAAATTCTTATATTGATTTCCTTTTCACAACTCTGCTTAAATTTTACTTAGTCTTCACGTTCACTCTCGCTGCATGATCTATACTTGTTCTTGTGAGTTTATTGCACGAGAAAATGCAGCTAGCTATACTTGTAAACACGTAGTGAGGTAACTATATATCGCCTTAGTACTATTGTTTTTCATGTCAACCCTGTTTTCTATATAAGGCTAGGTGATAGATATAACAGATCCCTATATTCATTGATTCCGAGAAAAATGTGTGACTTTTCTAATTATTTCAATGCGTATTTATTCCAAAATAACTCTTAATACAATCAAAACACGTTTTACAAACTGCTTTCGCTTGTATGATTTTTATCTATATCATATCAGAACTAAAAGCAATCCTAAGACTTCTTTCTAGTCTCTGAAAACAACTCACTGTCCTAATGGACAACCGTAGTGGGAAGATATTGCCCCAAGATTCTTGTTCTTGGGATTTTATTGCGCATTGTAAGGGTAAGTTTCTTATCGCCCGTATTTATGGGGTCAACATGACAAATGGACGAGTGACAGCAAAACAGAAACAAAAGAAAACTGCAAGAACGGTGACAATTGACTGTTGAATCACAGATTATTTTGATTGGTTGCAAGATTTAATCAGTTATGTATGTACGTATTTTTATAATTATTTTGGGTATAATAATACGAGTTTATTGTGTTTTTCATGTCAATCAGATCGGCATATAACTGAAAAAAAATGACTTAGGAAGTACTTACAACCACCGAGTGTTTATGAGGAGGCGTAAGACACCAAGACACAGTAGGCATATGGATTTATTTTGCTTTTACTGTTGTCCACAAAAAACTAAATAAAAAAACAAAAAACAAAAACAAACGCATTCACGACCATTAACCCTTGCGGGGTAGTCAGAGGTTCAGATGTACATCTCCGCAATTGCGAAGGTAGTAATTCTATAGACACCTCGAACCCGCGTGTTAACCAGATAGTCAGTACTCAATGTGACAGGTGGTCAGCCATGTCGCCATTTACAAGCACTAATTATTATCTGTTCGACGAAACAGGTAGGTTTCCTCACGATGTTTTCCCTCACCGTATAATTCGATGTATTTCGTAAATGTGTTTTTTATTACGAAAATGTACATAGAAATTAAAAAACTAAAGTAAGTAAAATTAAAAATTGTAATAAACAACAGATAGGTTACATCTAAATTGTTACCGAACAAATATGGAAAAGTCTGTCTCCATGTTTCAAAGAAGTGTCATAAAAAGATGCATTTCTTGTTATGATAATTTTGACACTTATCGGCGGAAACTGGTTCCTGGGTGCAATGATGCTCTGACCTACCAAAATATATACGTTTTGTAGAGGCTACATACTTTAATTTTTATTATATTTAATTATTTATATCTCTGTAGTGCTTACAATACGATACACGATATTGTATATTAAATAATTATATAAAAAAATGCTCTATCGCTTTAGGATATTTGCATAGCAGAACTATAGACAGAATCTCAGAGATATACGAGTACACCAGACAACTAATAATCAGACAATAAGCATTAACTTAAAAGTAATATCACTCAATAAAAGAGCCGTCATTTACAAACATTATTACCATCCATTTACAATAAGGTTTGGTGCGTTTAATATCAATTTAGGAGCCCCTGGGGTTATTGCATGAATCACACTATACAAGATAAGGACCGCTTTGCTCGACGAAGCGAAGTCGTTATATAAAGCGCCCTCTATTTACATTGATAGTTTAATTTCATTGGTACTTAGTAGGGGTTTTATTTTAATCTTATTTTGTATAACAATTCATTAGTGTTATTGTCATTTATTTTATTGTAGCGTGGAATCTCGATAAAGGATTATTATTATTATTACAATGATGGTATATATCTAAAAAATACAAACACACTATATATATATATATATATATATATATATATATCTATAGCCCGTATTCCTAAATTATTTATAAATAAATTAAACACACTATATTAAAAATCTTTCACTAAATTTATTTATTAATACTCGGTCAATTTTTTTAAATAATTCTCTTATACATTTACAGCCGACATATTTGATGCAGTCATCCAATTTGTTTTCACCAAATGTACATTGAACCAAGATATTTGATAAGTATAATACCACCCTAAACTTTAGAAGTAGCTTGTGTTATACAAAATATGGGTTATTATACGCTTGTAAGTATAAAAGCAAACGAAAAGGGAATTAGAATAACGCACGTGCTTTGAAATGCAATTAGTCGAACATTGGAAACAGTACGTTTTATGTAAATAGGGCTCCATTAAATGCTTTGTTGTTTTGATTTTACATTCGTGGAAATTCCCAAAAAACTATATTAAACGCCATTATCTCTATGCAGCCGATCAAATATAATAGCTTCATTGTTTATTGATTATAGTTTTTATTTTAAAAACGGGTTCGTCTTTCATGAACGCTATTTAACATAGGTAGGTACAATTTTATTTTTATGTCAACTGCATAATATCAAATTTAAATGGCATCAAATAATTATACAACAATAAATTCTTCTTTCATAAAATATACAATGAAAGTACAAACTTTGGAAATAATTCCAATAAAACGTTATTTATTTTATGAGCAAAATGAAATAGGCAAACTTGACAGGTTACCTTTTGTTTTATTTTGACAGTTCAATAGAAGTGGTACTAAGGACTTGCGTCGCAGCCTTTTAGGCCAGACTCTCTGGGGACGAAAGAGATTTTATCAAGTCACAAACAGATTCAAGAGACCTTTTGAGAACTTTTCATAAGAAAAGCTTAAGGGTAAGTGCCTACTTTAATTAATGTTTCTTTAATTGACTTTTTCTCCAACATTTTCAATTAGGTAATGGCCGTTGAAGAATGGCTTTTGTTAACCTAGCAACAAGAGCAAGTTTTGTTTTGTCAACGGTTTCGGTAATGGAGGGAAAGAAACGAATTTGGTAAGCAGTACAGTTGTATAAAAGATAAGGGCGTTAAAACAGAGATAAAACTCGGATTTACGTTAATTATATTTTTGCTGACTTGATGTCTCGTCTTTGATATTGTTTCCAAGGATGAAGTTTTTTATTTATTCATAAACTGTAATTGAAGTCTTTTAATAACATTATGGAATTGCGTCACGTAAAATAAATCAAGGTATGCACATAATTTAATGTATTTTCCGCAACATTAATATTGAATAGGATCGTAAAATCAAAACGGTACAAAGTGACCTAACCCAACGTCATACTGTTACTGCATTCTTTAAAGTAAACCTACAGTTTTACTCAGAAAAGTCGTCAAATCACTCAATACCGTTTCAAAAAATCAGAAAAGAAACTTTCATGTTAATTCACGTCCTTAATCCACTTCGGGTCGGACAGAGTTTTGAAGATAATCAATGAATTGAAGAAAATTTTAGAGGTCATGATGGCATTGATTTAAAATATTGGTGACACGTTCCTATCCTATCACTCAAAAGATCCCATTGACCCATCGTCTCACAGTATGAAGGAAAGGCAACTAATTAGCATTGACGTTATTTAGGTCAGGATTAAGCAATATTATTATGTTATAATTATTATTAGTATTAATTTGTCACTAAATTGATCAATTTTCTTACGACGATATTTTTATAAACAAGAACAATAAATCATTTAATATAAACCTAAAAAAAACACTAACTAAATATCATATACCATAGCAACTCCTCCAACAATTGAGGTTCAATCACTTGTAACTTTCTCGGAAAGCTTATAATGTTTTGATGGAAATGTTTGTGACTCGAGTTGACATTTCGTGAGGGATCCAACTGTGGTGAGTGTCGTTAAATATTAAATCGCCTTATTCCTATTGAATTATTGCAAAAGCTTTTCGGGAACATACATTTTGGTTCCATGATAGTCTTGTGACAGTCTGGAAGGTATATTGAATGCGTAATAGGTGTTTTTCTTCCTGTCATTTCGTAGAATGTGACTAAGATACTATTGGTAAATAGAATCTTTATATAATCTACGCATATTAAACAATTATATAATTCCGTCACGATAGTATGTATGTGCACACATATAATTTAATAATATATGTGGCAAAAAACTTCAAATAAAAACAAAACAATTAAAATATTAGAATGTAATAAAAAAGGAATTGAATTTAGAATGTCATACGGAGAACTGGTTAGCAAACGCTACCAGTTTTTCGACTGAACATTTTTGTGACTGATCCAAAAATACTTCTACATAGTACATTGTCTCTTTGAATATTTTATAGACCATGATTTGGCATCCTTAACAGTGACTATAGAGATAATAGGACCCTTTACCCATAGAGTACAAACTTGAAATATAATCAACCTTTTTTCACGTTTCATACTGAGCACACACTACTCATTAAAAAATATTTTAACTTCAACATAATTAGAAAAACTACAAAATCATTCTAAACTCAAAACATTCCATTGTTGCGTACCAATGAAAAACTTACTACGCAACAATATTTTTATACCACCCATATCGTCTATCATTACAAAACTGTTAATTTATGTATAATGCCCGCTAGCTTTTTAAAAAAACACCTCCAGGCGCACCATACATATAATATCTCCATAATCTAATAAAGTACGACATTAGCCGCGAGCCAACGTCTTAATTAAACAGTAATATTTCATTCGTGGGAATATGAGCAGCTATAACTTAGCTTTCAATAGACTTATGAGCTGTCAACAACTTCGTTTTATCTATCAGTGCCCATGAATAAAGATAAGGAATTTTAAACGTTTCTAATAAACGCTCTGTGATTAGTGGTCGTGAATCAATGGGCCCACGCAAGTAGCATTAATATTGAAATAGAGACCTCTCTGATCGTATTTCAATCAGAAATTATACAAACGTTTAATGTTTGAATAAGTGAACATAGGAACAAGATCATACAGACCTGTCTCGAGCAGGCGTGGGAGGATATTTATACTTACGTTTTAAGTCCGCAATTTGCTCTATAATACTACATCTTGCTGATTAATCATTTGTATTTAAAAGAGCAAAATATAATGAGAAAACAGCAACTTTCCTATTCAGCATACAAAGTGCTAACGAAGTATAATATTAAATATATATAAAATCACCTAGTAAATGTGTAAAATGTTGGCAAGAATTTTACGACCGCTGTAGAGGTCTGTGATCTGTACCTACCCTTTTAATGAATCAGGCCTGACGTGTATATATATACATATGAAATCAGTCCGTATTTATAAGCCTTGTAAAGGATAACATTATAACAAAACAAACCACGTCAGTTTCATTTGAAAGTTGAATGTTGTATACTTTTTATTGCTTTTATTGGGTATCTTGTATGTAAATTAGTTTCCAAATAGATTTACTATTTATATGTTGTGTAGAAAGGTGACATCCAGAGACTTTCAACAGATAACATTAAATCAAGATGTTTCTTTGATAATTAAAGTAATCCGCATCCAAATTTCGTTCCAATATACTACATACTTCTAGATATATTATACTACATTCATACTTCTAGACTATCGTGAGAACTATTGTATATGTTCATACACAAATGTATATTTTGTAATGAAACTATAGTTAATAATCATTCTTAATTTTTCTGAAGCATTTCTTATAATACATTACACATTCGTGTAATATTATATATAGTATATGCAAGTCATGTTAAAATGCTATTACATTATCAAGGATTTATAAATATCAACCTCTTTAACCAAATCAATATAAGACTTATCGTTTCCCCAATTTTCCCAAATAACGTAGGCCTTTTTCATAAGTATTTGAATAGCTTAATATGGCAGGTGGAGTATTATTCAATATTTCCGAGCATGAATTTGGATGGAGAAAGGCACTGAATTTTTTATCATCCTTCAAAGCTGCTACTTATGTAGGTCACCCCTAGAAATGTGTTCTATATTCTAATCGATAAGGATATAAAATATAAATTAAAATAGTGATGGAGAAAAAATAAAAAGCATAAATAAAGATCAGACCTGTTCTGTATAAAAGGATTTTAAATATCGATTTTCTAAAACAAAATGCAAGAACTAGAAAACAGGATTGTTATATAATATATATTTTTTTATATATCTAAAATAAAGAACTATTTTACACGTCAGTTATTAAATAGTTAATTGGAAAATTTCCCACGAATTTCATAAGTACATACAAAATGGAAAGGAATTAAATTCAGTACTTTTAACTTTATATTACGAGTAGGATCACATTCAGTATAAAACAATTTTATCCAGATCGTAAACTCTAATTAATATAGACAGTTATTTTCCAATAACATTCCTAATTCTTATAAAACGACATCAAACGTTTAAAAACAAAATCCCCTACACTACAAAAAATAATTACCTGTAATTGAAAGGTATTAAACTTCCCCATGATATTAAAAGATCTCGGGGCTTTGCAGTAAAAATACCGGTTCCCTCTCCACGGGAGATGATAGCTTAATTATTTTCTCTTACAACTACTCTCGGTCGCTTATCTTAAGCACCGCAAGACGTTGAAGCTGTTTTTCTATGTGATCATTATGATAATGGCGCATATAAGTGTGAAATTAAAAACCTTTTACTCTGTTATGGCTGTGGGTAAAGGTTTTTAAACTGGATTAAAGTTCAAACAATGTTAGCTCGTAGCTTCAGTAAGAAAGCTTTTGTTTGCTTCGCTATTCTAACACATTATTCTTGTGACCATTAGACATTAAATATACTTATGAAATCCATGTATATACATGGCATTCAGAAAGGTTTATTCAACGTGGAGTTTTATCTACATTTATTTTGCGTTTTATTAAGTTTATTGTTTTTTCTAAGGTACTACACAAAATGTTGCATGAGAGATTAGTAATTAAAGCCGCTATTTTAAAAAACCATAGCGCAATATAAGCACTGATTGAATTTAATCTCGAATTAGGTCATTCCCGACTACAGCTGTCGAAATGAATGCAAAAAAATGCTAATCACGTCCCAACTATTATGATGGCGAACTTTTTAATTTATTGCAAATTGAGATCCCGCGAGTTAATTTAAGGATCAACTTGTTCAACAGAAAGCCATCTTGTCGCCAAGTTTAAATTAGTAATCTCTTAAGTGTTTCTATGCATAAATCTTCCTTGAGATACGGCTCAGAACTCCGCCCATAATTTTTAGTTCTGTAGCGCACCACCAAGTTTTAAATATTATTTACGATTTGTATGTTCAGTTAAAACATTGTCCTCTTTGTATAAAAAACGTGTAATCTACTATATATGTATCTATTTGGTCCAACTAAAATAGCTGTCTTAAACAATATTCAAATCAACTAGTAAGACTGTGTCTTTTAAGCTTATATGTAATAAAGCACTGTTAAAAATCCATATCCGACAGTATACATAAGAAAATGAGGCACCCCGGAACGTTATTACGTACATTCGTAAAATTCCAATATAGCGAAATTCCAGCTAGGTGCGTTCATGAGCCATTAGGAAATCGCTTTCTGGGAATCACGTGCCACATTCGCGAGTGAAAATTCTCGGCATCATTTCACACCGATCTCGATACACGCCTGTTGGGATTTTGCTGAAAATTGTGCAGATTTTTTCCTTTGCGCAAGTTGGAACTAGCTGCGACATCAAAGCAAACAGCTTATTGCTCTCTCAACATGTAAATTACCTACAGCAGGCTTTTCCATGCAAATCAACGCCTACGTTGTTATCACAAACATAATTTCCTGTCTAATATTTCCTCCAGTCACCTTTTTATGGTTTAAAAAGGAAAATCAGTCGGTGAAAATAATTGGTTAGTGAAGATAATCTCCCCTCAAAAAATTGCCAGCTAACTCCGGACAGATTAAGGGCAAGAAACGGAGGGATAATTATTCTGGCTGACAGCCCGAGATGTTCAGAGGCAGATGTTTGATTCCCTAATAAATTACGTTTACCATTTTATAGGCCATCGCGAGAAGCGGAACGCGTTATAAATATAATTATTTCTTTACGATCGCAGTTACTTTTATGATCAATCCCGAAACAATATTGCCCAACAAAGGAGCCAAATGAATCTTTTAATCGATAGAACGTTTGTCGGAGCAAGCAAATCATTTCCACGGACGCGGGCGGCGGGCTTTTAATACGAGTTCCGTACTTTCCCCATAATTGACAGAAATTAGCAGAAATAATATGAGCCATTAAGCATTGTAGGAGCGCTCGAGTCACGCGACTTTTCCTTTTCAGCCGCGTAAATATCGTGTAATTGTGCAATGAAGATAAAGGCAAAATTACGAGGTAGCCGGTTCCGCGATAGCCAAATGTGCCCTAAGGGTGCAATGTGGAATATCAAATAACGTGCTTGAGCTCGCCATTGGTTTTGTAATTAATTAAAAGTCGGGCCCGGAAAGGAGTTATGGCTCGGATCCCCTCGTTCCGTATATGTTGCAATTAAAAATGATTAACCGCAAGCATGGCCCCACGCCAGTGCGACCCTGCCCAACAAAACGAATGCGCACTTTTATTTAGCAGCGCAATGGACTTGTCAACGCTCCAGATATATGACGCTTTTCTTGCAATTTGAATCTTTTGTTTCGTCGACGGTTTTAAGCTTGCGTTTTGTGCCCAACGTATGATGCACTTGATAAAGGGCGCGCTAGACAATGATATGGCTTTTGATGAGCGAGGCATAGATAAAATTTAATGGAGTTGCCTTTTAACCAGGTAGACTAATTAACGGATTTCATTACTATCTTAATGAAATACGTATCATGGTTGGATGGAAAAATTAGGACTACGATTATGTTTAAAAAATTATATCAGAAACTGATGCTTATGTTTACAGTGGAAATATTACTTTAATCCAAGATTATAAGTATCATTTTGAAGGTATTTACACCGGCTTGTAACCAAAACAGCTTTTAATAGCTCAACGAAGTTTGAAAAGGGATTCTGGCTTGAAATCAGGTGTAAAACTCTTCTCGTCTGAACGTGCCTTTAGGTTGATTTACGCTACACATTCGCATTGGGTAATAAATCATTTAAGTATGTTTTAGGAAATGAAAAGAAACAACTATCACTTTAAAACTTAACCATCGTTTAAATGTAAAATGTCAACACCAATTATAATACCAAAGGAAAATGATGCAGGTAAATATTAGTCTGGAAAGTTAATAAAGTGACTTTAAGAACGCGTAAAACTTATAAATTTATACCTGAAGTTACAATACAGTACAACTTGCCGCTTCCTTATTAAAATTCGATAATTTACAATTTTGTTAAGATAGTCTTTATTACACATCTATCTATCTATCCTACTTCTAATTGGATGGGGCACAATACATATGTATATTATATTAATTAAATTAAATTTTATTAAATTCTATAAGATTAAGGACCAATTTAAAGTTTTTATTAAAGATACGAGTAAAGTTTTGATAACTAAGAAAATAAAGAAAAATAAAGAATATATTGTCAAAATGATAAATAAAATTAAATTAGGAATAATTAAAAAGTAAACTATTTATACTAAACTCTTATATACTTAGGATATTCTAAGCCAAGCAAAGGAATCACAAAACTTTCTATTATTTATCATTAAGTACTCTTTCCTGAATCCATTTATGGCTCTGACAACCTTGGTGGGCACCTGACCGATTCGTGAAGGAAATTAGTCAAAATTATAGAGCCAGTGCTCGTAAATCACTACAATCAGAGTAGCGGTTTTTATTAAAGCTACGTCTAAAGTTTTGATTACTTAGTAAAGAAATTACATTACTACGCCAATTATTTTAATAGAAATTTAATTTGTAACTTGAATACCGTAAGATGATGATTTTTACGTATAAATTATATTGTGTATTATGATTTCAATAAGATGTAAAATTTGTATTACTGCCTTTCTTTACATTTGTTTATAGAGATCACTCAATCCGTGTGGAAGTTATAAATAAACTTTATATACTGCTCAGTAACTACCTTTTATTCCAGTTTATGAGATTAAATTTATTCTACAAGGAACAAGTTAGCTGTCACAACGTTACTTCTACAATTAAGGACAGAAGAGGAGGGAGGGAGGGGAAGAGGAGGAAGAGTTGTCTCTCCGAGGTGCTGTCCACTCTAAAAGGTATCGAAAGACATAAATATCTATATAACGTCTGAGATAATATTTTTCAGTACCTAAACTTCATTCTTTAATAACTTTTTCCTATATAATTGTAATTAAGTTAATTGTAATTATTCCTCTGTAATCAATTGGGCGATGGGCTAACTACCTGTCACTAATGTTCCATGTAACACCACAACCCCAACCCCAACATTCATGCTAAAACAAAATCTAAGAGTGTCTAAGATTCTGAGCACCCCGAAAGGGATTAAGAGCGTTAGTTTATACGTATGTATTATTCCTCTGATCTATAGACAAGGTTATAACTACTAACCTAGCTAACTAGCCTACGGTCTACAGATAAGGCTCAGTACAAACAGTCACTAACAAAGTGCAGCTGCTATCATCTCCGTTTTGAAATGACCTCTCCATCTATACGCCAGCCGTCATATTGGCAATACGGAATCAATTACTGAAACAAGTTTCGTACTGTAACATCCCCTAATTACTGTTTCGACGGCACCCTGATATGAGGTGTGTATAGGTAGCTTTATAGTGATGGTCCACACACGGTGACGGATAATTGAACGTGTGAGAATAGCTTTGATTTTTTTTGTTTTTTCAGATGTACAATCTTGTTAGGTTTATTTTATAAGGTATGATTTTTTTTGATTTGGTGAAGAATTTGTATATCTATTATACTAATTATATATAAAAAACATTTTCTTCTTTTGATAAATAAGAACAGAGAGATATAAGCCGGTATTATCATACGGTAGTATGGTATCAAAATAAAGGATTAAAAAAAGAGTAAAGATTAGTGATTTGACATCCTTATTTAAACCGAGTAAAACATTTTTTTAATAATAGATTTAGACAATAAATACGAAAACTTATCAAAATCACAATCTTACCAAGAAGAAGATAAACAATTTGAATAATCATTTCGAAAATCCCAACCAACCCAATGGTCGGGCCGACAGTCGTGCACCAAACATCGGGACGTCCAGTGTCGCGTAGGAAATTATTGATTTCAGGCTAATATCCGCTTCATTGGGCTCAATCGTCGACCCAACCGTGTGCGGAGGGGGCGTGACTCGGTCAGGGTGTGGATAGCACCCTGTTTTAATATGCTTTTATACATGTAGGCTAACGGGCGTCACTCGGAAATTGGAAAATGGCTAGACGCGATTCATTTAATGGTATTCGCATGGAACTTGAAACCAAAAGTCATTTTGTGAGCCCCTCCGAAATCATTATGGTTTGTTGGATGTTAGCTAAACGATTTCGGATCTATCAAAGGTCGTTGATGCGTGCAACTTATACATAACAGGTATATGAAAATAACCTAATTAATTAACCTATTACTTTTCTACTCTACCTACTTTTGCCAAAGAAATTATAGACACTAATCGCGTTCAGATAAAATCCTAGAACAAACCCCTGATTTAGAATCGATACAGATGATGGATACAAAGTTGCGATTAACTTTTGATTGGACGCTGCCTATCTGAGGAGAAATAACGCGTGTGTGACGATAAATCCTACATATTCATAAATAGGAGTATTTATGAATATGCACTTACGTACATCTACCTACTCCACTAGACATCATAGTAATTAACTGTATACTTTTATACACAAAGTTGTTCCAAATCTTAGCCAAAGATGGCGCCCTCCCGAAACAACCTACAAACATTATTGTGATGTTGAAGACGCTTAATCAAGATTACACCTAATGCTGAACCCTCGTCTTTATTAGATGAGTTTTAGCACTTGGAGGATTAAGTACGTAATACGGAGATCACAGATACATATCGGCTTATCTCTTAATGACAGTTCAACGTTGTTGTGAACGGTAATTTAGATATTCAATTTACAAGCTTATGCTCGTCTGGAAAACAGGATCTGGTGGAATCTGTTTAGTGATGAGCATGTGGGTTTGAATTGGTGTTTAGCGGGCATTCAAGCGATGTTATACTCGTATAGGCCAAAGCGTTCCTACGCGATTAGTAGTTGAAGTATGTAGAAATAATTTGTATGGATTATTAAATCTAAAAGGTAATGGTATGTAAACTTAAGTTATTCTATTAATGGTTATGAGTATTATATGCGTATTATGAAGTTTATTATATGATGATGAAGATGGATAGATCGTAACTGAATACCTTTTTACACCATATTGAATTCGTAATACAATTAATTCTCTATGTTTCAGGATACAATATTGGAATGTAATGGGCCGATGTCATTATAAACGATTTTTTGTTCAACTAATTAACTAGTAATTTTGATGATTACCAAAGTATTGCGTAATCATTCATTGCCGGGTACAGAAAGTCCAATAAATTATTGCTACATTGCGCAGCTCAAAATATTTCCTCGAATAATGACAAACATTCTGTATGGATTCAAACAGACGTTTTCCCAAAATAATCTGTGCACACACAAAAGCGCTTTTGTTCGTTACATTTTGCATGGGATGGCAAAAAAATAAACTGAATATTGCGTTCCCATCGAAAATAGTTGTCTCGAATACTCGTAAAAGTGAATCGCGAAAACCGATGCGATGGATTGGTATTTCACATCACTAGGTCTAACATTTAATAGAAATACCTAACATTTTATGAGAGAAGGTCAATAAAAAAATGCACTTACGTCTATTGTGTGTGTAAATTGCCTAAATGGTTATTAATACATACATACATACACATTCATGTCATTTAACGCTTCCGGGGTAGACAGAATACTGGAAACACGATAATACTTCCTAGGTCACTAGCCTATCCCCCAATTCTATTCTATTTACCATTAGTCACCCTCAATGACATACCGGGAAGAATGACAGCTAGTTAGTTTTCTTTTTACGTTCCACTTACGGACTTAATACTCATAATCTTCAGATATTGCCAATCCTTATCTGAAAAGTAAGTTACAAATAGAAAACAATTTTTTTAGAATAGACCCAATAACCAGGAATTATCGTTAACCTATCGTACATTGACACCAACATACCAGTATAGGTTTTACTCCCTACTTATAACGTAAAGATAAGAATAGCGAATAGATAGTAACGTTTTAAGAGAATTCACAGCTATTTACTAAACGATTGTAAAAAAGAGGACGTCGTTAACAGTCTGCTAGACTTTAATTTAAATGTATGCGCATGGAATTATAAATATATTAGTCATCATTCCGGGTTCTGAATTAATATTCTTTCATTAATTAGTATCATTTAGTTATGATAAGTACTTATAAAGACACAACAAGATTATTATAGTTCTATTATATATAAATATGACGTTATATTTGATTTTTTTATGCTAGACAATAATAAGTTAGCCATATACATACGAGTATTATAAGTTACATTGTAAATAATGATATTAGGCACATAAATGCTAGCCTTGTCAAGCCTTGAACTTATCTAAGGTAATGAATCTAATTATGATAGTTTATAATTAGTTATATCCAAAACACAATACGTATCTTAAATAAGAAACTGTGTTAAGGTCAGTGAGACTATAAATTTTATAATCGAATTACATAAGCACGTGTGTTCACAGTTACATAATCCCACGCCATAAAAAAACTCAAGACGCACAACAACAAATTGCATATTATTATTCAAGACGCCACAAATCACTTTTGCGTAATTTCCGTTCGGATCTGTGGACATTAATATTTCGAACGCGCCTTATCGCGTTTGAGCCACGTTAACAATCGTCGTGTACTAATATTTGTCTTATCAAGAGTATCGGCGCTTATCAACGACATCGTGCCTAACCCGCTACGCAGATAAACAGTCCCAGCAAGTGAATGGCTTTATAAACGGCGGAGGTAAACAAGAGAGCCGCCGGGGGAGGCCCGCAGCGCTCTCCCTCAAGAAATATTTGCTCTTCATTTGACGAGGTCCGAAGGCGATAGCATCGGCACGCATCGCGAAAAAGAAATATTTAAAACACAATAAACTTTTATCAACGCATGAATAGGTGTGATGAAAGAGGCCCTGAGCGACACCGCAGGCTCTATCAGTGCTGAATAGCCATTAACAGCCTCGGGCGGAGATAACGCTGAAAGGGTCCATTATGTGTAGTGTTTGAACGGGCCCATTACCTCATCGTCGGGGTCCTGGCGCTGCGTCATCGGCGGCGCCACATCCCTATTCACTGCACCCTCACTCACTGCACTCTCACTCGACACTGCTCCATCGTCCTCCTCGAACTCCACCACCACGTTGTAGGAGCGCTCGCCCTCGTGCATCCGGTGGCGGGGCTCGCTGCGGGGCCTCCGCCGCTTGTGCCGCACTTTGTGCCTCGTGTACCTTCCGAACTCCTCGCTGTAACCTTCGTGCAGCATCGCATGGTGCAAGGAGTCCAGGCTGACCCTGGACTTGTGGGAAATCTTGGTGGGCGCTGATGTGGCTATGGGCTCTCGAGTGAGGCCTTCCGCGTCCCACAATTGTATTCGGAATATGTTGTCGTGGGACGAGATGTGAGCACTCGTCGCGACGAGCGCGGCCGTCACGTAAAAAAGCAGCGCGGAGCCGTGCATCTCGCTCGGCGGCCGCGAGGGTACTGACGGCTTACCGAAACAGCTAGCTTTCCCGCGCTTTTCCGATAACAACTGGAGGAGTGACATCAACGCACATACCTATCATATCAAAATGTCATCCAGATTAATAAAGCAATTCCTTGATTACTTTAACGTCTTAATGAGCAAAGCCTCATTAAGTATATTTATATCGTTGTAATTGTCATAGATAGACGAGTGTACTTCGTGTTATTCTATGTTTCAAACTATAATTTCTGGAACATTACAATTCTATATTTCAAACAGAAAATTCTGATGCAGGACGATTTGATAAAAGTTGTCAATTTGAGATACAGATGTAGAGATTAGCATAGTAGTATATTTTCTGAGCTTGAGATGCTATAATTTTTTTTAGTATTTCATTTTTAATTATAGTCACCAATAGTTTTAGTCACCAATAAGAGTATGATTATAACAGGCAACAGCTTTAAATTTTTTGGATAAAATAGATATATAATTTCCGCACACATATAATAATACTCTTAGGCTAATCATAATCACTCCCTAGAGAATAAACTAGAACTAGACTGTCCCCGAGTTACTTTACAAAATTACCCATAAAGGGACTTAAAAACTCCTTTATCTAAACCTCTTTTTTATCAAATCAATAGCTACTTAAAAGTTACAATGTATCGAATTGGCAACACTATGATTCGATATAAGTATCGTATCTCAAGCAACGTGGAATCTCAAGGTTGAGCAAAACATAAATTATCAACACGTATTCATTTCGTTGTACTACTGAATAGCTTACTTTGAAGGCCATTGAATTAAGGAAATGAGCATATTAGATCATTTTTTCTAGATAAACGCTTATTAGGATATTGTATAGGACAGAAATGAACAAACACGTATTGAAAATAAAGAATTCGTAATAAATTTTACGTTCAATAAGGATTTTTTTACTATTTATTCAAATTTAAAAATATTACGATGATTACAATGTTCCGTAACTTACTATGTTG
Source organism: Leucoptera coffeella (assembly GCA_030578115.1). Classification (NCBI taxonomy): domain Eukaryota; kingdom Metazoa; phylum Arthropoda; class Insecta; order Lepidoptera; family Lyonetiidae; genus Leucoptera; species Leucoptera coffeella. The sequence continues at coordinate 163,969 of JAMBLF010000642.1, read as the reverse complement.
GCAATAAATTATTTTCTTATTACTGAATAATATAGTTTCTTACCAAATGGATAATTAACTAATTGTAATATTAAATCAGTAAATTGTGATTCTTATATTTTATATTGTTTCTACAGTATCACCATTTTATTACTTTAGACACAAATGACATAATAAAATTTACTTGGGTAAATTTGTTATCATGTTGTTTTTTATCAATCCTCCATAAGAATATGAATTTGTAAATTTCCGATCCATATACAGAATGCATTACATCACACAAACACATTCAATTTTGGAAGTATACGGGACATTCCATGATGGAGCTGTATGTTTATCGATCGAGTGTAAATTTTCTTTCACGGCTAACTCATTTTTAGTTACTTTATTATTCATGGCAAGTAAGTAATATTTCCACGTGAAATAGGTAGGGTTAGAAAATATACGTTTTATCAAATAACATAGACTGATCTTAACCAAGTACTATTGTTATCTTAGACCTTGTCAAACAGCTCTACATATTTCTCATCTTAAATACTTAACAAAATTACTTGCTTTTAATATAAGGATCACATTTAATTACTGCGTTTAGAGAAAACCTTGTGAAGAACATATATTAAGTATTTTTTAGTACTTCTCAACACAGAAAGGACTGAATAGTATATACATACATATACGTCCCTTAATCCCTTTCGGGATAGATATGAAAAAATCTTCTTGGTCACTTATAACCACGTCTATCGGAGTATTGACGTCATGTGGAATATTGGTGACAGGTTGCTAGCCTGTCGCCTAATAGATTCCATATATTCCTAGTCCCTCAGTCACCTCCTACGACATGCCGGGAAGAACGGCAGCTAGTTAGCATTCTTCTTACTAGCAAGTTAGCACGGGACGCACTGCATTCAGTGATAGAATCCTCACATGCCCTAAAAAATGTGCCTAAAAATAATCGTCATCGTATTTAAATAGATACATAATATATTAAGTAAATTATGTATGTTGATATTACCCCTGATCATATTATAGTTACTCTACTCTAGGTATTATATACAAATCACTCTCATTTCTCTGAAGACCTGAAGGCAAAATTCACGGATCCCAATTATTTTGCTCGATCCTCACAAACCAATTTTTGCTTCATCAACATCATTTAGCGGTTATAGGTACATCTAAAGTCACCCTTTTTCAATATCTAGTCTATCTAACAGTTATGTTTTATAGGTATTACATTTATCTCTAAACGACCCGTGCATAGCGAAGTTTCTTACGATTGGAAATAAGTTATATCCAGTGAAACTCTGCAGTTGTTGTTCGAGGCGAGATCTGGATATCTGCTGTCTTCTTATCTAAACGTTTGGTCAAGCGGACTTTACTGCCATTGCGAAGTTTCAGTTGAGATGAGTTTGCTTAACATTATGGCTGTGTTTTGTTCCTTGTGTAGAGCTGTTTAGAAATAATAAATAAAAGAAAAGTTAATCTCGCATTTATATATACTATTTATTCTAGAATGAACAAAATAAAACCAACTTAATTTTGTTTTTCCATAAATATATTTTTTTAGATATTATGAACGGCGTCTTTTTGTTTTTTGACGTCAATTATTATATATGTATATTAGTTTTTTGCAGATCCAGATACTTAAATGATCCCTTCTTCACGACATGTCGCCGTACTCATATTATATATTCACATTCACGTCCTCAAATATGTTGCGAATGAATAGAACTTCGAGACATAAATTCTCCTTGGTATTTTTAGCATTCATATTGAGCTTTGTGGAACATTGGTGACAAATTACTAACTCATCTCCAAATAGATTCTATTAACCCCTTTGTGAATTCCTACGATACGCAAGGAAGAACAGCAACTAGTTAGCATTCTCTTTGCGTACAAGACTAGCACATAGTGTTTAATGTTATATGATATATAGGCTAACAACTTATCATAAATTATCCGACCCCGATATTAATGACAAATACTATGTCTCCAATCTTCTGTCCATCCCGAGAGGAAATAAAAAAACTGAATGTATGTACACTTACAATCTAAAAAGCTTTTAAATCGTCAAACAATAAATTTAAATTGTTTTCGAATAGTTCTAACAACTAGGTTGGAACTTTATAATGAAATTTTCCGTGTGTAAATTTACTTAGAATTTTAGTTTAACAATGGGAGCCTTGTCAGCTGTTGTCGGCTTAACTAAATCCATACGTGGTTAGTAGCTTAGTAAGTACGATAGGGTATTGATTAGTAATTACTTAAACATGCAATTAACATTTAATTACCGGTTGGACATGTTACGCGGATGAGTGATAGTAGATTGACGAAAGGTGTATAATTATTTTGTAGGTGGATGGCAGTTACGTAGGGGTCGGTGATTAAAAGACGGTATATTGAAACGGGTTTAATATAATAGAATAACATTAAGGGCACTATTACACCAACGTCACTATTACGTCTCTTGCTAAGTACATTTACTTGTGTGGGGTGCTAGTCAAAGTATATTTAAGAAATATATACTTCTTATATATAGATATATAGTCTATATATTCAACGACCACACTGTAAAGCAGAAGAAAAGCGTAATTCTTAACTCTGCCTCCACCTCGCGATTAGCGTTCAGGTGGTCAACCAAACGAGTTACAAGGGTGATCTTAGAATTGCCTCTAACCACTGCATAGAGTTTGAATGAATAGATTTGTATAATATAAATTCAGTTTCAGTGGTGAAGAAATGCAGTTACTTAATGATATGTAAAGTGTAAAGGTGCCTAAATAGGAGTCGGCCTTATGTTGATATGGACGGTATATTGAAAAGGGTAAAGCTATAACGGCTGAGTATGAAGTATGAGTATGATATGAGTACATTTGTGTGTATCAATTAATTGACAGTGCTTCATCAGGATCAGGATAATAAGGATACGTGATCGCTGTCTACCTGACTGTAGGGATGTAGGTGATTTGTGTATATGAGTGGTGCATTCGGAACCTAAAGGCACGGTTTGGAACATCTATGGAACAAAATTGAAATTGGATCACTTATTCTACCACCTTGTGACATTTGGGTGTTCTGTCAAGTGACGTATAACCATAAAAAGCTTAATCTGCAAGGTTGTGCAAGATATATTCGCAATAGGCGTAAATATACTACTCAAATATACAAACATGAATACATACACATCATGCCTAATTCCCTGTAAAGGGGTTAGCAGAGATCACGGATGCCGATCTGTCCCGATCCTGACAAACCACTTTCGCTTCATTGACACTTATACATTTCCTCAGACACACTCGGTGGTCATTGGTACATATATAAATATAGTTATATGATAATGTTTCATTATTAATAGTATTTTTTAAAACATTTTGCTCGAATTCGTGGTATAGCATTGATGGGTATTTAATTTACCTTTAGATTCATTATTTATGAACCATAATTATATCGAAACTGATTTAATATTTAGGGATTAACTATTTACGAAATAAAACAAAACAAGACATTCATTTGGTCGCATTTATTTACCGCTTTGAATTAAAATCAATACTAATCCATTTGTACTATGTTTTGCATTGCATTGGCTAAGAAATACCGACGTGTTCATACAATCACACCCTACCCATTATACAAACTAATTCATAAATATATTTAGTGTTTAAGCATACTTCTATATATAAAGCGAGGGCAAACTTGCATATTTTTATACTAAACAAACAATTACTTGAATAAAAAAACTTATTCTTATGCATATCACAAACTCATAATATATTTTCGGTCTTTTTATTTCTAACTCGTATGAAAATTTACAAAATATATCACAAATAGAATACATACATATTATTTATCACTATTTACAATTATAAGACCGTCCATTTCATAATGTTCTATAAAACACAATTTATTAACACTAATATGTATTTTTTTATTGTTATACTTTGAATATTTACTACTAATAATTTCTACCTTATTTGGGTTCAATTATTGTTCGCTTGTCTACTTATAGCGTATATTAATTTCCTTTTTACAAACATACACATCACGCCTGAGTCCCTGTAGAGAGGTAGGCAGAGATCACGGATTTCGTTTCATTGACTAATACACTTTTTCAAAATGGTGTCTATCTGACTGTCATATGTCTTATTGGGCCTTTTTTTGTATTACTTTACATAGTTATTTACGTTTGTACATCGATGTATATCTTACAATAGATTTTTACATAATTGCATACATACTCAAATACTCAAAGTAAATAAAATCATAAAAAAGGATGTTATAAATAATGTGATAAAATAAATTTAATATCTAATAACACGTTGGACTGCAAACTTTAAAAAAATAAAGCAATTTTAAATGTCCATTTGCTTCTATTCCACGCCTTTCGTTTATGGATAATGCAATTATTTCGAACATGGGCCGTACTATTTATTTAAGTTCTTTTTTGGTTCTGTAGTCGGATCACTGATCAAATATGTTCTGTGATTTCTCTGTCACACTATTCCATATACTAGCAAAGAACACAATTTTTTTGTTGGCAACTAAATAAGAAATGAAACGTATAGTATTATATGAAGAGTAAAATAATCACTCCTCCTACATATAATTAAGTTTGGACGGACTTAAAGAAAAAATACAGAAAAAATATTACTAATGAACCAAACACAACCTATATAATTTCAGCAATATAAAGGTTTTGAGCCAAAGTAAAATATTATTCTCTTTTGGATTACAGTAGCATAACATCAAAAACTATTGAGCTCATTCGATTCATATTAGTAAATCGTAATTCCAGTGCAAATCTCTTAATTCTATAGCTTAATCAATAATGCAAGTAAGCAAATAAATATATCTTATTAATTTCTTCGAAAAATATTTATAATTGACAACTATAACACTATTTCATTCATTGTACTTTTGCGAACATAAAAAAACCACACGGTGTCATTTGTGAACATAAAATTATAACTAAACTAAGTAATATTTATATACTAAAAGTATCATACAAGACCATAATTTCAAGTTATGTTGGAACCTATTACCTATTCTGGAATGTTATTAATCTTTCTTTGTGAAAATACTTTGGTAACAAACTTAATACATACTTAAGCCGTCTTAAAATACCTATATTTTAATGTCTTAAGAAAATAATTATACAAATAAAATGAAAACGATCAGTATGATTATATAACTGCTGTGTTTTTTTTATCTATAAGTACTAAATTGTACTACATTTCTACAATATTTATTGAGATAGAATCTCGATACATAATATCACAACTACTATTGGAATACACCCCAACATTCATATAGAATCCATGACTCCTAATTCAACACACTACCATAATGCACAATATACTAAATCCAACATTTTAAATCAACAGGCAAGTTCAATCAATCGATACATAAATCATTGTGGTAATGTTTCGACAGATTAGCGACATCTAGCGCCGTGAAGTCGGTAAACACATCTGCTGTTGGCGTTCGCGTCTTTGGAGGGGGCGCCATTGTGCTGGTTGAGGGTAGATTGAAATCGAATTCCCTGTCTTCTCTACTGCTTACTTCGAAAGGCTCCGAAACACCTATAAGAGAAAAATGCCATATTTATTTATTTTACATATTTATTTTTTATAAATAATCAGGTTGGCTTAATGCAGGATTCATGATACATTATGTCTTTGCGTACTGATATCAACTAAATCTTAGATACACAATGTATTCCATCGACATATCATAAGGCAACAAACAAACTCTTGCACAATCATGGACATTGACAAGAGTTTTATTAGAGTTTTACTTGATCATCTCCGCAATTGTTGACCCTCCAACCTACGTGTTAACCAGATGGTCAGTACTCCATGTAACATCTGTATTTACAATCACTAACTATTAACTACTAGGGCTAATAGATAGGTCTCCTCACTATGTTTATCTCTCGCCGTAGTATTCGGTGAATTTTGTAAATGGTTTTCGGCTTTGAGTGGTCAATAATTCCCCAATATTTTTGAGGTTTTTCAAGTCACTGATTACGCAACCAATATACTAATTACATATACATTCCTTCAATCCCTTTCGGGGTTGACAGAACCTCGGAGATTTAGAAACTCCTAGGTCAATTCAGCAAATATTGGGGTTCTGATGTCATATGGAACATTGGCAAGAGGTTGCTAGCCCACAGCCCAATTAATCCAATTTACCCTTAGTCCTTAAGTACTAGTTATTATTTTCACGTCCTAAACTAACACGGGACAAACTAACACCATATAAACTCACCTAAAACACTCCTAACTTCAGTCGAGGGTTGGCTGAAGTATATAAACCGGTAGAACCCTGGTGTCCTCACGCCACTGCCAACTGGGAAGCTCAGCGTTATGATGGTAGGCGTGGCACCTGGTTGATGGTTCAAGGCCACTCTCGATAGGTACTCGTAGACCACGTAGTCATCTAGGTTCACGAAATCGGCCTGTGAATGAAATGTATGTTACGGAATATGTATTAGTAGTCTTGAGAAGTAAGACTTGTTACTCTTGGTCAAGGTTCAAAGTTCTCTTTTTTCAACTTTGGCATTATTGTTGTATTGGTGATGGGATTAATAGCAAGTATGGGACAGATTGGTAACCTTGTCCAATAAAATTTACGCAACTCTAAGTACTCTTTGGTTACCCAAACTAGGTTGAATTTAAAAAAGAAAGGAAAAAACAACTTTATACAGAACATACAGCCGACCCAAAGACAAAACACATGTAACTATGAGGAGATGTATGAGTGTCAAGCTATCGAAAGTGATTTGTTAGGATCAGGACTAATGGGGATCCATTATATTTGTCCCTCTATAGGAAAACAGGTGTGATGTGTATGTATGTATATAACTAGTACCATACAATGAAAGGGTATAACCATTGGTACCCTTTAACGTCAGAATCTGCTCATTACGTGTTGACTTACGTCATATATGCCAATCCAGTCCCCTGGATGCATGACCACGTCTGGCGACAGTCTGATCTGTATCCGGAAGTCATCATCACCGATATACCAGATCCGGTTGATGGGCAGGAATTCAACTGTTTTCTCTGTGAAGTCCGAAAAGGCCTGTAATATAAAAAGGTGTAAATTTAATAACGTATGTTTTAAAGATAGTTACCGCTGACATTATTATAAACTTTTTGAAACATTTAAAGCTTGACATCAGATAGCATTGGATGTATTAGTAAGTACCAATTGTCTGAATTAATTTCATAGATAATATGAAGAGTCGTTATAGTCTATACATTACGCATTATGACATAAATCATCTAGCATGGTTTACTTACACTTAAGTAAGACAGGCAAATAAGCAGAGTGATAAAAATCTTTATTTACATAGGCTACTAAAATTAAAAAATCCATTCCATTAGGGTTACACCACATTTATGGTTCTAGCATAAGATCAGCGCAGTGATTGTACTTCAATCATTGTATATATGCTGAGCTGGGACCATTTCACTGGCATGACATGCACATGTAGGATTTAATAACTTACTTGTATAAACTCGTTTTCTCTTTCATTTTTTTAATTTCCTGTCTGTGTATGTCAATGTGTCTTTGTGAATAAAGTTTATTATTATTATTAGTATTTACCATTAATATAATTTCTTATTAAAAAGTTCACTAACTTCCATAGACATACTCAGCGTATATAAGTACAATATTACCCTTACAAACTATTTAACTTTACCTCCTCGCCGCTCCTGTCAGTCTCGACTGACAGGTCTTCTCGCACATAGTTCGTAGCCATTCGCATCATAGGAGTTATTGACGACCTTACTGTGATCCTTGCGACTGCCGACTTAGTCTACTCGTGCAAAGAAAAGCTAGCTTTAGTGCATGCGGTTAATATTGCTACGGGACACGAATGTTTTGGCTCTAAAGTTAATAAGTGAGCTTATTAATAGCACAGATAATAAAATACTGTTAATAGTATATGAATTATTAAAGTCATTATTTGCGTCTATATTAACACACGGCAGTTCACAGTTAAACCAATAAATAAATTGGGATACATTTAAGTAGAACTGTCTCAGTAATCGATAGTAACTAAAGATAAAACCATTTGTTTCCTGGCACAAAGCGAAAATACTTGTATATTTCATTACTATTTAAAGTTTAAAGGTAATATTATGAAAGTTTAAGACTCAGATGAGTCCGCAAAATTTCATCAATATTTTAGGGATATTATAGATGTAAGTATGTGCGGACGGTTATGAATGAAACAAGAAAACTATTTCCACTACATGACGTTATTCATCACTATTTCAGATAAGAGCCAAAACATTCGCGTCACATTATGAAATGAAGGTCAATGGCAACTATGTAACACTTCTGCAGTAAATACAAAAGAATAAACAAAATAATTTAGTTTATCGCAAGTAATACCTACCAGAAAATACAAAGTACAATAAATACTAAAACTTTGACCTCATAAATGGTTATTGTTTTCCGAAGGTCAAGTTTTTGTGAAGCTAATGAACTTGTTTATTCGGAAAAAAACTTTTATTACACCATACATACGTAATTGATTTTTTATGCAGGCATTTAATTGCAGTCATTTCTTAGCCTATGCTTTGAACGAACGTTATAACTCAAATACATGAAATTCAATGGTTAATGGTTAGTTTATCTAAATGCGTTAGGTTAATATAGCAAGCAAGTACTAATCAATCTAAGTTATATACATTTTTGTTTTAAATAGGATTAGTCACATGCTTAAAGAATTACGAGGTCAGTCTACTATACACTATCTACTGGTTACAAGTATGTAACTATTACTATTGTTTAAAACCAGTAATACCTTTAAGCATAAAAATGCGATTGTATATCTACCTCTACTATACTAAAAGTTAAACTACATAAATTCGTCATACAATTAATTACATGTGGTAGTTACAGTCACGTAAAAAGAATACTGGCAAACGTAAATTAAATATTTTTCAATGCACATGAAAAAACAAACAACTCGGAATTTAGATAAAACGTATTCCAATACTATCAAAACAAAACACTTTGTTGACTAAACCTCAAAACTATTAAATCTCATACTTCAAGTACAAAGTAATATAAATAGTACATTTAAACTCACCTTTATTATAAATTGTCCAACCACTGGTTTATGATCGCTGACAGAGTAATGCGGGATTGAAATGTAACTCAATGGTTCTACTCTTAAAGTGACGTTTTCATAGTTGTTAGGTGAAACTTTGTACAGGATTCTGTCCGTCCAAGAAGGTTTACGTCTGAAAATTGTATAGTAACACTTATAGTGCATGTGTAAGTAAATCTGAATATGTATTCAGATTTACAAATAATTCTGACGACATATAATATCGAGACAAAAAAAGATCTAAGGTACATTTAGTACTTTGAGATTTCTCAAAAAGGGCTCATTTACAAAATAGAAACGTAAGCATATCAAATTTCATTCCAAAAGAAAACTAAACATCATTTTATATCCATTTCTTGTGTAGGACTATCACTGCGTTCGAGATATAATATACTCGTATAGTATAGTAACTAAAAGACCCCAGAATTCGCCGAGAGGCTAGCACCCTTACAATTAATAACTAACAAAAGTACAATAACACTTCATTTCCTCTTACGACAAGGCTATCAAAATGATATCTGGCTATATTAAATTCTATTAAAATCTGTATCATAATAAACAGAATACTCACTTAAGATCGTACTCATCAGTCCCGATATTAAACTTGTAAGTCGGCGGGAACTTAATCTCCGATTCGGTGAACTCCGAAAACGCTTCACCACTATCCCTAACTGCTAGTAACTGGTCATGTTTAAGCAGAGACTTATAGTTGTCCTTTTCTATCCTTTTCAACTGGGCATCTATCTGTTCCGCCGTGGGTGAACTACCAGTGGGATGGTCGACTCGAAAGTTGAGGTCTCCTAACCAGAATACGTAACTGGAATAGTTAATGTAGGATTATAATACATTTATAGTTTAAAATAAAAATACATTTGCGAAATGTTCTGACTATTGAGGAGAGGGAATACATCGTGAAGAAACCTACCTATTATTCGAACAGAAATGGTCCGGGTTAGAATTACTATCACCGCAATTGCGAGTTGGTCATGTGAACTTCTGACTACCTCGCAAGTTTGTCTTTTGTCTATCGGAGATGTTAGTAAGTATTATAACACCCTGTTACTAAGGATCTCTTATGAGCGAGTTTTCGTATGCGGATTTCATATCATAAATTATGAATTCAATCCACCCATTTTCCCTGCTCCAAACCAACCTCAATCTTATTACTTCAGTGTATTAGGGTATAAAACATCGCACTACTCACACAGTTATATTACAGTTGATGTGATACACTCAACCGCTGACAACCCTGAAAGGGTTTACGTTCACGAAGCACAAGTTATATTGTCGTACCACCAAATACAAAATAAATAAAAATAACTTACTCATGATACAAAATATTTGTAGTTTCTTTCACATGGTATTCATGGTCTTTTAAAATTGTATTGTAATCACTAATGCGTCCACTTAGCAAATGTTCGTGTGCTGTCAAGTGACAATTGACTAAACATATAGAACAGCCATAAATGTTGAATCTTATACTAACAGCGCCTTTGTTGCCCTGAGAAAAAACATAAGAATTTTAGTTAGTACCCTATATAACACATACTGAGTAATTATAATATAAATGGTTAGGAATGGTAACAATATTTCAGACAGGTTTGATCAGTATTTGTAAATGGCCTAATAGTTTATCATGGGTGACATTAGAGTATCAACTGAAAGTGTGAGTTTGAGGTAGCCATAAAATCACTAACTCTACAATTGTAGAGATAAATATGAAAACCTCAAGCCAGTATGTACCCCATAAGGGTTCATGGTTGTGAATGTTTAGAACTTATGTATAGCACTTATTTTCCAATGTCACACATACTGTATTTTTCGTATGTAAATGATTAGAGGCTCTCAAAGACAATTTTAGTATGTTATTAAACTGGTTTAGATTATATAGAAATCAACTCAATTTTTTTATGTGGGTACTCTGGCAATTAAGTGATCAGTTTTTATTTCTTTTGCAATTGTAAAGGTCTTTTGGTCACTCAAAGACCAGGTTTTGCAATATGCAGTTCTTATTTAGATAGATAAGTTGAATAACCCTACACATGGTCAAGTAATGGAACATCTATAACCTTCATTATAAATTGAATTGAAGTTGTGAATTGTTAAAGTTGTACACAAAGTAATACATTATAAACACTAAAACATCTGACTATCCGGGAAGGGTTATTAGTCATGATGTTAAAGTGCTATACACTATAATCACAATTACAGACATTTTGATGCTTTTTGGGTTAGGTCAATTGATATAATTGACCTTCAATTACCTAAACAGACAGCTACACTTGCGAATTAACAAATATCCATATTTTACCTACAGCTCAGTTAGATGAATACAAACATTACATTTTTGTTTCACATCCATAATGGGCATGTATTGTCTAATAATACTATATATAGTTAGACGTTAAGAAGGAAGATTTCAGTAATTGGTAAAAGTATATCAGCTTTGAAATATATTTCATTAGTCTCATTTACCTCCCAAAAGATTTCAATCAAAATAAATACTCCATTACATTCTATTTACATCCCAATAAGCACAGGCTTTACTTCTATCTAACTATTAACTAAACTCTAAACAACACAGGATATACATAACCACATAGTTTCTATAGGAAAGTTATACAAGCACTTACCCACATACCACCAAGACCAGTTTTAGTATACTGCGCCTCAATCTCTTTTAAATGCATCAAATGATTTTTCTTGACATATGTTAGGAGCACTATGCCTTGCAACCTTATGGTCTTGACTAGGATATAGTTGCTTCTTGTTAGGATTTTATTCAGTTGCGCTGTCCAATTTTCAGTGAATATACTGTCCATTAACAAGTTCTGTGGTTGTGACTTTACTTCTTGTAATCTAGGGATATAAATATAAGTTAGACATACTTATAGTTATGTACAAGCAGGCTCAAAAAGACATCTGACAGTCAGATAGACTCCATATTGAAAATGGGTGACATTAGAAGTACTTATAACCGCTGAATGTGTATGAGTGTAAATTAAGCGAAAGTGGTTTGTCAAGATCCAGACATATGGGGGATCCATGATCTCTGCCTACCCCTCTACAGAGAAATGGGCGTAATGTGTATGTTATGTATTAGACCTACTTTATTACAAATGTGACTTACAAGTGGTCCTAGAATCACTAAGTTTAGTGTTTATGAGATAATTACTGTTTTAGTAAACTTTATTCTCTGACTACATAACAAAAGGTTGTGTGTACATTTATAAATTTTAAATAAAAAAATGTGTAATAGCTATAATTCTCTAAAAATATTTTGCATTCATAATTAAAGTTACATTCACACTTTCACAATCTGTGTAATACACACAGGTAAACTAATATTACATAAGTATGTCATCTCAAAGTAGGTTAAGAGGTTGCTGTGAGCATAACTCTCTAAGACAACTTCATAGAATATTGATTATTTATGAAATGAACAATTTGAGGTGAAATTACATAACTATTCTTATAAATATATTGTTAATTCTTTATAATTTATTATAAGTTATATCACAACATTACATCAAACATAGGTTATATTCTTACCATAAACAAATGTTTATAAAATAATGGTGTTAATATAGTTTGTAAATTAGTACTTGATTTATGTTTATTTATTTTTATTATTATACATATTATTTAGTCATTAACATTCTATTTTGCTAATCTTTTTCTTTTCGAACACTTTATTAAGAAATAGCAGGTATACCTAATGCATCTCCCCTATTAAACTTTATGTTCTAGATGACCCTTACATTGTAGAAATACTAAAAATATTATGGCTTACCCAATAACATAGAAATCGGGTAAAGGCTTCTTTGAATTGAATTCTGATGGGAAATCCAAAACAGAGTTTAAGTCCTGATTTGGTGACTTGGTAGCCACATTCCATGTTAGAATATAAAATCTGAAAAAAATAAAACAATGACTTTGTAATATTTCATGTCTTGTGCTAGTGCTGGGATGTAAAAAGAATGTTAACTAGCTGCCATTCTTCCCAGCATGTCGCAAGAAGCAACTAAGACATTAGGGATAAGTAAGGTAAATAAGGTAAAAACCATATTATAATTCTGAGGTTTTATCTACCGCAAAAGGTATTAAAGGATGTGAAGGGATGTATGAATATGTTGTTAATGAACAGATATATTAGATACCCAATATATTACATTGACTATTATAAGTACCTAGTCTAACTACTTTTGGTTTTACATTTATATTAGAAACTATCTTCAAGTGCATCCATTTCAGGGATCTTAAGTAATAATTTATAGTACTAACGATACTAGAAGATACTAACACAGATACATACAAACCATTTTAATTTTACAACTTCTCTACATTTCTTATTATGTTATGCTAAATTAAAACTAATTTATTACCAGCAATAGAAAAAGCAAAAATATCAAAACTGTTTTCTAAGAATAACTTCGTAATTTTTTTATAATCATTTGATCAAACAAGATATGTACAGTAAATTAAATAGGTATTGATCAGTAAGTTTGATGCAAACGAAACTAATGAAAGTAGTAATTAATCAGCAAATAATTGCATACAGAGAAAAAGTTCATGTTACTTTGACCTACTTACAGTTAGCTACCAAGTATGTTTTGTAACATAAGACAGCGTTTAAAAACATAGAATAAACGGGTTTTACATAGGTATGTAACATAATCTTATTAAGAATTGCAATCAAGGTTAACCTTAACACAAGTAAATACCTACTCCTTTAATTGATTAGATTTATTATTGATCTTTTGTTATTTTCACCTTCAACCTAATACGTAAAAAATAATTTGATGTTTAGTTAAGAGAATTGATATTTTTAATTTTGAAACTATTATTGCGAAATAATGGTTTTAGTTATTTGCTTACCTTAAATTATCCATATTGCGTATCACTGTCCACTCAAGAATAAGTGATAATTGTAGACGGCTTAATATGAGTAATTCAAACGCGATAAATTGATCACAGGGCAGTAAATAGATCCACCAGATAAGATAAGATTATTGGTTCTTTTCATACTGGTTCTAGGTCCAACAATATCACTTTTATATTAATTTAGCAACATCAATAAGTCGCTACTATTACACACCAGAGCAATAAAGAATAACAGAGATACTCAGACGTCTCATATCATCATTATAGTAATTTTATATTGAATAAGTTTCAAAGTACGTATCAGAAAATATATATTTTCCTCGCGAAGGAAAGAGCATTCAGCGCACAAACAAAAATACACGACCAGCTGTCTAGCTTGTCAAACTTATACAGATGTCAGCCCAGACATATTGAAAAAGAAAGATATATACATACAATCAGGAAAGCCATTAATGACAGTAATGATTATGATGTCAGTATGTGACACAAAACGAGTTAAATTTAATGAATCCCAATAATTACTATTACCATTACCAGTATCACAGTTATAAGAATACTATATTAGTAAGGCAGTATGACAGAACTATTAAATAAGTGTCCCTGGCGTGAATATACAGAAGACAACCGTCATGGAAAACGGTAAGTATAGCTTAGAACTTATTATATTACAAACTCTTAGTTGAAATACTTGTCTGTTTATAAATAATCGACAAGTCTTACCACTTGATTATGTTATACAGTCAGATATTGAACAGCTTCATATAACTTTACATAACATAACAAGTTTTTTTAATCTTAGTAATTATTTATTTATAATTAAAGGAATTCATGATATCCTTAATTTCATTTTACATACATACATAAACAAGTATATGACCGTTTCCCTAAAAAGGTGTAGGCAAACATAATTAATGCAGATTTGTCTAGATCTACAAAAACCACTTTCGATTCATTAAAATTGCTATACGCCTAGTCATAACTTATACATATTGGTATGAACCTTAATATTAGTATTTATTTGTATTTCTTTTCATGCATGCATTAAAATACGTTCTATTATGCATTTTCACATAAATTACAAAAATAATATACCAATAAACTAAAATTTGCAAGCATCTTTGTTCTGAAGATTTAGTAGTAGTGTAACGTCAACTTAATACAGTAAAAATGTTTGATATTTCTGTCAGTTACTTTCCTGCAAGGCGGGAAAAAGTGAAGCCACTTGTCAAGTTTTATAATCATTCGATAAATAAAAACAACTTTGGATTGGGTTTCGTCGGTAATTTTTCGATTCAAGAGTGTTTTGATCCATTGTTTTTCGATACTAAATACATTAGGCTAGTTAGTGAACCGTCCTAAAATATCATATCATTATCAAGATTGTCTAGAAAGTGTCCTTACAATGAGTGTTCAGGAAAAGGTTAGAAAATGACAACATTCAAATAAGTTTTCCTCAGTAATTATGGAGATTATAAATGTTCATAATAATTTACAGGAATTATCAAAATCTGCGCGGAAGTCACTTAAAACTTTGCAGCACATTGCTTCGGATGAGAATTTGGTTGGTAGACCATCGAAAAATTTGAAACAACAGTTGTTGGATTCACCGAAAACGTAAGAGCCGTATGTTGTTTTGTGTTGAATATTATATTTTGTTATTGAATATTACCTAAATATCTTATTTCATTTCTAGTGAGGCTGAGCCGAAACCTAAATTACGTGCAAATAAAGAAACCCAGTCTAGCCAAGACAATAAAATCACAGTTGATGATTTAACTAATCCAAAAGATGCATCTGAGAACTACTGGAAAATATTAGCAGAGAAGCGACGGTAAGCGACTATGAATTAATTTTATCCATAAAGGTGTTTAGTTGGAAATAGAATCCTTATTATCCATAATGTAGGAAATTGGATTGTTAGCATCTAACTCAGGGCCCCCAAATAAACTGTTACCTCAGATCCCCATGATCAAATTATCTGTTTTTAAGATCAACCCCCTTATTCATAATGATCTGCTAAATTAAATCTGCTACTACATTAATATAAATTATTCTCAGTTCATGTAACACAACATAAACAATACAGTACTTACCTATCTTGAAAGTTTTAAGTAAAAACTTATGTTATTTTAATAAGTGTTGATTTTTAGACCTTAATTTGATTTTCAACCCCCAAAATCAGTTTTCATTTATGCTGACACTTAGGAAGCAGATATCAACCCAGAGTGGTTGATATTGACAAATTTGTGAATCCCTGATCTTACTAGTACAAAGGGTTACTGGTAGTATTTGTTTCATGTTATCTACCTTTTTTTTAACATCAGGAAATCCCCACGTATATCCGCTGGCCCTGGGGAGCCAGAGGGTTATGTCGGTCTCGAACCAACTAAAACCTAATGGTGTCCAGCGGGGTCGCGGGAACGCATGATGTTATCTACCCTGCCCTCCTTATAGTATACACCTAAGACTGTACACAGTGCAGACATCAATTTGTTGTGCTATTTCATGTCTGAGCCTATGCAATGGGCACCTGTTTCCCGCAGCGGTGCTCTGTGGAGACTTAGAGCAGCGGATGGCCTAAAGCTACTCTCTGGCTCTGATGACATTGAATGAAGATAATTATATTATTAGATTAGATATACCTTCTCTGGTGTGTAACAAACCTAGAGGTTTCCATATCTTTAAATTATAAAACTGGAAAAGCTTTTCAGATCTAAGGTATACATAGCTCTAGGTATACACATGATAGAGTTAGTTTATTGTTAAATTCAATTGCAGAGTTGCCTTACAAGAAGCTTTGGAAGAAAATGAGACTCTGCATAAGATTATTGCTGACTTGAAATCTGAAAACAGTCAAATCAGGCAGATGTTAGAGGAAGCCAACAGCTTTGTTGAAGTCATCAAGGTTTGTCCAAACACACATTTCATAGTATTTAGCATGTATTCCATAACTCTTACTATCATAGGTTTGCACAGCCATGCTTTTGAAAAGGGAGTCTATGGTTCGCTTCTTATATTGGGTGCCGACAATCCAGTGAAAAGAGTTTTCTTAATAAACCATGAATGATTAACTGCACAATTACATAAAACTAAGCCCACAAGGGATAATGCTTATAAAGCATATGTGAAAAGTAAATAAGGAGTAATAAATATAATTATCTTTGTAATTTATACATTTGTGCCATTTTTTCTGTTTAGGAGGAGCTAGCGAACACTAGCAAAGATGACACAGGCATTGATGTAAATGATGTGAGCACAGCTGATGAAACTCAGGAGGAGATCACTGAGCCAAAGACTAAGATCCCCAAGAAAGAAGATAGGAATTAAATGATACCAAATAACTTAATTTTTGTAATAAGTAAGAGTGTTTGCAGCTTAATTAATCAGAAGACAATGATTTCTTAATAAATTGATTACTATGTAAATAGTTTATTTATTTATCAAGCTTAAATAGTTAATATACAGCATAATATCTATAGCACCTTTATTGACACAATTCATTACAATGATAGACTTATACATAGACATTCTTTAATCGTTTTAGGGTAGACACAAATTTGGAGAGAACAATCACCTCTCTCAGCTTCATAGATACATAAGATTTGAGGCAGTAACTAATATTACAATATTGACTCCATCTCAAGGGACTTATACTACAAAGAAAGCCACCTTTCTCGAAAGGTGGTGGTTAAATATTCATTAAAAATCATGATTTCTTTAAAAACTCTTGGAATTGTGCATCAAAATTCAACTCATTCGTCCATGGTAGCAAATCTGGGTACATAGAAACATTCATATAGACATTTCTATCAACATTTTGGGGCATAACACTCCTGACTTTTTTATTCATACAAGCTGACACATGTATGTATTGGGTAACTATTAAATTGTATATGAAACTGGCATATTTGCAGTCCAAATTGTCTGCCGCATTTGCTACATTAGGATTGTATGTAGAGATTGTACTGAAGTATCCAGGTGTTAAAATTGGAACTATGTAGTCCGCCTGCAACAAACAAAGAATGGATTATTACTTTGTATACAATTATTCATATAGCCTACAATACTATCTATTATAAAGACATGCAAAATCCAAATTATAATAAAATACAATCTTGGAAATATAATTAATGTCTCTTTAGTTACTTTATTTTTTTGGTTTTTGGGGTTTTGTTGGTGTTAATATGGAACAAACATAACAAGTTGATAGTTTATTGCCCAATGGATATCCATTGAGCCCTAATCACTTTATACCCTCGTACACTGCAAAGAAAAGCAGCTAGTTAACTTTATATTTACATTCTAGACTGACATGGTTTTCTATAATCAAGATAAATTATATTACCTTTTCAAAACATTCCCTTATAAACTGCTCTGGATTAGTTCTCAGTTCCTCTTGATGATCATTGAGTGAAATCACATGTACCGCTTTATCTTCAGGCCAGTTATTTACCTTTTCTAAAATATTATACACCGTTTCAATTCCATCTTCTGCATAGTTTAGTAAAAGTATGGGAACATTGTTTCTTATTACATTTCTGTGTTTGAAATCCAATTTTCTTTGTGGTTTTGCTGCTTTGCTTTTATCTGTATTAGAACTGCTTTTGAATACTGGTGGCAAGTCATCTGGCAAGTTTTTGGATAGGCTTATTATTTCACGCTGGCAATTATTACTGTTGCTTTGATACCCTGTATCAGATTTACTATCATCCTTACTGAAGCAACGCACCAAGTCTGACAGTGGATTTTCTATAGCCTTCAGTATGTCATATCTTTTCATTTTGGACAGTACTTCTAGGACCTTGTCTAGAGTAGCTTTCTCATCTTGCATGTACAGTTTCAACATGATATCTGTCTTGTCTTCACTCACTGAGTGCATTATGTACTTAAAGCAGAAAAAGTACATTATGATAAACATTACATAGAGTTGAGCAGTTTGATATTTGGAATGAATTGATTGCAGATTCATTTACCAGAAATGAAAATTACTGGATTTCTTTGTATACTTTAACAATTACATGCAAAATGCAGAAGTATAAAAGTGACAGAATATATCCTGAGGTTCAAAGGATTAGAAAACATGCTGTGTCTCTCACATTAGATATAGCTTTTATAGTAAAACATAGTAAATGGATCAAATGATAGTGCTCAGATTTGTTAATATATCAGCCTCAGAGAAAGTCAGAGGAAGAGTATCGTATTACACTGAGTTTTGGCCTCTTGAAGCCCAAGTCATACTAGATAAACAGTATTCTACATGGCATTAGCTAATATAGTATGATGATGTGTACAGATGAGAGAATTCTATTATTATTGAAGCAGTGATACTTCAACAGGAAAATAATGAAAAGAATAATACGTCTTACTTACATCCAAATCCTTATGTGGGATGCCTAGTCGCTCGCCTACATCTAGCCAGCAATTTTGAGTTCCACCAATACTTTTAACAAGATTCTTCCATGCATTATAGCATACAGATCCCATTTTAGTTTTTTCATTTCTATAGTATAACAAACTAGTGTGTAAAAATGATACTCTTTGATGTAGAGAATCTAGATTAGCTATTTCCTTAGCTCTTTCTTCCAGTACACTTTCCTCCAAAGCCAATGTGTCTATACTGATAGTATCAGCGTTGTCTGCTACACATATATCCCTGAAGAAGCAAAGATATTAAGAATTGGATCACTTTCAAATGAAAAGTTTTTAAATTTATCTCATCTATACTTACATTTTATATTTAAGATTGTAATAACGTTATTTAATTAGATTATTAAGCATACCGACGTTATTTGGGAGTTTCCACGCAATCTATTGACGACGCTATTATTTAATGAATTTGTAAAATGTTTTCCTCTTAGAAATAAAATACAAGGAAAATAAACACCAAAATAAATCAACAGTAATTCCATTCATCATTCAATATAACCAGCACGTATACGTTGCAATAATTGTATGTATATCAAGTGAGATAAATACCCTGAACCTATACATTAATAAATTAAATTTGGAGAAGAGATATTCTGTAATTCTAATTATTAATTGTGATTATTAATTTGATCTCAACAAAATTTTAATAGTTTATACAGTGAAAACAATATGATAACTTTGACGAGTATCACAATACAATGGCAAAGTAGCAGTAAATAAAAATAATATTAGCGGGAAAGACCTAAAAAAATGGAAGATTTAAAATGTAATGAGAAAATTTTGTATAGTACAATTACTATTTACAAATTAATATTTTTGAATAAGTGAATATGGAAAACTTAAATCTTGATCTGTAAGTACATTATGTTAATTTGATAATAATTACATTTATTTTTAGTAGTCGTATTTTTCTAATGTATTTATTCTTTTGCAGCAACAATTTTACGGATATTTTATCAGATGAAATCGAAAATTCACAACCATTGTCTCTTTCTTCTCAACCAGAAAATATTAAAATTCCTTCTAAATCAATAATCCGACCTTCAAAATATACAGGACAGTCCGGAAATTTCAGATCTACCGAGGAAATTGGTGAGTGAGAATTTTCTTAACTGCAATCTTAAACACAAGCTCATGTATTCAAAGAATGCTTAGATATATCTATGAACCGAATGTAGTTAGCCAGGATTTGACAAAAGTGTGCCATCATGATCCCTATTACTGCATCAAGGCCGGAAATGATAAATAAAATCGTATCTCTTACATAAAAGACAAACTTTAGCAATCAGTAGCTACCTACCTCTTGCAGAGTAGTAAAAGATTTTACAAATAATTATTCTATAGACACATGTTAACCAAATAGTCCAACTAACGTGACAGATGGTAAGTCGTGTCGTCATTTTAAAGACCTGAGTATTATTTGTTTCAAAGAATACATTATAATGCATATTTATAATGTTATTACTTAAGTCCAATATATCTTTACAGATGAAAAATATCGGGATGTGTTTACATATCCATTCTTCAACTATGTGCAGTCGAAAGTTATCGATGACGCTTTATACTCTGGTAACTGTATCTTATATTATTTATCGAGTATTTTTAAGTTAATGAAAAGCTATAAAAATAAGTAATTATATTTTCATTTACTTTTCCGTAATTTAATTGTCTCGTGCTAGCTGGGACGCAAAAGAATGCAAACTAGCTGCCGTTCCTTCCGGCATGTCATAGGAGGCGACTTAGGGGCTAGGAATCAATGGAATCTGTTGGGCGATAGGCTAGCAACCTGTCACCAATGTTCCATATAACATCACAAGCCAAATATTAGCCATGCTAAAAAGTGACCTTGGAGATATTAAGGTTCTGTCCATCCCGATAGGGGATAGAGGACGTGAATGCATATATTTTCATAATTTTCATCTTCATAAATTAAGAGTTGAGATATTTGTCATATCAATAGTCTGTAAGTATCTGGTTGCGAATTTGAGATGTTAATATATTTACGTATACAATTCATGGAAAAAAATCTGTTGATAGATAGCTGTAACTAAAGCTGTAACTAAATTGTTCTAAACATGTCAAAAACCTGTAGAGACATACGTTTATAAATCATATTAATTTACTTGTAGATAAATCTATGGTTGTATGCGCACCGACTGGATCAGGGAAAACGGTTGTGTTTGAGATGGCTATAGTGCAACTTCTAATGCAGATGGACGATCAAAACTACCAAGGAGATTTCAAAATTATCTATAGTAAGTTTCTTTACCTGCTATAAGTGGCTAAAATACTTTCTAAGTGGTAGTGTACTTATTCCATGGTGGCGGTTTTAAATTCAATCCCTTTCGGAGCGTGAATAATAAATAATCCATATTTGTTAGTAGATACCATTCTAATTATTAGGTCATACTAACGATCCGTTCCGGCTTCACACGGGTATAAAATATATAGCCTACTCCACTATTTAATGGATGTTATTATACCTACATATAAACCTTCCTCTTGAATCACTCTATCTATTAAAAAAACCGCATCAAAATCCGTTGCCTAGTTTCAAAGATTTAAGCATACAAAGGGACAGAGAAAGCGCTTTTGTTTTATACTATGTAGTGAAGTTAGCAACCTGACACTTTATTTAAGTTATTACGACTTTGACACTGAGGTTTTAGTACAATTCGACGTATTCGACGTAGCTCAGTTGTTTGGGGCTTGGCTCTGTATCAGTGGGCACAGGGTTCAAATCCCGTTTGAGCATGTACCAATGGAAATGAAGTTTAATGAATTTCTATGTACATTTTCGTAATAAAAACACATTTACGAAATGCGTTGAATTATACGGTGAGGGAAAACATCGTGAGGAAACCTACCTGTTCGTCAAACAGGTAATAGTTAGTGCTTGTAAATGGCGACATGGCTGACCACCTGTCACATTGAGTACTGACTATCTGGTTAACACGTGGGTTCGAGGTGTCCATAGAATTACTACCTTCGCAATTGCGGAGATGGACACCTGAACCTCTGACTACCCCGCAAGGGTTAATGGTCGTGAATGCGTTTGTTTTGTTTTAGTACACCCTTAAAATAATAGAATTACTTACCACATAAATGGTACGTTCATATAAATTCGTAATTTATTATTATCCCGATAAGAAGCTATACAGGTAATAGTCAGAGCTTGTAAATGGCGACACGGCTTACCCCCTGTCACATTGAGTACTGACTATCTGATGAACACGTGGGTTCGAGGTGCACATAGATTTACTACCTCCGCGACTGGGGAGATGGAACACTGGACTTCTGACTACCCAACAAGGGTTAATGGTCGTGAACGCATTTGTCTTTCTGTCTTAAGAAGCCCCTTTATTCTCTTTCGTTCGCAGTGGCTCCAGTAAAAGCGGTATGTACGGAGCGCCTTACAGAGTGGTATCCGAAATTCACCAAGCTTGGGTTACTCTGTATCGAAGTCACAGGAGACACTGACGTGGATTTCTCTCAGCTCAAACCTTACAGGTAATACATACGTAAATATATTCTTTTCTATACATACATACACATCACGCCTGATTGGGATAGGCAAAGATCATGTATCCTCATTTGTCCCGATCCTGACAGACCACTTTCGCTTCATTGACACTCATACATCTTCTCATACACACTCGGCGGTTATAGGTTCATCTAACGTCACCCTTTTTTATTAAATGTATACACGAGTCAAATTATAAAACGACACACGCAGAAAGTATCTATTACCAATTTCGATCAAACAATAACATAACTAATTAAGAGTTAATTTCAGGTAAGTAATAGAAAAAAAAAGAAGTTATATATAAGTGTATATAATGTTCAAAATTCTAAAAGACGATGATTAACAAGGCAGAAGGATATTTAATACATTTTTTTATAAATTACATGAATACTTTCACTGCTGCGTTTACGACGAGACGTTTATTTAAATTGACGTTCTGCCACTGTCAACTCTTTCGTTTAAGTCAAAGACTTAAGTACATACCTTTGTTATTATGAACGTCACTCAAAACCCACCTTCCATCATATAACTAGTTCACAACGTATCAGTAGACAAGCCTACAAATGCATTTATTACCTATCCAGACAAATATATAGGTTTCCTAATTTTATAATAAATACCAAACCAATAACACTAACCAAACCCAACCAACACAACGTACTAAATAAACCTTTATTTCTAAAGGCTAATAATAACCACCCCAGAAAAGTGGGACATATTAACTCGCCGTTGGACCGATTACCGTAGTTTGGTTGAAGTGATAAAACTGTTCCTTATTGATGAGGTGCATATTTTGAACGATGAAGGCAGAGGACCTGTGCTAGAGGCTGTTGTGAGCCGAATGAAGACGATTGAGGTACGTTTACTATAATAAAGGTGGCATATTGCCTTATAGTAATATATATGTATGTGTTAGTTATGCGTATATACTTTAGTTACAGTTTTGTATACTTTAAAAGAATTGGAATAATATACTATAAAAGGACCAAAAGTAGGTTTTATTAAAAAAAGACACAACTAAATTACACAATCACTTATTTATAACAAATCAATCTTAAAAATAATTTACAAGATAGGTACTTCTGAATAGGAACTTAGATGATAAAAACACGTGGTAATTACAATTCTCTAGGCACAAAGATAATCAGAAAATGGCTCACGTGACCCTGGATAGGCAAACCGACAGTAGACTTCCCTTCGATGTTGACTTGACGAGCGCCGAGGAGCAATTCCCTCACGGCGGTCTCGCACGGGTTTTATAAGAGAGGTCGACTGGCAAGGGGACATGGTGGGGGATTCTGCTTATACGGCCTCTCCTGACGCTGGGGCGTCCTCGACCCTGGCGGCCGTGGAGGTGTCAGCGTGGTCACCGTCGTTGGAGGCAGCAGCATTGGAGGGACCTGCATTCAGCATCTGAAACATGGACGCGACACACGCATCCCCCGACTAGCGACACACGCTACGGGCTGTAAGCATCGTGTGGGCCTCACACGACACTTCTATGCGACTTGACGACACACGTCAACGCTTTGTGCGACTTGGCGACGAACGCCAACGCTATGCGACTTGACGACTAACGTCAACGCGGTGCGACTTGACGACTAACGTCAACGCGGTGCGATTTGACGACTGACGTCAACGCTGTGCGACTTGACGACTAACGTCAACGCTGTGCGACTTGACGACTAACGTCAACGCTATGCGACTTGACGACTAACGTCAACGCGGTGCGACTTGACGACTGACGTCAACGCTGTGCGACTTGACGACTAACGTCAACGCTGTGCGACTTGACGACTAACGTCAACGCTGTGCGACTTGACGACTAACGTCAACGCTGTGCGACTTGACGACTAACGTCAACGCTAAAAGTTTGAAAATCTAATAAAAATAACAACTGATTGGAATGTTTTACTTACTGTGACGGACGAGCAAGATCTTGATTGAGCTGGAGATTAAGATGAATCAAAACACTCACTTTCAAAAAACGCAGCACATGTCTCGGGGCACCACTCCCCATGCCACGGCACCATGTACTGTGCCGCGGCCTGCGTCGTCTTGCCGTAGCCGTTGCCCAACAGCTTCAGCTCGTAGCGACCGCACGGCAATATTTTGACCACCCGATAGGGGCCACGCATGCCTGGATCCAGCTTTCCTGTTGCCTGCGAAAACTTTATGACAAACACAAGGTCGTTGACATTGAACACACGTGGTGGACGTCTATCCCGGTTCACACGAACATCTTGTGCGACCTGGTTCTGGTGCAACAGGTCAAGCTCTCTGGCGGCGGAGCTCGCGCTGTGCCTCGTGGTTGGGCCGCGCTCCCTCCACAGCGATGTCACGTACCAGGTTCTGGAGGACAGGTGTAACGCCTTCCGAACCTATTAGTAAATTCATTGGGGAACATTGGGTAGTTTTATGCTTAGTGATGTTAATGGTCAGCTGTAGCTTCCAGATGCGAACAGACCAGGCAGGGCCTTCTTGATGCACCTCGATACGAAGCATATTGAGGACGGTGCGCACGTAGCGTTCAACTTGGCCGTTCGCGTGGTGCATCTCCGGTGTGATGAAGTGAAGATCAGACCCTAACTCATCAACAAATTTTCTGAACTTTGAGCTTTCAAACATTCGCCCCTTATCAACTACAATAAGCTTCGGTACCCCGAATAAAGAAACAGCATTGCTAACAATAAGAACAAGTGCATCAGCATTTTGTTTTGTTTGTAAAGGATTTAACAGAACATATTTCGTAAATGAATCAACTAAAATCAAAACATATTTGTTGGAATTAGATTCAGGCAAAGGGCCAAGTACATCGAGATGAATAGTAGCAAAAGGTTTATCGGGTTTTTCCCAAGACATGATTGGCTGCAAAGGCGCCCTTGGCACGCGTTTGCGTGATATACATATAAGGCAGTGCTCAATATACATTTTTACAAACTGTCGCATTTTGGGGAACCAAAAATGCTTAAGTATGAGATCAACAGTTTTTTTCAAAACCAATATGATTATGTTCGTCATGAAAAATGCGGAGTAGGCTTAGTCTATGCCCTTTAGGTATAAAACAAGGCAATTTTGGCTCCTCACTCACCGCTGTGTACTTATAATACAGCAAATCATGTTGAACCACATATCGCCTTTGGTCCAGGTTGCCATCATCCAACTGCGGGATAAGTTGTTGAGTCTCGTTGTCAGCAGGCGTTGCGTTGCGAGGCCTAGATATTATGTTGTGGACCTCGGCTATGGGGTTCCTGCTCAAATAATCTGCATGTGACATCATTGTCCCCTTTCGGTATTCCAGCTCAAAGGTAAAATCCTGCAGATAGACCCACCAACGAGCCACACGCGGTAGCAAGTCTTTTTTTCTTTCTGTCGCCTTAAGGGCGTTACAGTAAGTTTATTCCTATAAGGTAATGCCTGAAATGACACAGAGCCCTAACTACGGCCAACGTTTCGTGGTACCGTGATTCCGCTCCCTTAATTTTATTTGGGCTCGGCCTAACCTGACCGTTACTTATTACCCGACCTAAGTACTCGATTTCGGTCGCTAAAAATACACATTTGCGTAAGTTAATGGAAAACCCGGCGCCTGTCAACGTCATAAGCACCTCCCGCAGGAGTGCAGGCCCCTCCTCTACAGACGAGCTCATCAACAGGACATCATCTATGTACACAAGAACCTTTCCGTCATCAATAAACTTGCGAAGAGTCCTATTAATCGTGCGCTGGTACACAATCGGTGCATTACATAAACCGTATGGCACTTTCAAAAACTCGAAATGACCCTCCGGTGTGACAAACGCTGTTTTGTGAATAGAATCTGGGTGTACCTTTATTTGTAAAAACCCCGTAGCCATATCGAGTGAACAGAAGCGCGTAATCCTCCGATCACCTAATCGATCGATATGATCTTCGATCAAGGGCAAAGAGTAACGCTCCTTAATCGTGATTCTATTCAATGCGCGATAGTCTATGCACATCCGATCTGATCCGTCCTTCTTTTTTACAAGGAGGACTGGGCTCGCATACTCCGAATGTGACTCCCTAATTACTCCTTTTTCTAACAAATCATTTATAATTTCCCATACCTTTAGTTTTTCAACGTAGGCAAGCTTATATGGACGGTATGTGATAGGTACTGTACTATTCAGATTGATATGCATCTCCCCGGTGGTCACAGTTGAGGTAGCCCGAGATAAAGAAACGTGCAAATTCTCCAATAAGGGCCATAAGGGCTTCGCGTTCCGGCCCTAGAAGAGGGGTGGCAACACCAGAAGTGTCAATCACGTTCGTAGAATCGACGGTCTTGGCAGATTCCGTAACCAGTGAACGGGTTAAATATTGATCGTGTTTCGTTCTAACGTACGTAATACCCTCCCGATTCAAAACATCTGTCAAACACGTGCATCTCCCTTTAAACAAACCGCCACGCGCGATAGACGTTCTCGGTCATCCCATCTATTCGCCACTTGAGCTCTATCTACCTCAGTACACCAGTCGTCAATATTGTGAATCGCGGGGTCAAAACTTGAAATGAAATGAAATGAAATGAAATGAAATTCTTTTTTTTTATTCAATATCAGGATCATATCATAAAAATAAAATATGGGCCCCTTGAAGGGTTAATGAAACTTAACGCTTCTACTATCATTTGAGTCGCCGTCGGTCCGGAATGCGTTTTTGACGTTTTAGCGATGCTATCTTCGAGTGATTTCAGTCGGTCAAGTATAGCGGTATATGCCAAATTAGAATCACAATGCACCCCATCGATCACTTGACCCTGATCGTCGTGGCAAGACGGCGCGCGCGAGCGCAGGCGAGGAGGGCTCGCGCCCTCACGGCGAGTGCGAGAACGCGCACGGGAACAGCGGGAACGGTGTACACTCTGACCACTTGAATTGTTATGGCTGCGCGACCTGTCACGATCATTACGATGACGACTAGAACGGGAGCGCGATCGGTACTTCCGCGGAGTATAGCCCCTAGGTTCCTCCCGTGAGGACCTAACACAACCTCGGCTACCCAATTTACTCCTTAGACGGCGGTGTGATCTGTCCCGCGAGCGAGATCGTCCGCTTGTAGGCATATTTATATTTTCACACAACGGACACAGATAATAAAATACTACAGGAACAGGAGAGTCACAGAACTATTGACACAAAACAAGCAACTGTAAGGTTAGGTTTAAATCCGTAGATTCGATTATTAAAATTTATCCGCAATACAGAATTACGCAATACAAATAGAAATTCCAAGTAAAAGAAAAAAATTAGGGTAGATTTAACGAACAATTTGAAATGTGATGCAATTTTGAGAAAATCACTAGAAGGTTGGTCCAAAAACTAATTGTAGCTGTAAATACATACAAAAGCGGTCAAAAATGAGCTCAGATCCCACTTCTGATATAAAAGGACCAAAAGTAGGTTTTATTAAAAAAAGACACAACTAAATTACACAATCACTTATTTATAACAAATCAATCTTAAAAATAATTTACAAGATAGGTACTTCTGAATAGGAACTTAGATGATAAAAACACGTGGTAATTACAATTCTCTAGGCACAAAGATAATCAGAAAATGGCTCACGTGACCCTGGATAGGCAAACCGACAGTAGACTTCCCTTCGATGTTGACTTGACGAGCGCCGAGGAGCAATTCCCTCACGGCGGTCTCGCACGGGTTTTATAAGAGAGGTCGACTGGCAAGGGGACATGGTGGGGGATTCTGCTTATAATACATATATGTTTTTATACGAAATTTATCTTTAACTACGAGTGATATAGATATCATAGGAATAAAGTAAGATGCCTATTTCATGGTTTGCAAGTACGTAAATAAGTAAACGTAGTTTCTTGATTTAGGTCTTAATGAAACATCACTTTAGCAGATTATAATTTAACTATATCGTTAAATTTGTCTCTAATTATAATTATACGTAATATTATCCATAACAAAAAACGTTCTTAAGACTGATATTCCTTATTTTTAGGCTTCATCCCAATCCACGTACCGCATTGAACAGCTGCAACAAAATAAGGGCATTCTAAACCAAAACTTGATTGGAGAAATTGAGGGTAGATTCGAATATCCCAGGATCAGATTCGTAGCAATATCTGCTACGGTTAGCAACCCTGAAGATGTAGCGGCGTGGCTCGGAAATAGTGAGAAACCTGCCGTTTATCATAAGTATGAAAATTTATCATAATTATTATTTAAATACGATATATTATTAACTTAAAAGTTTCTTAGGGCAGACTATATTAAATGGAATTCCGTTTCTGTCTGAAATATTAATTGAATAGGACCGGTGAGATTGTGTGTCACCTAGGTTCTGTCTACCTCAAAAGCAATTTGAAAAACCTGAATACCCGACGTAAAGCAATGGTCTAGTTTGTTTTTTTTTGGAGATAATAGTAAAATTCATCGTTTATAAAATATACCATTCAAGCAATTCAGTTTCTGTACAAAACTTGGACATATATTTATTAATCTCTACAATGCAAAGATTATATTATACGTACCATAGAAAACATTAACAAAGTATCATGCTATCAGTGTCTTGGGAACCCTACCACCCTCTGACAGCGATGATTATAAAGATATTTTCTATGTTATTTAATTTTTATTTCTACTTTAGGTTTATAGTTTTAATTCCTTGTTGTATTGTATATAATAAATTATTTTGCGAATTAAAATTAACAAAGTAATTTATAATACCTGTAGATATGGAGATGAGTGCAGGCCAGTGAAATTAAAGCGAATCGTAGAAGGTTTTCCGTGTGCTGAGGGAACAAGCATATTCAAATTTGACATTATACTTAGTTATAAACTATGGCCAATTATACAAAAGTATTATAATGGAAAACCTACTTTGGTAAGTCTTATTTTAATTTTAAGTTAGTAAGTAAAATTTTAAAACACTCGTAAAAGTAAATAAATTGCCTTCTAATTGATATTTTACAGTATACTTAGTAATTTATTTAAATAATATGCTTCGTTTACCTAGTGATGACAGCAGTATATATATATATATATATATTACTTTATGACAAACGTGTAAAAATTTTGAATAAAGATTTTATTATTAATATATTAGTTGAAGAATGCAAGTTTTTTTTTTGTGACTATGACAATCAAGTATACATACATAATCAGGAATAAATATATACCGTTTCTAATTCAATAGTTTCTTTATTTTGCCCTTCATCAGATTTTCTGCAACACCCGTAAAAGTGTCGTTTTGACTGCCGAAACTCTTTCCAAGGAGGTCACTATAAATTTGAATTCGGAACAAAAAGCCAAAATATCGGCGTTAATATCTAAGATTAAGAACAAAAAGATACAGGTAAATAGTTTATATTTAAAAATATTTATACTCATACATAAAATGCACACATCCATTGTTTTATCATTGTTTAAAGCCTGATTGAGATCCCGATACTTTATAAAATGTACTATCGTTAAATAGAATAAGGTTAAAGCACCTACTGCTTTCTATTTAGCAACATTATTAAACAAGATGAAAAATTAAAGCTTTGTTTACGTTTCTTCTCAACTATTGTAACAAATTTCAGCATAAAATCTTTAAGGTAGATTACTCATTAATCACTCGGTTCTTAGCATATCCCCTAGCAACCACAGACTCAATCAACTATATTTAGCCAGATCTCTTGGCGTACTTTTAAGGACTACCAACATATTTTTATCTTTTAATCAATTTATTACCTTTTTTTTAAATACTCGCGATTTATACTCATTTCATTTACTGTGAGAGAACGGGTCATATCACGATAAATTATAAAGATATCTGATTACCTTTATTTTGCCCGACGTTTCGACCCAGTTCCATAGGCCGTGGTCGCGGGAAGACTTCCTTCATAGTAAATAAAATTTATTACCTTCCGCTTATAACTTTATCAGGCTTTGCTAATGAACGGCGTAGGCTGCCACCACGCAGGATTGCTCTATGAAGAACGAATTAGCATCGAGAACGCGTTTAGGCAAAGGGACTTACCCATCCTGATTACCACAACTACATTAGGTAAGTGACAGTTACGAGTATATTAACTTTACGACTATAATATGGGCAGTAAAAAGTCAACTGAGCATTGCATTTGGAAATCCGCGTTTCAGTACACATACAGTAAGCTAAAAATACGTGTTACTTCTGTATTAAAACGTATATTGCATGACTTGATAAGGTTGACCATGCCTTTACAGCGTCGATATATATTGTAGAGTCTAATTTAAGATTATTTAAAAATACTGGTTCTGAAAAGTACACCCAAACTAATTGAATTTTACATTTCAGCAATGGGAGTGAATTTGCCAGCTCATTTAGTAATCATTAAGAATACGCAACAGTACGTGAACGGCACTTATCAGGTACGTTATGCACATTTCACTATTCTCATTCTTTTGGGATCCCTAAGACCAATAAAATAATATAGGCAATAAAAAAGACAATAAAATAATATACCATTGCATTGTTTTAACGGTATAGTCACATTTCGCTTAAATATCAAGGTTAGCAAAAATTAAAAATCAATCGCTGATTGCTTTACCATTTACTGGTTTCTGTTCAGATGGTGCGGAAGGCATGTAACATTCTTTTTCTGTCCCGGATAATCTAAAAACACTGGATGTAATAATATTATTATTGTCTTTAACAGTACAATTAAAGTTGTAAGAGACAACGACTAAATATTATGGGTTTTAATTAAAGTACTGTACTTGTAATGTACATTTTGACTTTGAGTTTTTGCTTTTTCAGGAGTACCCTATAAGCACAATCCTACAAATGGTGGGTAGAGCGGGAAGGCCCCAATTCGACACTGAGGCTACAGCGGTCATCATGACGCGTATGCAGGATAAAGTAAGTACTCAAATTAAGTTTGCAGCTATCTATATAATAAGTTTGATACTTTGATATAATAAACTCGTAAGCTTTCAACACGAAAACTAGGGAACATTTTTAAGTTCTCTTATAATATGTGTAGTTGGTCAACATTTAATTGATGAGAGAAATGTTATATCGTACACTTACTAAAACAAACTAGACTGGCAGATTATATAATATAGATTTTGTTACCCATTCGGTTACTATGAACTTATTGTTTACTTTAAGATAAAGACGGATAATGAATTAATCACAATGCAAGGTAACTATTTATCTGATATAATCTATCCAAGGGGTTATGTAGTTTTCTTCATAATGATTAGGTCATTTGTACGTATGCGTATTTAATATAACATTTTTTCATTATTTCTAACTTTTTTATTCATGTTTGCGTGATGCTGTCTGTGAAAACTAATTCTCAGGTTATTTAATGTGTATGTAGGTAATACAAATAAAAAGTCAATTAAATTTATATAAGAATTTATTAAAAGTTCACGCAATGTACGACGCGAAAATTTCGTACAATAATCAAATAAAAATGTTTATCTTAAAGTAGATACTACTAATGGCAATGTTTAAATCAATCAATCACAGATAATCGGTAACTTAAGATCGTGTTTTTGACAAATAAGTAATCACTAACGAAGTATCAAGTTAATCTTGTACATCTTTACGTATTGCGTAAGCACATGTGAAAGTATGTTAAAAGTTATGTAACCAGTGTTTATCTCAAATGTATTATTACGTATAGTAATGGAAATAATAACAATAGATAAACATAATTATTGTTAAAAGCTGATAAATAAATAAACAATATACTCGTACATACATACATTTCATAATTATATTAATACTTGTAATGTAATGTGTACGTATAATAATTGTGTATATTATTATTTTATTAGTTTGTATTATCTAGTATTCGCATAAAATACATTTAGGACGATGTAGACTTAATAAATAAATATATATCATATAGAAATATAGAGTATTGGTACATTTTTGAACACATTCTGATCAAGAAATTACATGAATGATCCTACAGTCTAATCATACTCTAACTACTTAACTACACATCTTATGCCTTGAAAGGGTTGGCGTTGTTCTCAAAAGTGATTTTCGGTACAAAACCACTGTCTCCTTCAACTGAATATTCCACTGTCATGAGTCTTCCATCAGGCAGCAGTACCTTGTAACCTCCGATCACTTTGCCTTGAGCGTCACCCGATTCGTTAGCGCCAAAATAGAGCATTTTTTCCTGGTCTTCAACGTCGTACTTGTATTCGTACTGTAAATAGAAATTCGAAATTAAATTAAAAGACCTGTAGGTTTAAAGAATTCTCACAAATTGCATAATTAATTAATATACATTCTCGTCCTGCAATCCCTCTCGGGTTGAACAGAACCTCGGAGATTTAGTATCTTTTATATTACTTTTAGCATAAATATTGTGGTTGTGATATCATATGAAACATTGATGACAGGTTGCTAGCCCATCGCCTAATTTACCCCATTTATGCCTTCTCCCTTAGGCATGTCCTACGACGGTCAGATGTCATGAAGAACGGCGGCTAGTTAGCATTCGTTCCCAGATTAGCAAGGAACATCTCCTTCACATAGTAAATTTATTCACGTTTTAAGAATGAGAATACTCAATAAAAGTTTCTTTAAATATTATAACCTTAATTGATACTAAACAAGGTTTCGATCACAATATAAAGTAATTGATATATCAAAGATGTAAAATATAAGTTCCAACTAACAAAAGAATCAAGTTACGTTTAACAACCTGTCATATACTGTGAAAAGATTGATTGATGAATGCAACATTTGTATACCAAGTCAATATAAAGAAAACAAACAGTCTTTATGTATTTCATAAGATGACATTCCTAACACCATATTGATTTTGAAACCACTATAGCATCTACTAATTTAACGTTATTGTTGTAAAAGTCCTCTGCTAACTGGTAAGTTAATGGAAATAAGCTGACTTTCTTCTCAGCATGTCTAGTAGGTGACTAAAGAACTACGTTATACGGAATCCATTGACAAAAATACCAGCTCCGTGTCACCAATATTACTTCGAATATTTCAAGTTCATGCAATCACAAACCCGCTACACATTCTAAGTATGATTAAATATTAATTACGACTTCCCCAGTCCTAGGCATCTGCGAGATTCTTAAGACTCAGTCAGAAAGCTCAGAAGCTCTGTCAACTTTGCATAAACTACATATGTATGTAAGGTTAAATCAATATAATAAACAATGACATATAATTAACCGTAATCTAATATGCCACCTAAAATGCCTACAACATTAAAGCAATCGTGGTGATTACTATTATCTTGCTATTTAAGGCGACCATCTAAACAATTAGAGTGACGAACTTTTCGCGAGTCTTGACTTCGTTTAACCTTTCGCAAGTAAATTGTGAAACAGCACCCTATGTCTAACCTAGGTATTGTTGCTTAACAGATAAGTGTTAGACTATTAAGGCATAGAATAATTAACATCTAATTCTCTAGCCCTAGAATATTGCTTTGTGTTGCAATCCGGAATTTTATATTCGGAATATTAAGGTTCAAATTATTTAGAATAAAATCATTAGATTAATGACTGTAAGTTAAACGAAAGAGATCAATACAATATTTCAATCCCGTTGGGTACCAAACTTATGCAATTAATATCTAAATTTATTATGAAAGTTAATTATTATTAAAAAATATATACAATAAATATAGTGGTAAATTCTAAATATAGTGGTTTGTAATAAAATTCTAAATTATAATTTTTGCGTAATTAATAAAAAGAAAGAATTCAGTCTTAGCATTTAAAACCTTTATTAAATGTATATAATTATGTAAATTGTTATAAAAACCAGGCTAGGCTTGAAATCACGATTTAATTGTTGTAAGCCAATGCCAAATGCCTAGAACGTCCTCCAAATGTAATCCTTTGGTATTTCGTTACGAGATTCCTCGGATACATATCTAACTACTTTTTTGTGCTATTTAAACATCATGTGAGGTAAAAAATAAATTAAATTGGGATTAGTCTTAAGCTCATTACGGACACAATTACATTTGTCCACGTAAAAAATGTTATGATATATTTTTCAAACTTTAATTGAATTGAAATGTTAAATGTATTATTTTCAAGATACTTAATTTTTTTATTTTATTTATAGGTCATTACTAACACCACATCAACACATGTACATAAACACAATAAAATATAACTTAGACACAGGAATCCACAAAACACTTAATAATAATCAAAAATAAATATTTTATATGCTCCTATTAACTAACAAGGACTAAACTACACCTAAGCTATATTATTTTTATTTATTTACCCAATTAGATTAATGGGCCTTATAGGCATTGTTGTGTGTTCGAATATTTAAGAAGTATCCTCATCATGTTTTCCGTATCTAAACTGTACAAAGCGCAATTAATGCATAATTCCGGTATATTTACAAGAAATTCCATACAAATCCTAACTATGTGCTATTATTAGAATATGCAGCCATGATGGCTACTCGTTAATGGATTCATATGATTGCAAAGTTCCTCATTACCCACATAGTGTCTATTTGAATATCATCGTAATTCACAACTCCCATTCTTCGGCGTGTCGTAACTTAGTGCCTCATCTTACTCAAGTACTATGCGACGGATCACTTAAGGTTCAAGACTTTGAGCCAATGATATAAATAAGACTTTAATAAATAGATTTCTTTATTATACGAAATAGGTGAAAAAAAATATTGAAACAATCTATTTGTCGAAATATAGAATCTCTGCTCTACAATTGTTTTACTGATAACTTAACCAAAAAATCTTCTATATGTTTAATATTGAAAGAAATTTATAATGACTTAGAAACTACCACTTAACGAAAATTATTTTAACTTGATTAAGTTTACGTCTTAAATATAATTCATATATACAAAAAAAAACTAAATTCATCGAAAAAGTTACATAAAAATATAATATAAAATGATTAGGCTTCTCTGTATTAAATTATTTCTATAGCGTTGCTCCAAAGCCTGCAATACTTGTGTAGGTCAAAGGTACACACGTTTTGTTTTAATATATTGCGATGCACCGCGATGCATCCTTGTGGGTCACTTATAATGTTAAGGCAGACAACTTTTAGTTATAAAGCTTTATTAGCCATACTTGGCACATGGTGCGACATCCTGATTTATTGGATACAACACTTGTGTAGTTCAATCGGAGCATTGCAACTAGCTAATACTAATATTTATGCCAATTATATACACTAAGTTATGTAGCGTCTTGGTTAATTCAATGTTGAATCGTGTTTTAATAAGAACACAATCAGAATAGCTGTAAACACACATTTTCGTTGTGATTGTAAAATGCTGCATTTTACTCCTATTTTTCTGCATCGCATTGAATTTTAGTTAACTAACTTGTTCAAAGAGGGTTTAATGTGGTTATAAATTAGTTACTTTATTATTAATTGTCCTCGAAGGATATAATTGCTTGATGTGTAGGTATGAAAGGTGCTTTATATACTATTTAAAATATATATTTAAACACACTAATATTGAGCGAAAATTTCTGTTAGCTCAAAATTAACAGAAACAATCGTACAAGCATAAAGAACAGTTTAGCTTTTAGTTACCTCAGAAAGTCATTTTCTAATAAGGTTAGGTACGTTATTTATTTTAGTTGTACTTTGTGAACTATACAAATGGCAACTTAGGTCCAATTTTATAGTCGCATACGAGTAAACAACGGTTTGGTCTAACAATAAATGAATGAATGGCACAAAAAGCAAACAAAGACCACGTTTGTTAGTTCAATTACAGTATGCGCCAACCTGCGTAGAGATGTCTCAAAGATTAGGGGCTTAAAGCAAAATCGTGAGAACAAGTGATCTAATGTAGTTAACACTTAGCACAATGCCCGTTGTTAAACCCAATTATATTGTTTATTCTGACATTTGGGTCTTGAGAGTAAGGTTAGAGTTTTTCAAAGAAACTGGAAATTCCTTAAACTGCATCTTTCAGTTTATGTAGGGATTGAATACTCATAGCAAATATATTTCTATGCGAAATTCCTGTATAGTAAAATGTATGTGATTCATTACCGGCATTGGAGGCGAAGTCTCCTCTTGTGGCGCTGGTGCAGCAAATCCTGATTGTAGACTCAAGCAAACCAATGCAAAGGAGCAGATAAACATGAATTGGGACGACATCTGTGAAAAAAACAAGTATTAATTAGTTATAGGTCATAAATAGACGCAAATGTATTAAGTACTAAAATCACACCACTGTCTGTTAGTTCGATTTTTAATCATGCAGAGGTAATAGAACAAGAAATATGTATAGTCCCAGGCTAGTTTTGGGATTAAATGGCTTACACACGCTCACATCACGTCGCTTACGTAACTTAAATTAAAGTCAGTAACTTAAATTAAATATAATCCACCAAAATATTACATCAACATTGTAATAGTAAATCAAAACTTATTCCGTTTTTCGTGACTTCGTAAATTAAAACGCATGATGATAAGATCAGGATTCTGTTTGTTCAAATGCCATCTTAAAGTTTGATCCAAAACATGCAAATTCCAGTTCTCCCATACGGCATTACTCAACGTCCTTTCATGTGACATTTTCCATAAAACTAAAAGGCTAATATACATAAACGATTTGAACGTATTTATCGACCAGATCTACATGTCCCTTCGCTTAGAATTGTATCTGCAATATAACTTACTGTGTTAGTCGTGTACATTACCTATGATTCTAAATGATTTGACAAATAGATGGTATTTGACAATAGACTTGCAAATAAACCAGCAAGAAGTGGATACGCGTTTCTAAAACGTATGATGCACAAATAAGTGACCTACTGAAGAAGGGTGACATTATGACCTATACTAGTCTAGAATGTATGCGAAGATGTGAATGTCTGTGATGCGGTAATATCAAGGCACATTCTTTAAGCGATTCATGATACGAGAGCCCTTTGTTAAGACAAGGCAATATTTCATAGCCACCTCCCATTATATGCTGAGTTATAAAACAGCTGCTCGTGTTTCAAGTTTAATTGATCTCATCGTAATCTCGTAAGCTTTGTATAGACAATTATCGAGAACGGATCTTGACGTAAAAGACAATCATAATTAGTGATATCAGTTTCTATATCTGTTACTGTATTTATTAAAGAGTATTGGACTAATTTGCTCACAATGCAACGTGTGATTTTTATAATATAATCGACACATTCCTTTCTAACAAGACCGCTTGGAATGTACTACAATTTTAAATAAAAAAACTAACACAATAAGTGGGTAAAGTCCGGGTTAATTAATTTCTTTGCTATATCGTGTATACAATGATTTATTCAAGTGTCAGGTAAGCAAATGTAGGTACGTCGCTCATTGAAGTAATCTCATCTCTAAGATTAATGCAACTATTGCGCTAGAACATTAACTACGGCGTTGTTAACTATCATGGTAATCTAGATTATCCTTTACACCTCATTATGATGATAATGACTGATTTTTCAACGCCTTCAATGATATCTAAAGTTACGATTGTTACATCATTGTTATAACTATCAAAGTTTAGATAAGAAATTACTCATTACAGATACAAGGTATTACATGAAACGAGATTTAAAGTACATACATTTCGAAACTTTTCTCCCTTATGGGATAGTAAGGTATTCGCGTATGTCTACATTTACTATCAAATCATCATGATATACGACCATCATTAAGTATCTTGTCATTTATTACTTAAGTACGAAGTAATGTGTAAGTATGTCAAAAGCTGTGGAAGGGAATCTTCTAGTATTTTCTTACTCATTTTTAATTTTCTTACTTTGATCTTAGAGATTAATTATTTATAAGTATCTATCTCCCATATACAAAGTATAATAAGGTAAAAAAATGAATAAATTCAAAGAAACTTTTTACAAAATATGTTCCTTTCAAAACAATATATTTTCAACTGATTATACCACTTAATTTACTGTTACATTACAATGTGCCTTCTCATATTAATGCATAAACAAACAGTGTGGATTTTTTATCCATATCAAAAACAAAGGATAGTTAACCACACTAATCACACGTAGTAAATTGAACGGTGTCATGTAAGTAAAGGTTAGGATTGCGTGCCGAAACTATCGACCTTGCGTGATTGGCACCCATGGTATTATCTTTGTCTCTAATATTTTCCCAATAAGATTTAACAAATATGTGTAAGTACGTATAATCCGTCTTTATAATTTAATTACACACATTAAGTAAAGACTTGTACAATACATTATGCGTCAGGGCTATAATCTTAAGGGCATGCAAAGACACGTTTGTCAATTTCTTACTAAGACTTAGAACCCGATAATATAAGCTTTTCATGAAACAGAGAAGACATGTATAACGATAAGGCTGACCTATATCAGGAGGGGTCCATATAATTTAGGTCCTTAGTAGGCGACAGTATTCCAACATTATATAAAATCACCAAAATTATCAGTATGTTCATATGTACCTTTAAATCCTTTCCGGTATTAAATATTAAGCCTACATATTCTTCAGCATCATATAAGATACAACAATTATCTTCACAAGTCTTGGCTGAATGTTAACGCCTTTAAACAACATAAATGGCTACGGTGCCATTCAGAAATTATTCTCAAGGATTAGATGACATCGTGAAATATACTTGTCTGATAATTTACTCGTATGACTTAATACGGATTGAAATAGTAAGCAAACATCTATCTATTACCTACGTCTGGATATTTCAAATACTTAATATTTCGTTTTGTCTACTGCGTGTAATTAAAAATACAATGTAAGATCATAGCAAATGTGATTGTGAATGAACAAAAAGTCGATATAATTACTCGTATATAAATTTCACACGAAACACGCATAAAATGAATTAAACAAAGAGTAGAAAAAGCAATAACTATATATCCCAAAGTCACCCTAGACATAACAATGAATGCTTGTTTAGTGATTACGTTTCCCGAGCTGGTCAATCATTTTTATGTTTGGCATGTCGTAAGAAACGACTGAAATCGGTAAAGCCATTATTGCTAACCAATTACTAGAAATCTTTTCCCAAAAGTGTATGAAAATGTGATTGAAATAAAAACTAATAATTATAAGAAATATCGTCCCGTTTAATTGAAAAGTTTGGGGATCCCAGGGCTGGAGCATTTTTCTCTCAGAGAATTAGCATAGCTATTCAGAGGGGGAATGCTATCAGTGTCTTGAGAACCCTACCACCCTATGATAGCGATGATTATACAGATATTTTCTCTGTAATTTAATTTTTATTTCTACTTTAGGTTTATAGTTTTAATTTCTTGTTTAATTGTATATAATAAAATATTCTGTAATAAATGCATAATATATTTAACATGGTTTTAATGATATATTTTATCCCGAGCATACTTGGGAAACATCAGAGTGAGAATCAGCTTGATGGATTAGTGATATGCAATGATATAAAACTATTTTCCTTATCACTACAACCAACAAACACGACATATTTAAAGACAGCAATAGCAAAGTCAGCAACCATAGTAAAATATTTTAAGAAAAGGTCAGAAAAATAATTTATAAAATACCACCTTTTCATGAAGTCTTAAAACTATGTTGGTCACTAAAATAACTTCATTGATTTTGCTAAAAATGTTAATTTAAGCTCAGTGAAGAACTTTCACCGTAAAGAAACTCTAACATGCAATTTACATTACAGTTACTTTTTGAATTTTGAGAGGATTTTTGCAAAACGTTACTTCATTATTTTTATATGATCGGAATTCCAAACTATCAGACCATAGTACCCCAGTATGAATCCATATATACAGCATTACAAAAATAATAATCATATTAAAGAGAGGCATATTGTTCTATAATTAAAATACTTCTGGACTAAAACTCACCATATTGATTATTCTTAACACAAACACAACACCACACAGTTACTTATGAAGCAATAAAACAATGACAGTGCGATCCCTTGCGTACTCTTCTAGCGACTGTTTACTCTATACGGTCACAAAACACCTTTATAGGCACCCCAGAGCTCACGGAGAGATGAAGATGCTGCAATACCAAGATTCCATGTGACGTATGTCCTACAACTTTGAAGCTTTGTTCTTCAATTTGTGCCTGCACAATACCCTATAAATTAACGCCCTTAAACTTACTATCGAAACAATACCGTGGAATTTATATGTGCTAGTTTCGAGGCATGGTTGATAGGTAATTATATATTTATAAGGTCTCAATTTAAAGTGTTCTTCCTATAATTATCAAACAAGGTTCTTATAGTTCGACTCAGAAAATTTTAATTGCTATGTATGTTCGCAGTGTCACGTTTATGTGATTCAGGAAAAGGCGCCTGTTTCTACGTGGACATATTTTCTGCCATTTAAAATATTGTTTTAATTGGAACCCACTTTACATGAGTTTACATGTCTATCACATGCTTAGCATACTATTTGAGAGTTCGTGAGCTTTATACTTATAGAGGATTATTAAATGGAGCAATTTTGGATACAATCATTCCATATACTAGAAGTTTACCTGCAAAGGGCTATATCTAAGTTGTTTTGCAAATTTATAACTATAAGTGAATTAATACAAGGATTATTCTGTAATATCGAACTATTATGTCAAATTTTTAAATTTATTATTAAATATTTTTTTATAATTCTTTTAAATTAGTTATACGCTATAACTAATTCTAAATTATCTACTCAGTAATTAATTACTACTTTTTTAATACGAACATATTGACATCTGTTGTAGTTAATACATAATATGTATCTATGACTAAATTTTGTTACCAGCCCTATCAAGTATGTACTGTTATCAAGTGTAAGTGTGTTTTACAATAAGTGTGTTAAACAAAGTTGCCGAATACTAATTACTTTAAGGGATACCCAAATTTCAAATACTATAATATATTAGGACATTCTCAAGCTTATCGCATTCTGTTTGTAATCATATTAAAAAGCGTTTCCACAATTAACTTTTACTATGTATGTTTTTTAAATATTCAAGGCTAGTTTTTTGTCACGGTTACAATGTAAACCATAAAACTTTTGCGAAAGACATAAACGTCAATCAGTTATTGATCTGTTGAAATTTTCGTAACGCATGACTTTTATCACAAAACAAGGTAATTGTGTAGTACATATGAACACGATTCATTCCGCAATTAATTCGTGTTTCTAACCATTGACCATTGCGCACCAGATGTTCAATTTACAATGTACGATGTCGCTTTATGGTTTGGCGATTGATAAATAATAAAATTGATCCATGAACTTTTATTTATTACGGAGATTCCGTTTGCAAACGATAAGCCATTGTAATACGTATTAATTATTAAACCTTTTTCAATCTATAAATGATTTAAAAAAAAATATTCTTCTGCATTTGAGATTAATAGACACAACAGTTTGTGCACACATATTTATGTAAGTACACGGTCTCGCTCATAATTATTGAGAGGGGGCCAAAAGAAATAGTTCTATAGAATCATTCGTCAAATAAAGAGTTCGATTGTATATAATATAATTATAAAATATAAACAAATAACACATAAACATCGAAAGAAAATTAATCCCTTAACTTCTATGTAGGGAGACGGGTGTGTTTCTATGCTATTTGAAGATACCATAAAGTTATACGAATACTCTGCATACTATTTTGCATTCAGCATACTGACGAAACATAGTGCACAGATACGGGTGAAAGTTTATAGGTATCGCAGTTGATCATGACATGGAAATATGGTTATCTCGTAGAACTCCATCACACATGACGTGGTCAGAAATCTGGACCAATACGAGTTATTAACTTTTGAATAGCCTATCAGATCAAATACTGCAATCTAGATCAATATGAATATTCGTTCAGTACCTATAAAAAGGTGTATATATTAGGAATGAGATCTCTTTCTCAGTGGAGCAGTTAGAAACACGATGAAAAGTTGTTCGTCGAAGAGTCTCATTTAATTTATTAAACTGATGTAACTCAGACTACATAGGTAAAGCAAAGGATTTATAGTTCATGCTAGGGTAGTTGTTACTAGAAAAAGAGCATGAAAATTATATTTCTTAATCTTTTAATTTCAGAACAAATCATCGCAATAATCTTGTTCAAATCGTATATAACTATAAGAAAAAAAGGCCAATCCAATATAAAAACAAATACATTTTTCAATCGCTTTTGTGGAACAATGAATATAATGTATGATTGTCCATATCGATATCTGTATATCATTACTCCATAAAATGTACGTTACATGAACTATCGCTTTGTCCACTGAGGTCTTGTGTATCTCTCGGCATCGCTCGTACTTTATAAATGCATTCAACGTTGCTAAAACTTGTGCTATGCTCGTAATTTTGTATTCGTTTACGCATTTCAGCATTCTGTGCCTCTAAAATGCTCTTTTCATTCAATAATGCCCTTTTCGTTATTTCCGCTTTGGAAACTTTGTACCATAGTTTTTGTAGCCCTTGTGGCGTATTCATCGCATTAAAAACTAATGCGTTTTCCGAGCCCTGTCTGGCATCCTCTGGCACTTCTAAGCAGGCACCTGATGTCCCGAATGGTAAAACCTTTTCCCGAAGAGTTTCAAATCGTCGACAAAGAGCTGCCATTCGGAGTATTTTCTCCCCTTTACGATATGCCTTTTGTAACCACTCTATAGAGTTGTTTGAAACGGTCACAAGTAGAGCGAGCTGAATTTCGTCTTTGGAACAATCGTTAATGAGATTCTTTTTCATCCGGTCATACGCTTGTCGGCGCCGATCCCGTCTACTTTTAATATCAGTTTCACGCAGGCGTTTTTCCACTTCTTCAAGTTCAATGCGTAGACGCTTTATTGTGCTGTCGTTCTCTAAAATTTTCTGTGATTGTATAGAAATAATTTGTGACATATGTAATTCCTTTTTCTTTAGTTTTCGTACTATTTTCTGAGTTTCGGCTGTGTTCATAACATATTGTTTTAAAGTCACTTTATATAAGTCCCATATTCGGTTATAGGTGTTTTCTAGAAAAGCCCTCAAATGGTCCCGCACAGCATTACACCTGTCTTTTTCTTCGTCTTCTTTTACCATGTATTCACCACGCATATTCCACGCTAAATTATCTGCAGTTGTGAAATTTTGGTATATCAGTAATTTGAGGTATTTTTCTGCATCTGTATGAGTTCTTGTTACTTGTGCTAGTTCGTTTTCTCCGTTGCTCAGTAGCTCTGATGTTTTCTTAGCATTACTAGCGGACATTTTCTCCATTTCTATTATAAAATCATTGATCATAATGTCTACCGTATCACAGAAACTTGCAAGCGTACGCTGATACTGATTCTCGGCAACATTCATCAACTTGATCATGTGTTTGATGATCCCTTCTTTAGAGTCAACTGCTCGCTCAAAAGTATGCCACATGATACGCACCTCTTTAACAAGCAGGGGCATTTTTATCTTAAGCATCATATCCATACATTTCTGTTCGACTTCTTTTCGCCTCAAAGATTGTGCAGCCATTTCCCTGTAAAGTTCCTCACGTTTTTGTTTTATTTCATTTTCTTTTTCAAGCTTCATTCTGTGCAATTTCATTTCTGGGGTTTCCTTAGGTCCCATGTTTTCAATGACCAATTAGATTACTACTAGAATATAAGAAATACTGAAATTAATAACAACGACAATATTTTATAGATAATATAACAGAATTAAAAGATAGATTTAGCTTTACAAACAACTTAAAAAAACAAGTATGTCAATATTTTTCGTTCAAATTGTATAAATAGAGATCGCGTCACATAAATTGGCAGTAGGCAAACTTTGACGTTTCCGCCATTGCGTGTTATTTTGTATGAAAGGTAAATTTAGTATTACCAGCGTTGTGTTTTTTGCTCACTCTTTGTAATATTTATGTTTGTTAAGGGTGATTATAAGAAATTGATTTCCGGAGTTTCTTGTTAGTTCTTCTCCAAG
Organism: Leucoptera coffeella; assembly: GCA_030578115.1. Lineage (NCBI taxonomy): Eukaryota > Metazoa > Arthropoda > Insecta > Lepidoptera > Lyonetiidae > Leucoptera > Leucoptera coffeella. The sequence continues at coordinate 119,095 of JAMBLF010000642.1, read as the reverse complement.
CTAGGCTCTCCGCTGATCTAACCTCGGTAAAAATATGTAAAGACAATGCTCAGTGCCATTTTTGAAATAATAGTTTTAAGAGATTCGCGATTTATACTCATGATATAAGAAATAAGGGTGTGTATAAGATTGATTGCAGCTGTGGGAAATCCTACGTCGGACAAACTAAACGGTCTATTGCGGACAAAGTGAAGGAACACATAATATACGTAATATATATAAGAAGGATAAGTCCCGTTAATTATTAATCATGTTTGAAATAGTTTAATAAACATATTTTGACTTTGATATATTAATTTGTTTTATTTGAGTTTATAGCTCTGCAACCAAAGACCGTTACAAATGAAACCTATAATGTATCGAGCCGTATGGCACAGTGAGTGCTAGTTTTGGCGTGTTTACTGGTAACACTGAATTACGCGACTGTGGCGACGCCTCCAACTGCCAATTTATGTGGCGCGATCTCTAGTAAGTACTCTATGATAAAAAGACCAAAGAGTATAAAAAACTATTCGAAACTCGAGATATCACAGCATTATAACACAGCAATGTCACTTAGATTGGAATAAAATGAAACCCGTCAGTTTTACTTTTCTATCGGCATATGCACTGGCACTGGCACTGGCTTAGACGAGGCAGGATCTCTGGATAGGGTCATTTTTATTTTGCATTATAGGTTTAGGATGACAACCAACTACCTTTAACCAAACCATTTCTAAATATTCTACTGTAAAACCCTACTCACATGCGAAAGTCCCTGAAAGATTTTTATATCATAAAATCCCATCATCATTAACGGATTTAAATGTATTTAATATACTTGGATGCGTATTATTTATTATATTGACGATGTTTATAGTCATGATTAATAATTAACGGGACTTATCGCGCAAGTTTATATATATCTAATAAAATTACCTTTTATTAACCCGACGTTTCGGCTACGTTGCAGTAGCCACGGTTACGGGCAGACTTATTAATCATGAGTGTAAATCGTGAATCTCTTAAAACTACGTTTATAGTGCTTATATATTTATTTATTTTTATAGTGCAGTTCCATAAAATGGTGAGGTGCTCATAAATGACATGACATAACCTGACATGTCGGAGAACGTATCTAACGTATAAAGCAACAGGTAAAACGTATTGATAACGGAACATTGTAGGAAATCAGAGGTTCAGTCTGTGTCTAATAAACGTAGTCAGAACTTTTAAATAGAACCTGTTGTATAGGCTTTCAAATTCGAAAGGTTCGTTTTCGACTCTTTATTAAGAAACTAAATATTACAATATTTTCTGTAAAATCTTTATATACAATTTCAGAAACAAGGTTGTTTTGTAAATTTTACTCAAAATTTACATACGGCTTTTGATCCTTCGAAACTTTGAAGATGGGCACTCAAGCCTCTGACAACCCCGCCTCAATAAGAATAGGGGGTATGCATATACCAATCGTGAACCATATGTTATGTTATGATTATTTTATTTCAGCACCGCTACCAATCCTTGATAGAGGGAAGTGAGCCATTGCAAAGTTATCTCCACAAGAGATTAACTGAGAACTTGAATAGCGAAGCTGCCCTTCATACAGTTACTGACGTTGCCCAGTGCGTTCAATGGTTGCGATCGACTTTCCTCTACATTCGAGCTGCTAAGGACCCGAAGCGATATTTGGGGCTGCCGTCTAATGCTCCGTCACACTTGATTCTGAAGAAAATCGAAGGTATGTTTGTATTGTCATGTCGAGACAAAGAATAATTACATAAATATATACACGTCGCGTCGGTTGCTGATTAAAATTGGTGAAAAGTGTGTTAAATGTGCCTTTGTGAAAAAAAAGCATGGATTTGGGTATGTAGACTAAAAGGGTTTTATAATTACTGGCTCAATGCAGAAAAAAAGTGATTAAATATACTTGCTTATGTCACAGAATAGAATATATCTTAGTCTAACATGACTGGATAATCCCAGTAATTATTCAAAGATTAACGCGATAATATCATCTCTGGCTTTGATAATCATTGTTATTAATTAGCAACCTCTGTGCAGTTCAACTACAAGAGGATAATTGTCCCAGCTATTGTGTGGCTGGCAACCTATTTGTTTAGTGAATCGTGTGATTTTAATAAATGACATTCATAGCTTTCAATAGATTAGCTGTTGTGCAAAATATAGATATAACCTTCTTTATGTAATAGACAGCGACTTGAATTTAAGGCGACGACCTGTCTTATTGCTATCATATGGTAAAAGGGAAATATTAAATAGTCACTTTTACCAATCTTTCGTAATGTCTTATTTATCCCTATTTTGGAATATAAAAGTGACGATTACTTATTCATTTTTTTCCACCGACGCGACGGGTATGTGTCTGACGTGAATGCCTGAAATCTATTAGAACAGCTTCTGTCAGAACTCAATAATTTGTATATGATATCACTGTCGAATCAAGTATGATACAAAGGAGAAAAGTTTAACCACTAGTATTTCAGGGATACGTTATCTATACACGTTAATGTTCATTGATATTACATACACTCTACTAGGAAAACATTAATATAATCTTTCAAAGGTTTTATATTATGAAATTATTTCCCACTCAACTCAGTATATCCTTAATGATAAGGAGATGTTGATCGTACATAGATAATTTAAAAGGAAATAAGGTGTTATTTTATGATTACGAGATGAATAATAAAAACACTATTTATAAATGCGTGTCAAGTTGAAGATGCACCTGATAAATGACATTCTGATGTGTGATTGATGTGAAAAATTCCTAATCGAGAGTAAAGTATACCTAATTGGTTGTATGTAAGGGCAAACGACATTGTGTAAACTATACAGTGACTAAACTTATTGATTCTATTAATGATCTCTGTATGTGAGATTGCCTTCAAATTATGATTTACTTAAATGACCATACCGCTTTTTGCGCTTTAACTATATCAGTCATTTATGTTAGTAAACAGTGTCTCATCAAGTTACTGTTCCGACAAAAGATATGGCTATTCATAGGGCTGTGCTGGTTCCAACATTGATTAATGGTAGCGTAAATTGGATATGACAAAAGAAGCATGAAAATAGTATCAATGCCGTTGAAATGCGGTCACTGAGAAGTATATTAGAAATGACATTGGATGAGAGAATTTAAAATAGTGTGATAAGGGAAGGCTGCGGGCTGAAATAAGATGTAGTGACTAAGATTGAAAAGGGTATGCTTTGATGGTTTGGACATGTTATGCAGACGTATGATAGTAGTTTGATGAAGGAACATATGTGGGTGGAGTGGAAGGGCGGTTACGTAGGGGCCAACCCAATAAGTCATATGACAGTCAGATGGAAGACATATTGTAAAAGGGTGACGTTATAAGTACCAATGACCGCCGAGTGTGTATAAGGAAGTGTATGAGTGTCAATAAAGCGAAAGTGATTTGTCAGGATCAGTACAGATGGGGAAACGTGATCTCTGCCTACCACTCTACAGGGAATCAGGCGCGATGTGCCTCTATTCATGTACAAAAGATATTTTGTGGGTTGTTTAATTATCTGATTGTCTGCTTCTGGTGTGGTGTTTGAATATAAAACAAACAGCTGCTTTATTCTTGAAATCATGTTCAAGGCGACAAAAACAGAAATATCATTTTGTGAACTTATTATATCTTTTTACCCAACAACATAAGGGTCCCAGAAACTTGAAAAACGTTGATTAGTGTTAAAAATTGAGTATAGAAAAAGTAGTCCGACCCATAAAAACAGGCTCTGGTTCCGTTAGTTATACCTTTATTCTAATAACTAATAATAATCTTCAAAAAACAAAACAAAACAAACGCATTCACGACCATAAACCCTTGCGGGGTAGTCAGAGGTTCAGGTGTCCATCTCCGCAATTGCGAAGGTAGTAATTCTATGGACACCTCGAACCCACGTGTTAACCACATAGTCAGTACTCAATGTGACAGGTGGTCAGCCATGTCGCCAATTACAAGCACTAACTATTACCTGTTCGACGAACAAGTAGGTTTCCTCACGATGTTTTCCCTCACCGTATAATTCGACGCATTTTGCAAATGTGTTTTTATTGCGAAAATGTACATATATATTCATTAAACTTCATTTCCATTGGTACATGCTCAAACGGGATTTGAACCCTGTACTCACTGATACAGAGCCAAGCCCCAAACAACTGAGCTACGTCGAATTCTTAATAATCTTCTTCTTGGATTTTATCAGAACTCAACGTCTACAAGTAGATTATCATTCGTTTGATTAATGGTTCTGCTAATTTGATGAATGTAATAAGCCAAATGCTATATTTGTCTATTTAATTTACATTGTCAACACGCAATCTTCAGGGCGGCTTACCTTGTGAGAAAATAATCAGTTTTTGTAGCGTGGCATTGGCCATGAACTATTTAGCATGACCTATGCTATTTAATTCTTTTAAATCTATCACTATGAAAATTATTACTTAAAATACATGCGAGTACATATTCATTTATCTATGTTCAATGAAGGTGTTTCGTCACAGTATATTGATGGCAATGTAAAAATGTGATACCTTTTTTCTGTTACAACTACTAATATCTTATTTGCCATATAAAGACATGATAGTTACATTCTACACTAGTCTTACGGAATGTAACATGGAAAAGGAACACCAAAACTTATTTATTTTTTCAAACATATGAACGGCTATAATACCGTTCGAGGAACACAGCCTGTGGATTGAACAGTGTTTTGATAAGATCGTTCCTTTTTATAAGAGATATTAAATATGAAAATGAACATTATTTAGTTTCCGTTAGTAAAATAATAAAATTTCAGAGTTATGCGTAAAAGCAATGAACGGGTTGGCTAGCTCTGGCCTCATAACTATGGATGAAGCGAGTTGCATCGAATCTACGGAGGCTGGACGGCTCATGTCCGTTTTCTACTTGGACTTCGAAACTATGAAACTTATTATGAAGGTATATAAAATTATTTAAAAATATATTGTCTTAATAAATTTCAAGTTCCTAGTATGTAATGCGATGGTTAACTTGTCACGAATTGCTGAGAGAATATAATCTTAGCTCCAACTTAAATGCCAAAAGTAACTGATGTATACATACATCTACATACACGTTCTTTAATCCCTTTCAGTAGGACAGAACTTTAACGCCCAATGAATTCCATTTACCCATAGTGCTATCTAACGATACGCCAAAAAGAACGGCAGCTCGTTAAATTTCTTACACGTCTCAGCTAGCACGCGAAAAGTTAGTGGTATCCCTTTTTCCCTAGATTAAAGGTTCGGAAACACTGGACGGCCTGCTCTCTCTAGTATGTGATAGTCACGAGCTAGCAGACATGCATTTAAGGGTGGACGAAAGACGCACCCTGAATGCCTTGAACAGGAATAACGCAGCGGCTACTATCCGATTCCCTATGAAGGGCAAGATCAGCACTAGGCAAATGAAAGTTAATTGGTAAGTTAGCTATTTACTTACGTAATTTTATTGTAAGAATATTTTTTATTTAAGTATTAACTGTGAGTGGAGGGAAAATGCTTTACCAGAATCGAAACAAATAGGAATTTATGATCTTTGCGTATCTCTCAAAGGAAACTGTTGTGTAGATAAACACATATTCATATGTATGTTATTTAGTAGGTAACATTATTTACCCCCAAAATGTAGTAAAGTAAAAGTTTTATTATAAATAATAAAGCAAGTTTGTTAATTTAAGTACGCGCTTACAGATTACACATAATTATCTTTAATCTCATTGTTTTTAGTAACAAACAGAATGAGGAATTTCTATAACGAATCTATGACGTAAATAGCATTCGAACACCAATGATAATATCATTTCATCATATGCAGATATTTTTTAAGTGTAATATTTCTTTTGCTACTACAGTATAATACAAGCAATGTTAGGATGTCTGCCCATACCAGACCCATCATTAAACCAAGAAGCCACCAAAGTCTTGAGGATCGCCGACCGTGTTTGCAAGTGTACGTATTTTGCGTCTGTGACCAATAATTTTCATATAATGTACTCGTACATTCGTTCAAGTTTCACTTTTCGTTGATACATATGGCTGACCAGGCCACCTTAATTCTCGCGCATCTATCCACTTCAGCTAAAATAGGCCTGATTATGTAATAGACTGTATGTGTACTAGACTTCTATTATATTCGACTATCTTAAACGTGTGAGGGATAACATCGCGAGGAAACCTGCCTATCCCTTGGGATAGGTAATAGCCAGTGCCTGTATACGGCAATACGTTTCACTACTTATCCCTTTGGATGCTGTCTACGAGTATCTAGTGAAATGCGGGCTTCAAGTGACCAACACCTAACAAGCCTTCGAAATTTCGGAGATGGGCACTCAAGCTTTTGACTACCCCTCTTCAACAAAAATGGTGTGTAAATAACTACACAGGTCGTGAAGGGTATGCATCTTAAACGCTGACTACTAAACTGTTCTTCTAGGCATAGTCCACTATGTGACACGAGCAAATATAATCAAAGAAAACCCAGAATGCTATTCAGCAGTGCTCAACTCTATAATCCTGGCAAAGTGCGTATCAGCCAATCTTTGGGAGAACTCTCATTACGTTAGTAAGCAGCTTAGAGGCATAGGGCCTACCCTTAGTAATCTACTGGTCACTGCGGGAAAAGTCAACTTTACGCTGCTAGAGGAAAGCCATCCTCGGGATTTGGAAAGGGTGAGAGACAAATTATCATACCTGTACATATGTAAATTCATGTCCTATAATCCGTATCGGGATGACTTGTTCAAGATTCTGTGAGATGTTACCGGCCTATTGTCTAATAGACCCCTAGTTACAGACGCCTCAAAGGACTCTTAGTTGTAAACCTAGAAAAACGGCATTTAGTTATCAGTTTATTTACGTCCGAGCTAACACGAGACGGATTGAATTTTGATTCCTCAATAAGTATACATACTTAAATTTATTGACTACTAAAAGTATGCTTACTTATATTTATCGACCATTGTCTTAATGCCAGGCTCTAAGTAGCTATCTTCGCAATACAGTATACGAAACATAGTATTTAACATTATGGAAATGTTAAATAAGAGTTAAATAATTCAAAGATTACAATTATACGCGGCAGGGGTTATTTACGTTTCTAACTGGCTTGAAAGCTATTACAGTGAACCTATTTTACAGATAATGAACAAAGGACCTCCAGCTGGTAATGTCCTTAGGAAACAAATAAGCTTATTACCGAAATATCAATTGACAATAACGCCTATTGATGCCAACATAGTATCAGTGCAGTTGCTTCTAATAAACCTTAATAGTCTCATGGAAAATATTGAGGATTTGACGGCAGGGGAAAATCACAAAAGTTATGTGCTTATAGGTGACTCTGCAAACCATTTGTTGTTATTGACATCGTTTGTGTAAGTATTTTAAGTACTTAAATATGTAATACTACTTGCGTTAATGATCTACGAAAGTTTGCAATTTTAGCAGGTTGGTATGTATATAAGTTAGAATCCTAGTGACCACAAAACAAACATTGGGTCGTATCTCTCTATCGTATAATGTGTTAGACATTTTAAGTTTACTTATTTTTTTCAGAGACAAAGATCTTATTCGTATTTACAATGGTATCATGGAATTCAAAATTGATAGAAAGCACAGTTTTGAGCATAAAATTTACGTTCACTGTGTAAGCTCTACTTATGGTAAGTATAATAATATAACATTTAATAATATTAAGTGAGTTGAACAAACGCTCAATTTACGTTATTCCACATAAGTATTTTTGAGAGCCAAAATGTTGGAATATGTCTTTCTGCTCAACTATACATAATGAATGACCCATTCAGGCAACTAGATATAATTTGTGTTTGTTATTAGGTAATAGACAGGCTATACACATATAATATACATAGTATCAAATCCTCAAGTACTTTATCAATTAAAATTAATACATTCTTTATATTTCTTTAAGTTGGAATCGATGTACAATCAGAATACAGTTTTAAAGATCTGCATCCAGAAATTTCTTCAAAAAGAGGAACAATTGAATCTTATTTTAATAAAACAGTTAAAAACACACCAAACAATAAAAAATCTACCGAAAGTAAAAAAAGAAAAGTTCAACAAGAAAATGCAACTCCATCCAAGGAGAAGAAAAAACGCGAGTGTTCTCTGTTGGAAAAGTTTAAATCACTTAAAGAAACCTTTATTAATACTCAAAACGAAATAAGGGGAGATTTGATGAAAAATAGTAACATATCAATGTATTTTGAAAACCCCATACCAGAAGTCAAATTCGAAATTCCAGTCAAAGAAAAGCCAAGTTCAGCACCTGTACCAAAAAATATATCACCTGTTATGACTAATTTAGATATTACAGAAAATGACATAAATAGTATGATTGATGAAAATTTAGATTCCGAATCAAAATTTAATGACAACTTAATCGACGATGTAGATATTAATGACATCATTAGCAATATAGAGACTGAAATACATAATCATCCGTCTATTAAAAAAGCTGATACTGATAGCTTACTAAAAACAAAAGCAATTCCAAAACCAAACCATTCACTGAATACAATTACGAATCAGAATAGTTTCCAACGAATGCGTAAAAGTTTTAAGCCACCTTTCAAATCAAACAAAACTAGAGATAATTTTAGCTGTTTGGATACATCGAAAAATCTAGATATTAGTGATGAAGAAAGTAACGGTAATAAAGTAACTGAATCTTGTTTGTCTGAAACTGTGAAAGGCCATATTGATAAATTCTTAATGAATATTAATACGAAAGCATCTTCCAGCGATAATATAATAATAGAACAACTGTGTTCAAGTCAACATGAAAATTCATTAAAAATTGCAGCCCCTTCTGAAGAGATGAGTGAAAAGCTGAATCAAAATATATCATCAGATCTAACAGTTCAAGATATGACAATAGACAAAGATTTAAGTGAACAATTAACTCAAAAACTATCATCGGATATAACAGAAGAGACTGATGAGGTTAATAAAGAAGGACCTGTAAATGCAATAGAATCAGATTCTAATTCAGTAAACAACAGAAATGTAAACGATATTAATAATTCTGCCATCGAGAATATTTCCATGATTCCGCTAAGTGTTAATAAGAACATACAGGAAAGTAATGAAATTAATGAGTCCATTTCAGGAGTATACAATCAGATTGCGAAGCAAAAAGATTTACTCGAGGATCAGCCAACCATTGTGAATCGAAATATGTCCCAAGAAATACGTCATGAAATTGAAGAATATAAAAAGTGTATGGACAATGAAATAAGTTGGTTGGATAAGACGGATCCTTTTGAAAACGTGGAGTCTTTTACACATCTTGGTAGTCAACCACAAAGACCAAGTTATTTTAAAACTCATGCTAAATTTAGTAACACTAAAATAGATTACTGTAAGAAAACTATAAATAATTACAATATCCATATTATTAAAAAAGTTAATATGGAAATGGATATAACTGCAATAATATCAGATAAATCAAATAAATATGAAACATATAACCCTGGTAATACATTTCATATGGGTACTGGTATTACAAATGAAAACTATATGCAACCGTCTACGCCCATTGATCAAATTACTGGCTCTAGTAATAATCGTTTTATCGTCAAAGACATAGTGAAACCCCAAGACTCTCATTTTAACGACAGCCTTAAGTACTTAACTAATAAGCAAATTGATTCACCTACAACAAGTATAAGCCAATCTCATGTCTTACATAATTCGAAAAACCAATTAATTTCAATACAGTCAAACATACTCGTTCCATCGAATTTGAATGAAATAATTTGTGAAAACAATAAAACACAAGGAGATCCATTTAGAGTAAATGAAAATATTGAGAATTCATCATTAAATAATAACCACCTTCAGATATGCGATATGAAACCTCTTAACAAAGATAATCAAATTCATAAATTTAGTGACAGAATACACGCGGGTCCTAATATTACGATTGATGCCAATAACAAAGTCAGTAATCTAGGTGTTGATACAAAAAACACTATAGGTGAAAAAAGTCACACTATTTTAGATGAAGAAAGTCGTATTGATAACAATGCCAAAATTTACACAAACATTGGCGAAAGTAATGAAACTCATCAATCGGTGAATGAGATCTTGCAAAAGTATTCAAGTGTTTTGAAGTAAGTTAAATATTTTTAGTTCACAATATCTTCAATATTGACTCGTATTCTGAGATTTTTACGCATTATTGTATGCATCTCTGCATGTCGTAAACATGAATCCATACGTTTTTTTACATTATATTGGTGAGTTAGTGTACATCACACCAACAACTTCACAATACAATGATAAGGAAATGCCACGAATCCTTTTTTATCATGGTTTAGAAGGCTATATATACTTAAACAATGTATCGAAAATTTGTACGTAAGTGCGCTCATAATGTAATCGAATCTACAGTTAATCATTGTTTTTGTCCTTTTCCAGAGGGAAATCGAATGCATATGAATTATCCAGACCAAACATAATAACCCGAGAAGAAAAGCAACAAAAACCTTCATCCAAGCCTTTTAAAATTCAGGACATACATCGAATCAATGTCGATTTTCCAACAAACTTTGTTACTGGAAATTCCATTGCCAATACCATTCCTATACGGCATACTGTTGACGATACTGAGAGTTATATTGATCTAGACAAAGGGTCTGAAAACATTAGTGACGTAGAACATAATTTGAGCGACGATGAAGCTTGTAACTACAATAATGGTATTCTTCTTCCCCAAGTGGATGTAGAACCTGAAAATTCTATGAACGACTTAGATCAGTCACTACTAAACCCTAAAGCGATTTTACAATTTTATGCATCCGAAGACTCGTATTTAAACGTACAAGATGATTCCTTAGTAATGGAAGATATCATACCTCCGCCTACAGAATTTAGTGATATGCCTTATTCAATGTCTAATAGCCAACAAGGTTGTCTAAACGATGATATTCAAACAAATACTGAAGATGTAGAAACGTTGATTTTGGATAACGAACCAACTTCTTACAGAGAATACAATGGGTCACAGAAACAATTTACAATAACTAAACAAAGTGGAAGTAGATTTAGTGGACCAAAAGATTGGTTAAAAATCAATTCAAAAAGATCGTCAAATCATACTCCTAACCTCAATCAATTCAAATACAATAAAAAGGATAAATTCGTGCATAAATTCAGTAATTTTAAGTAATCATTTTAATGTTAATTCACGCATTTAGTAAAATAAATAATTTCACTAATTCTGCACCTATTTTGCTCTTATTATTAGATATAACATACGTTTTACAAAGTGTATACACACTCCCTTTATTATTTTTTTATGACGGGGTAGTAAGAGGCTTGAGTGCCCATCACTGAAATTCTTTAGGCATGTTAGGTATGAGCCCCTCAACACCAGCGTTTCCCTAGATAGATAGCACCCAACATGAAAGTCAACCATTTACAGGAAATGGCTATTAAATAGTACTATCATTTATATTTAAAGTGGCATAAAAATGTGTTTTTTAATAGTCCTTACTCATACTACGCTACGCTCTACGTCTACGCTCGGCAAAAAAAACCCCTCACCGAAATCAACAATTCTTTTTAAGTTTTTAATGGGGTAATAAGCGTCATTAACCTTCACACGGTTGGACAGCGCGAAAAAGTGAATTAAAGAACACTTATATTTTTCAATTGCAATTTTTTTCTCAGTTGGTTGTGGTGATATGTCTATTTTTAAAATCGTTCATGGCGTTTGTTAATTACACCACCGATGATAATTCGTGTTGTACTTTCTACCTACTGTACTTGCATATAACTCGATATAGACTTGAACTTAAATAAAGTCATAATATCTTTGCTGTGTATTAACCTTTTAAAACAAATTGATATGATAATCGAAGTTGCACTAACCCAACATTACGGTGGTGTAGTTACCGCCATTTGTTAACGACACCCCAAGGGTGTCCTTTTGGGAGTGTCGTTAACAATGAATGATTAAACTAAGTGATGAAAAAACATGACTCCCGAAGGAAAAAAGAATATGAGTGTAGAACAAACCCAGTGCTACCCTTTCCCAAAAAGAAAAACTGCAAATTTAAAGCAACACAAAGATTTAATATTCGAAAGTGCATCTTAACAATTTCTTCTATTATGCATAATTGTAATAAATTAATGTTCTCACTATAAGTAAGAACAAGTAAAACCAAGACTCACTAAACGAAAAAGGTATGTAGAGTGCTGTTGAAATAGCGCCTCCGTATTAAATTTAGTCTGTCTTGGTTGAACCTCCTAAACCTTTTCTCCAATGTAGTCTATTTTAACTTGAACAGAGAGCATTGACACTATTCAAATTAAAAGAAACTTGAATATGCTACGCTTTCGTCAATAAATACGCGAGTTCCTGGCGAAAGCTTAACATGCGATATAAGTGTTACAACCTCTATACTTTGCATTAAAATAATGCCCATTTTCACAGGCAAAGGATCCAAACGACACAAGTACTAGTGAATTCTCACCCCTTCATCTTAGTTCTCAGCCTGCAAAGTTCACGCATGTGATCTTTTAGTAAATTACACCAATTGTATTTTTGTTGCCCCTTCAAGACGAGTCTGCTGCTAACTTTAAGGGATATTACAAACATGTCTTAATATTTCAAATAGTACATTACTCTTTGATACATACATAAATGATAAGACAGTTAGTATTTTCCCTTTAGCATTCTTGCAAGAAAATGTAGTTTTAGGCAACCAGAGCAGTAAGGCGAATCTCTTAACAAACTTCCACAAAGCATAATTGACAACAAATGAAGTAATTTCAATTATGATTACCGTAGATAGTTTTGGGTGGTGATTAGTAATTTTGAAATTTATTAAGAGTTCATCCATGAAATCCCATATCAAAGGCTATAAAATGTATTAGAGCTGAGAAACTACTTTCCGTTTAATGCTCAGCATAATATTATTTTTCTTATTTCATTATTTTCCTCTAGCATACCATATAAAATAAAGTTCATTACAATTATCAAATACCTTATATACAACAGAAAATCATATAGACAACCACAGAAACTAATGAGTTTATCATGTTAGTCTGGCCTTCATTAACCTCTATACCTTTAACATCCTAAGAATATAGATTAAAACATAATGCTGAATATTAAACTGGAAATATATCACACTTTTTTTGTATTTTTTATTATTTTTATATATTTTTTTTGTATTTTTAACATTAATAAGTAATTTCCACGCTGGGAAAATTACACTAATTCTATGCAAAGTATAGCTTGTATGTTAAGTTTAAATGACCACTCCATACATTAATATATTACGGGCTATGCAAATTACTCTCGCACATTGGCAGTATTATACTAGTGAAATAAAAAACCTTCACTACTTCAACAACTTAATATAAAAAAGAGTACTAAAGAAACGCTCGTACCAGCGAGCAACAACTACATCTTCTATAGTTATCACTTGTGAATACGAATACATATACGAACGGTAATAAATAACTCCATTGCTCACTAAAAAACAAGTAAAAACACGATAAACTATCACAAGTAGTGTACTGCAAATATGCCAGCTATAATGCATAACCCGAAGCCGCACTGGGTTGGATGACCATTATCACTGGGTATTTTAAGTGAAATGAACTCACTGCCTGGCGACATCAGTGGCGTGCGCTACGAGACCTTGCTCCATTTACGTTTGAGTTCCCAATTACTGCTATTTTATATTAAAGAACTGTTATATTGATATGGAGCAATATCTCAATGATATACTCACTGTTAACCTAATGCTTGTCCGAGTAAGTAGGCAATGTTTCAGGTTCATCACAGGGGCCCACCATACAAGCACTGATGTCACTGAGCGTGTGCGTTCACTTCTTAGTCATAATTTTGAGGTATTCAAGGGCGTTCTGAGCAGCCGACGACTGCGCATCTTTACTTGTCAGTCCAGATCCATAGCAGACGGCTACAGGCAAAGTGGACAGTTGCACGAGGCATTGACAGCGACCAGTGATGGATTTCTCTTCAATGTCCACGTAAGTAACTTCAAACGACTGCTCCGAAGCAATCTCTTGAAGGAACTGGACGAAATTGAAGTCTTTGTTGTTCAATGGTGTAGCCTGCAAATATCACATTTACATATAGATAACCCTTCTTTGTGTTGGATCCTTTGAGGTGGATAGCACTTTTGAGACTTAATTTCTCAGTCACACTGAACATTTCACAGTCACACCATTTCTTTCTGCTTGATTAGGAAGTAAATAGAATGCCTCCTTGTTTGCTGCATGTCATAAGAAGCATCTATAACACTAGCAATGTCCGGGATATTGGATGATGAGCCACACTACGTGTGACGAATATCCAACATCAGTTTTACATGTTTATTAAACAAGTGCAGTTTGATCTCCAATTATAGTATTGTTATTTCTGTAAATTATTTCCCTTGCACATTAAATACAGTATTATTAATACTGTCCATCTCTCAAGGATTACAAACACATTTCCAAAGTATAAGGCTTACACATATAAATTATTTATGACTAGAATGTATATACACATACCTGCAGCTTAGCCAAGTTAGGACCCGTCGATTGCTTAAGATGTTTATGAAACTGCGACACCTTGTGGCTGTGACTTGTAGTAAGGGTGGAGATTTTACTATCTTTCAAATCGGTATAGCGGGCCCCAACGCCGCCCTAGAAAAAACAAACACGTTCACATCTAAATGTAGGTATATTCAAAATGCCGATTGTGGCGAAGTGACCCTTTTGTATCATTACAATGCCGATATAGAAAGATAGTATAACCCTGAATGATCTACAGCGATAATGATTCAAAAGAGCCACTTTTAGATTGGTAATGTCAGCGCTGCTACCAAAAGTAAATTATACAAACAACATATGTATATTATATTAATGGTAGTCATGCAAGGATGATGAGATTTACATACTACTAAATGGTATTGCAATGAAGGTGTGAAATTCTAAGCTGGCAGTAAGCTTGATAGATATACACCAACCTCTTCTTCAGTCTGGAAAGATTCTGGTGGGTTATCTTGGAGAGCCTGCCACATTTTGTAGGCGGCTTGACGTTTTGCTAGCTTCTTGGACTTGCCTGTGCCCACTTCCCGACGCTTCAGAAGTGTGCACACAATTGTGAATTGACGCTCATGGGGTAGACCTGAACAAAAAAAAATTCATTAAAACATTGTAATTATAGGACTACCCAGTAACAACTACATCAAGATTTCAGTAAACTTAGGGATATATTTCACTTACAACAAATATGAAATGAATCCGGTGTTACTTATTGTATTAGGGGGAAATCAATAAGTATGCAAGATTTTGATTCATTTCCAATTCCATATATATACACTAGACATAGGATTCACATAGCAATATATAACACAACACCCAGCTTGCAATATACAATTCTACATCAATTTTATAAATCATACTTACGTCTGTTCACATTGTCTTCGTTTTCTGCGTGGTATGATGGCGGGGGCCAGAATCTAGACATGCAGAGCTCCTGCAGCCATCCAACGGGATTGCCCATAAGCTTGTCTTCAAATGATGTCACAACGGCATTACTGAAATAATGTGTGTATATATAAAACCTAGTAGTTAAAAAAGCCTAAAAAACATAAATATTTAGAATAATTAATTCATATTCCATGTATCTACCAATTTAAAAATCATTTGTCACAAGATTATCCCTTCGTAACTGTTTACCCTTTTCAATGCAGAGGATGATTAGCCATTTAAAATATGTTGGCTTTTGCCATCAAAAAACCAAATTGATCAATTGAACCAGAATGTTTGTACTGAATAAAACAAATGCAAAATTATCACCACAGATTGTAGGCATTGATTCAGCTGTACTTAATTTTCTGATCTAAAAACAGGCAGCAAGCAAGTCTATGAATGATATAATCTTAAATAAAGCTGTTATAACTCACGCTTCAGGCACAGTCCCATTGGTTGTTTGGTCAGCAGGTGTAGCGCCAGTCAATTTGTCCAAGAGAGCCTTTGCGGCAGAATGTTTAGCCTCCTTCTTGGAGCGTCCAGTCCCCATAGCTACAAAAGTAATAACATAAGTTAAAATTTCGGCCTGTTCCCAGTAGTCTTACCGAGTAGTCCTACCAGTTGGAAAATTGGGAATTTCTTTCCCAATAGTCTTACTTGCATCATCTTTTTTTTAAAAATATAGTTATTATAAGACAAAAAATCTATGTTTATAAAAGGGTCTGGTTCACAATAATTGTAACAAGAAATAAATTTGAATATTAATCACAAATTTCAAAGAAAGGTTTGCTAGGTTGAATAGTTATGAACATTATCATATGGATACCCCATAAAGGCTCCAACTCTAATATAATATATCCTCCAATTTTGCATCTCCACTGATAATATAATTTTATTATGAATTGTATTCAACAGCTGTTTTTACAAAACAATAAACTACAAACATTTTTTCAATATAATTACCTACTAGGTCAGCAACAGTCACTCTGTAGCGGAATGTAGGCTCATGGATCATACCCTCAATCTGTACTAACTCATACTTTGGTACAGTTCCACGCCTAGCAAGTAGCTCCTGGAGCACAGACACTGGCATCTTTGTCTGCAGAGACTCCATTTCCTGAGAAAATGGAATGCTAAAGTAGCTGCATTCTATTTATGTGCTATAATTGCTATTTATAGGGTAGTTGAAAAAATAATTACCCGCTTAGCTGCTTCATCAAGTGGTAGCCTCTCCAAGTTGTTGTGTTGTTTTGGACGGTTCGGATATCGTCTCCGATTGCCGTGTGGTGCATGCTCTCCATCTGGCCCACCTCCGTGAACGGGGAGACCATGTGTACCACCATGGGTCACAGGGTGAGGGTGCACCACGCTGCCTTCCATCTGCCGACAAGCAATAATCGTCAAACGTGACACGACATGGCGGCCATTGTTGATTTACAGCGAGACCGCGTGCCGGCCTCCTTCGATCAAGAGATAATAATATTTATGGACTTACATATTAAAACTTAGAGCAAGTCCTAATTAATGAGTTATCAGTAGTTAATGCCTTGTACAACCTAGTTAACAGCACGTCCAAGTACTAGAAAATCGATCAAGGCGGTGACAGATAAAGATTGTATATAATAGAAAAAGTTATGGAACTATCATATTTACTCGCAAATAACATACAATATTACTTTATAAATAAATTTGTATAAGAAACTTACATTGTAATGATCAAAAACGAATTTTTTACTGATTATTACCCTACAAGCGCATTGGGAGAAGAAAAAATTATCAAAAAAATGACATTAACTTTGACATTAGAAAAACAATAAAAATGTTGCCAGTTTCCCTTAAGGAGTCTATACACTATCATATACATGTAAGTAAACAGGTACAATAAATATTGAACAATCATCGATATTGTAAGTAAGAGTGTTCTGACATAATAATATAATAGTAATAAATATTTATAATGTACTTTTATAAATATAAATATTTTATTATATTTTTATAATATTTATATGTACTTACCCATTATCGTTTTTATCATTTAATTGGTAAACTTGACTTAAAAAAATGTAAGTTCTATCTATTCTAAGTGCACATTAAAATTACTGGATTCAATTAAATAAGACTCTGATCGACATCACCAACATCGAATTGTACGAAAATGATCAAATACATCATGGTTGCAGATAACATCTGAAAAAAGCATTTCTTTTTTATTAATTTATATTTACTGAATCATAATTTAGAAGTACCCTATATTTCCCTGTTTAATATCTATGATAATAGTCTAGATGATGATAGATTATAGATACTTTTTCACCTGTAGAATTAATTATTTTATTAGATTAAATAAAAATAGTCTCTCGTCAATAATTATTATGGATGATGATCTAATTAACATCATCACGTTGGATACTAATTAAGTATTCCTTGAATAATGGCTCGATGAAAGTCTTCAGCAAAAGATTAAGATATTTAATAATATAATAATAATATTTAGAACTCTATTACACTAACTGAACTAGCCTTTCGGTAAATTCTTGAATGATTTGTGTTAAGGGTACAAGTCAACGTATATTTTATTATTATACTTCTTATCTATAGATAAATACATGATTATATACTTTATAGTATATACAATCAACAATCAGACTAGAAAGCAGAAGATACCATAGTTCTTAACTTTTACTCCACCGGGAATCGAACCCGGGATCTCACGATTAGCGTTCTGTTCATTAACCAATCGCGCTACGGGGTTCGTCAACTATTTATAACGACAGTAAAAAGATGAATGGTTAAAAAAGATTATTGTTAGTTGTTATAAAAATAGACATACTTACGCCGGACAGTAACGTTGAATTGATTGGGAAATAACCATAAACATTCAGGGACGTTTCTTGAAAATGTATAAGCCAAGCAAAATGCTGTATCTGAAACCGAGTTAATGACTTTCACATACATAAATACATTTACGTCCTTTAATACCTTTCAGGGTGGATTGAACCTCGGAGATATAATATCTCCTAGGTCAATTTGTAGCATGAATATTGTGATTACGATCTCTCTCTCAGTTATTACGTTTGTGTGCTTATGTACATTATTTATGAAATCAGAATGCCTTCGGCATTTTGAAAAAATTACATAATTTTTATTACATTTATGGTAAGTATAACTTTCCATCTTACCCGTTTACGATGTATCTACGTAGATATTTAACTATGAACGAAGATTAAATTAGGATACAGCAGTATACTAATGACAATAAAACGAAAGTGTTTATCCGGGATAGGAACAAATAGGTCCCGTGCTAGTCTACGACGTAAAAAGAATGCTAACTAGCTTCCGATCTTCTCGGTATGTCGTAGGAGGTGACTAAGAGGCTAGGGGTAAACAGAGGCTATTCGGCCATGGTCTAAGAACCTGTCACTAATGTTCCATACGACATCACAACCCCAATATTCATGCTATAAAGTGAGTTAGGAGAATTATCGTTTCTGCGAGGTTCTGTTCATCCCAAAAGGTATTAAAGGACGTCAAGGTATATGTAGATACGCATATGGAACGAATGGTAACACATGACCTGCCTTTGCACTCTATAGGATAACGGTTGCGCGTGTATTAACAGATGAATGGTAAATCACTGCATAGTATAAAACAAAGTCGCTTTCTCTGTCCCTATGTCCCTTCGTATGCTTAAATCTTTGAAACTACGTCACGGATTTTGATGCGGTTTTGTTTAATAGATAGAGTGATTCAAGAGGAAGGTTTATATGTATAATAACATCAATTAAATAGCCAGAAGTGCGGAGCGGGTCGCTAGTTAATATTAGCTAGTTAGTATATATTGTAATTAATTTTATTGTAGAATACATCGTTCGTTATTATAACCTTGTAATTAGTACGTCAACGAAAGGTTACCTGTTTCAGTATTAAAATAAATAAATAAATTTTACTTACTTCTAAAAACGTCCTTACGTTTTCTCCTTTAGCCACTACCTTGTGCAGAATTTGACCTATTTTTCGTGACTGCAGAAACACATTAGCTTTAGAACTCAAATTAAATATTGACATTATCTACTATTATTACCTATATACAGTTTATTAGTAGGTATATAACGTGAAGAACAGCAAAGCATGCAAGCAAAATCTTTTTATTCAACATAAGGATCATGAATCCACTTAATGAAAGTGAAAAAAAATTTAAAAAATAATATGTCGTTAATATAAACTAATTATTAAAATAAATCAAAACGGATTAATAAAATAATGGCTTATCGTAAAGAAAAATCTCTGCAGAGAAGAAATGCAAAGAAACTCTGCAGACAATATGTCCATTAAACTTAATAATAATTTATTAGAACATGATCAAAGCTTCATATTCAACAAATAGTGTTTAACAACAAACTTAAGGGGAGTCCCAATAAGAACCGGTATATATATATTATTACCAGAACACTGAAATATTAGGATGATTACTTTATTTATTCTTTTGTTTATTGATATGCAAAACATAAGATTATATAGTTTCCACTTCTTTTCTATTTAATTGTGACTCCAAATGTGTATAATATTTACGAATAATTTCACTCCGAGGTAAAATTGTGTGCTTATACATTTTATATTTATACCTATGTATGCAATTAGATTATAATAGTACTTGTACCTACATACCTCGTTTCGTAGTTCATTTCCCGTGTAGGCAATCAGATGAATCTTTAAAATTTGATACACTATTCTCAGGCAACAGTTTAACGTTTCAAAAGTCGAAAACGAGAACGTCTGTACCATTCCATGGAACATTTTATGGGCCTCACTGACCAAAGCTTGAAAGCACTGAATGCTTATCACCAAGATAGGAGCTTGGTAAAAACAGTTGATATCTCGACTCCCTTCCACCATTAGTATATAAGCCCTTTTCAATTGATTCATGGTTATCTCTAAATTATGACTTTCGTGTTTAATTTTAGAATTGTTGATTTGATGTTTCAAGTGGCTTTGAATGTTTTTCAAAGTAGATATTACGACCATGGCGGAGAAATGGAAGGAGCAGATTGAAACGAATTGTAGTAACTGAGCTAGGTCGCTAGTGAACAATGTTAGTATTAGCTTCCAAACATTATAATGGCTTGTAAGGTTTATCACAATCTGACATATGAAAAAGAACATCAAACTGCCCAGTAGAGTAAAATGTATTTTATTCATAATGTGCATTTTAATTTCGTTGCTTAAAAAAGGGACTTCTTTCCAAGTAGTAGCAACATTGTTTATTATTCTTATAAAAGTGTGACGAAATGAAAATGATATCCAATATATGGTTGCAACAAACAATTGAAACGCTACCAGTTCAATTGCATAATTATGTTGCGTTAACTTACTTTTAAACAAGAAGTTCAAATCGGATGATTGGAAGACAAACTGAACGTGAAATAAGAATAAAGTAGTCGACACGAGAAAGTATGTTAGAGCAACTAATATGTTCCTATATAGAGTCTTATGCAAAAGTATGAATTTATATTGCTCCACGTCATAAATCAGGTCATATGGTAACAATCCCAACAATTTTAATGTAATCCTGAGTGGTTTTAGAACAGTATCAATATTTATACTCTCCTCTGGACTTATACTCGAGCGTATGTGTTTATTTAACCAAGATAGCATGGTTACTGTCACAGTTTAAAAAAAATCAATACATTAATCGAATTCTAATCTGATATTAACAAGTAATCACTCAGTGCACCGGTTATGGAAAATAACAAACTACACGGTAATTTAGGGTAATGGTACCATGACAATAGTTGCTATAAAATATCCTTAACGTGTGTTATTAAAGATTATTTAAAACAAAGTATTTCTTTTGCTCTTTATGAATAATGTTAGAATGATCAACCAAACTACAATTTACAAATGTTTACGGCAATATCCGTTACATTAACAAATAGACATTGACAGAAACGGGAAATCATAATTATACATGCCCATCACCGCGGTTTTCCTGTAGATGGGTCGGGAAAGATAGATAGATCATAGATCCCGACCCCAATTCATAATTATATGAAGTTTAATAATAACTAGCCTTTTTTACAACTTTTAACAATAGTATTTATATGAAGAATTTTCGGAATGTTGAACAATATTTTATAACTAGATAGTAAGAATTTACTAAACATGGAACACTGTAGTCCTATAAACAAAGCATGTAATTACTGTGATTGCAAAACCAATCAAGCGTTAAAAATCTTACATTGTATATTGAATTCGACCCTTTTTTGATATCCATATAGATACGTGTAACATCAAAGCTCAGTTAACATGTTACGGTGGTTGAAACTACACTTAGTTTCAAAGTTGGTGCCAAATAATGAAATAACTATTCAAAGCTTGTTCAAGATTTGGCATCGCATCCTGAAAAGTTGTGGCCTGATTGCCTACAATCTATCCTTTGACAACAATGAAAACAAATTCTTAATTCCTACGAAAATCAGTTACGTTAACATGATTTACAGTTCTCTAATATTTGTTATTCACAATACAATATCTGCTATATTCATAATTGAAGTTATACGTAAAATTCGTGATGGAGATCCCATTTTGCACTCTATAGTTGTGCAAACTAATTATCTGTTACAAATATTTCAGGGGCAATTGTTTTATTTGTGTCTTCATTGGCTAAGTTACAAGTATCGGCACACACATGTCAGAATATTAAACGAGGTGGCGACACAGTGGCAAAAATTACCAATTTTAGATGGCAAAATATTAAGAAGCTTACATTTACAAATTAATTTCATTTTGACTGCCGTTTTCTTTGTAATTCTCTCGGTACATTTGATCATCAATTTTGCGCAAGTTTATAACATTTGGAAGATGGTTTTTGTTCTCTTTTCATACGATTTTGATCAGTTGATGCAATTAGTTGTTATATTCCATTTCTATATATCGATTCTTCTAGTCGTTTCCGTATTGCGAAATATTAATCAAAGGATTCACAAACATATTAGTGACAAGGAGCAAAAACCTCAAAATTTGAAAGTGATTCAAGGGTTAGATAGCATGATGCGAATACCACATTTAGAGTTGAAACAGTTGGGAATATCCTACTCAAAAGCATTCGACATAATGCAAGATATTAGGAGATATTTTCAGCCACTTATCTTGTTGATAGTTTTACAAAGTTTTCATACTTTAGTCAGCTCTGCACACATGATATTAAAAGCGTGGTTGGTTTTAAATACAATGTCGCTCCACCGAGCAATGAATTATATTTTGTGGATATTTTGGCAACTTTCGAAAATATATATGCTGACTCATGCTGGTTCGCTTATGTTATGCGAGGTTTGTATACCTACACCCCTATTACCTTTCTTAGCTATATTCATGTTAACCAACCATATTATAGTAATAATATTTCAATAAAGTTCCTCTTTTGAATTACAATTTACAGCATTTTATGCACCCAATTTTGTTTACTTTAAGTCCTCTGGTGACTAGACTATAATATTTCTAAGGGACTGAGGTGATACTGAATAGTTTTAAACAATGTTAACATATAAATAAGAATTTTGATATATTTTCAGGCACAAAAAATAGGAGAAAACTTACATAAAATATCGTTGCAAGACGAGGATATTAAGTTTCTTATGGAGGTAAGTGTAATAAAAAACAGTCACATTCTAATATTGCAATGGTATGACTATAGTTTAAATTTTTGTACCCCAGATCCAAAAATTTGCTGTTCAAGTTAAATTTCAAGATTTTAAATTAACTATTTACGACTATTTTCAATTAAATGCCAAGTTGCTGTTCCATGTAAGTACTCTACATAACATAAATCTACACGATTATTATTAAGCTTTGCGGAATAATATGAGGTTCAAATATTAAACACTGCTACTGTGGAATTATCTAGCCAACTCAAACCCTTGTGTTAAGCAGATAGAACGCAACGCTACAAGCGGTAAACCGAGTCTCCATTTACAAGCACTGACTGACAAGAAGGCAGATTTCCTCACGGCGTTTTCTCTCACTGTATACCTAGTCTCTCTATCTCTCTCTCTTTCTTTCTAATTGGGAATATAACTATTACAGTTTTCTTTTTCTAGACTTGATATTAAAAAGTTAGGAGATAGATTTAGTAAATGGGAGTAAGACCGCTTCAACCAACCTTCTTTTATTTATGGTAAATGTAATTGTTGTATTATGGATCCTGTGGTGCTTTACATTCCTTCGCGGATTAAGTTTCCAACACATAAATTTACAGTTACGTAATTTCCCTAGTCTTTTACGTTACAACGATTGAGCCTTGGACTTGTAAAACTGCCTCCGATGAAATATTTACTTTATTTTCCTTGTAAAATCTGACTAATTTTATTACAGATGCTATCAAGTTCGACGTTATATGTAATTATTCTACTACAATTTGATTTCGCAAAACAGAAGCAAAATTAATCATAATTTGTTTTACCTTTTAGAGTGAAACAGCTTTTAACCGATTAAACTATATTTTAAGTATGTGAGTATTAAAGGGCTTTACGAGAAAAAGCTAGCAATGTTATTTTCAGTTTCACTTTGTCTGTAACTATACAAATATCATTATAATATGATAGAAATAGAAATATTATTTCTTATCTAAAATGGCAAAAAATATGCGCTTGTATAAATGTAATATGATTAAAAAAAAATCAAAACTATAATAATAAAATAAAATAATCCTGTACAAAAACCAAGTTAAAGAAACGACGTGGTCATAGGTCTTTTCTGCCATATAAGAAGCTAGATACTTTACGTCTTTGACTGGCACGGCAGCCATTTTATTGACAAGTGAAATAATCTATTGCAATGACTCCGTGACAACGTATTGTCTATAGATATAAAAATAAAACAAAATTCAGGTACCTACAATGATAGAAATTCATAAAATGTTTTGCAACTAAAATAGATAATATTACCTAAATGAAACAAAAAACAGTAATAAAATTCAAAATAAACTAATGGGAACGTATAAAGCATGAAACTACATACATGAAACAAACTTCTATTTAAATATATGTCTAAATGCAGAAAAATAAATAAGATACGAAAATGTTCAATTTAATCCCTACAAAACCTTTTATGTTACAATGCCTTGGATTTCACGGTGAGTCGGTTTTTTCATTTATGTATTTAAGTCTGTGACAATCCTACGATTAGTTGCAATCAAATAATTTAAGATACCCCCCAGAAAATACGTACGTCGAGGGAAGAACAGAAGATCAGGCATGAGAAGGATAATATCTTTGATGATAGGATAATGAGGCAAGAGAGATTTGTCAGGATCGATTTAGGTGGCGATTGATAGTCTCTACTTACCCTGTTTGAAAGCAGAGGCGTGTAATACATATTACGTATAGCTTTTGTTCTATTATTGTCACCAAATTTCAACATTAACACAATAATTATCGCAACATTAATACTAAAAGTAACCAAGGAGATCTTTTGTTAAATGATCAAAAGACGTGAATGTGTGAACGTAAAAATATTCATCAAATATATTTATTTATTAACTAATTGGTAATCTTTTCTTCAGGATGTTTCTTAAAGAATCTTCTAAGAAATTCTCTACAAAATTCTATAGCCGGATCTGTGGTAGGCACCCGAAATGTCTGCACATGTGAAAGAGGTCGGAAAGTTTGCGTCTGTGGAGTGTCGACAGAAACAGGTATGATACATACATGCATATCACGCCTGGCTTCTTACTGAGAGAAGGGCAGAGATCAAGAGTTCCTGAAATGTATGATTGCATTCTGCTAAGTCACGTGATCATTCTAAACGAACCCCATACATTTCTATACTCATAGCGTTTTACACTTGTCCAGTTGGTTAACCACTTGAGCCTTTGGGTTTTGGATTCAAAACCTAAAGGCTCAAGTACTATGTATCTATAAGTCTATTAAAACAATGTATTTATCTATATATGTAAATCAATACGTCGAATGTATACGTTGACTAGAACCCTTATCACAAGTAGTAAATGAACTAACCTATGGCTTAGTTCGATTAGTGTCCTGAATTATTATTAATGTATAAAAAGATCGTTATATGTTACTCTGTTGTCGGATTATTCGTGCTACGTAAAAAGAATGCGAACTAGCTGTCGTTCTCGTGTCCTAGGAGGCGACTTAGGGACTAGGGGTGAATGCATTCTATAAAGCGATGGTCTCGCAACGTATCATCAATGTTCCATATGTCATAACTGCCCTTATATTTATACTAAAAAGTGACTTAGGAAATATCATGTGCCAGAGTTTCTATAAACCCTGAAAGAGATTAAAGGACGTGAGCGTATATGTATGCATTCGACCCTGTGCCCTTTGTAAATAAAAGGTATTCTATATTTAGTTATATTCTTTTATTATAGAGATCGCCTCACATAAATTGGCAGTTGGAGGCGTCCCCACAGTCGCGTAATTCAGTGTTACCAGTAAACACGCCAAAACTAGCACTCACTGTGCCATACCCTATCACAAGCTCTCTTTGAATGTTATCTTATGATCTAAGTATAACAACAATAAAGACTCTTATTTTTATAATTAACAAACATAAAGATTACAAAGAAAGTGAGCAGTGTGCCAGTTTTTCCTTAACAATAATTATGATCCATATGGATACGTTTATCGCCTAACGTGGTAAACGGTAAAAAGTGGCTTTGTAACATAACTTTCAATAAGAGCTTGTGATAGGGCCTTTTTTGAATAAAAATATTTTGACTTTTGACTTTGATATATTAATTTGTTTTATTTGAGTTTATAGCTCTACAACCAAAGACCGTTACAAATGAAACCTATAATGTATCGAGCCGTATGGCACAGTGAGTGCTAGTTTTGGCGTGTTTACTGGCAACAGTGAATTATGCAACTGCGGCGACGCCTCCATCTGCCATAATATATTCAAAATTATAAATATCAAAAGCTCTCTTTGAAAGTTATCTTATGATCTAAGTATAAATTAAAAAAACTATTTCAAACATGGCACTGAGCATTGTCTTTACATATTTTTTACCGAGGTTAGATCAGCGGAGACCCTAGCTTGGAGAAGAACTAACAAGAAACTCCGGAAATCAATTTATTATAATCACCCTTAACAAACATAAAAATTACAAAGAGTAAGCAAAAAAACACAACGCTGGTAATACTAAATTTACCTTTCATACAAAATAACACGCAATGGCGGAAACGTCAAATTTAGTTCCAAGTTTGGCTACTGTCAATTTATGTGGGGCGATCTCTAGCCTTTATTTATAAATCTATGCTCTATTATCAGCTCGTCTGACGTCACTAATGCTGGCTACGTCACCGCTGGTCGAAGAGGTGGCTCTATACGACCACTGCGATGCGGAGGCCACGGCGGATGAACTCAAGAGACTGGACACTGCTTGCCTTATCACTCAATACTCGGGACCGTGTAATCTAGCACAAGCTTTGTTTGTAAGTTTGAAATCGATAACGGTGGGATAACTAACTAAAACTTAGACGTAAGGGAACCTCACCTCAGTGCTAGAATGGGTGTTATAAATAGCTAAGTAGCTGCAGTTCTTCCCGGCATGTCGTAGGAGCCGACTAAAGGGTTAAATGGAAGCTATTTGGCGATGGGCTAGTAGCCTGTTACTTTAGTTTCATATCACGACCGGAATATTCATGATAAAAGGTGAAAAGGGGGATTTTTTTATGTTCTCGAGTATCTGTCTGCACCAAAAGGGATTAAAGATGTGATTGTTTACGTATGTATATTGTTAAAGGAAAACATCGTGAGGAAACCGGCCTCCCATTATAATAAAAGTTGCTCTTTTTTCTAGATGGCAAAAGTGGTAGTCGTATTATGCGAGAATAGTAAAGATGGCAGGAAATTAGAATGGAACATTCCTCTCCTCAACGAAGTGGCTGTGCAGACATGCAAATTTGCACCACAGGTAATCTAATTATTAAAAAATATAATTACTAAGAGGAAAGCAATACCTGCGGGGTGTTACTTTGCTTTCTCTACAATTCTTTGAGTGATTAATAATACCTATATATTATTTTTATTATATTAGTAAAATAAATAGATACACGTATTTCGTTTATGGTTTATGTAAGAACTTGTTTGTTCGGAATAATACATATGTTTTTCATACTATAATTACATTATATTTTATATTAAAAAATCTATAAATATATGAATTCAATTTAAAAAGGACCATTTTGTTGTACTATCGTCAAAATTTTAAAGCATGTATTTCTTACGCGTACACCTTTTTACGTAAATCCACATAAGAGAATTACTTATATCTTTTTTTTATAATCCGTGTTAAATATACGTCGCATAATATCATTTTATATAATAAATTTTCGAATGTCTTCCTATGTATCTTTGTACTTACTTATAAAATTAACGTATCATAAATCATGTTATTAACTATGTGAGACCGGGTCATATCACGATAAATTTATAAAGATGTTTAATAAGATATTTATAAGAGAAGAATGATTACCTTTATTTTGCCCGACGTTTCGACCCAGTTGCATAGGCCGTGGTCGCGGTGTCTTCCCGACAGATATCTTTATAAATTTATCGTGATATGACCCGGTCTCACATAGTTAATAAAATGAGTATAAATCGCGAGTGTTTAAAAATAACTATAAATCATGTTCACAGGCAATAGTAGTAATAGGCACGCGTCCCGTGGAGAAAACAGTCCCGATAGTGGCCTCAATAATGTTCACGCACAGAGCCTACTGTCCGAACAAAGTCCTGGGTTGTGTCGAGTTGCAAACAATGCAAGTTAATACCACGTTGGCAGAGAAACTTTGCTTGCCGCCGGAGTCTGTGAGGGTTCCACTGGTCGGTGGAGCCTCAGCCAGTACTATGGTACCACTGTATTCACGATGCAGCCTCGGCAAGAGTATGGATGTGGAGGAAGTGAGTGTGGCTTTAAATGATATATTTTACTAGGTAGAGTCGGCATAATAAGACATGACAGTCAGATAGAGGACATATTGAAAACAGAAAATGGGTGAGATTAATGGCATTGAAGCGAAAGCGATCCTCATTTGTCCCTATCCTGATTAACCACTTTCGCTTCAATGACGCTCATACACCTGACCCGATTTGGAACATTTATTAATTTGTAATTTTCGACTCTTTATTCGAATTAAATGTATGTCATGTTTGACTTATAATTTGTACAAGGTCATGACTCAGCCAGGTACTAACAATTTACAGCTCAAAAAGAGCCTAGATGAAACGCTTTGGAACTTACATTTATTAATTTGTAATTTTTTGCTCTTATTCGAATTAAATGTAGCATATCACGTCATGTACGTCTTATACTTTGTACAAGGTCCTGACTCAGCTAAGTACTAACAATTTACAGCTCAAAAAGAGCCTAGAAGAAACGATGTTCGCCATCGACGTAAGAGGCGAACAGGAGAGCTCCCATTCCCGCGCATGCGCCGTGACGAGGACCGTGTCCAACGTGCTGAGGGGCATCAGCAAGAGGCCCTGCATCAGCACCATCTACTTCGACACTGCCAGCTGCCCAGCCACGAGATGCGCGACCATGTGTCCCTTTTTCACTGGACAGGTACATATACATATATCATCATCATCATCAACTTGTTTGAATCCACTGTTGGACATAGACCTCCCCCAAATGACGCCACTTCTCCCTGTCAGTGACCGTTCGCATCCATTCGATGCCGGCCCACCTGCGCAGGTCGTCTTCCCACCTTGCCGGGGGGCGCCCCACACTACGTTTACTGAGACGCGGTCTCCACTCTTGGACTTTTTTGCTCCAGCGACCATCAGTCCTTCTGCATACGTGACCAGCCCAACTCCACTTCAGCGTGCTAATTCTTTTCATAATATCGGTAACTTTAGTTCTCTGAAAACATATATACGTACGCTAATCCCTTTCGGGCTATAGAAAATTATAATAGAGTAATATATGATATATATCATGGGTGTGTTAACCAACAGTACGCTAATCGTGAGGTCCCGCGTTCGATTCCCAGAGGCAGAGTTAAGAACTACACTTTTCTATTGCTTTCCAGTGTGTTCGATCGGTGTGGTGGTGGATTATTCATGTAAACTATATATTTATCTATATATAAAATAAGTAAATATTTCTTAAAAACGTTGTCTAGTACCCTTATTACAAGTCTTAAATGACCTTACCCAGGAGTTATAATTCAATTGGTGACATAGTGTCCTTAATATTATTTATATTGTTATGTCCTTGGTTACTTTTAGCGTGAAAATATTACGATATAGATTTTTTTTTATATAGATAGTCATACAAAAATAATATGCTAACATGTTGTCACCTGTGTATTAATCAATAAGTGAATAAATACTTATATGTCTCTAAGGTTCTGCCCTTCCCAAAAGGATAAAGGACCTGACTACACATGTATGTCTGAACTTTGTTTTGCTTTTTTTTTTGAAGTGTTTGTATTGCTTTTACACAGGCTGTACTAGGTCCTAGGGGCATTGAGAGAAGGATTCCACTTTATCCAAATATCTATCCGGATGAATGCGAGTGGATTAACAAGAAGCTACCCAGAATCAAAACCAATGTACACGAAGCCTGCTGCATGGTGAATATGTTATTTATAATAGTTCCATGGTTGGCTGAAACGTAAAAAAGATGCTAACTAGCTACCATTTTTTCCAAAATATCGAAGGAGGCGACGAAGGGACTAATGGTAAATAGATTCTATTAGGCGATGGCAGGTAACTGACACCAATCCATATGTTTTCATGTGTCTCCATGGTTTTATACACCCCGAAAAAGATAGATATTAATGTACTTTAGTTTCGGAACTTAACCATTGGGTTTATGACTAGAGTCAATTTATGTTTATGGGTAAGAAATGTTTAAATATTGAATAATGAACACAACAAACAATACATAAATACTACATAACCTCACTTAACTAGTTTGTTCTAATCTGCCCTAATGACCTGCAAAAAAGATCTCGACTGTTTGAATTGTTAGGAATGTCGTACAGTCGCAACGCTGATATTATGTTGGAACCGCAATGGGGCAGCAGAATACAAAAAAAATATTTTTGATAGTTCACAGTTAAAACGCTAATTCTTTTGTCAATTTTGAAGCAGTTAAAAAAACAAAATTGAATTGACTAATATAAGTACATTAATAGTACATTCAATGAACGTCGAAATATATTGAGTGGCACTGGTTGTCTTAGAACTATGACTCTACCGTTCTTCCGGATACTCCGCAGGTGAAATATCTCCAGGACAATGCATCAACGTTCTTCTCGTCCCCCACTCCGTTTACTTGTCACCCAGGTGCTCATTGGCGGATCAAGGACCAATCCAATGAGTCCTTTGTTGAAAAGGTAACTATATCTGTCTCATGCATCTGGGATCTAAAAGAATGCTAACTAGGTGCGATTCTTCTGAGCATGTCGTAGAAAGCGATTAAAAGATTAGGGTTAAATGAAATCTATTGGGTGATGGGCTAGTGAGCTGTTATTAATTTTCTTAATTATATTTATTTTAAAAAGTGGCCTATGAGATATTTTATCACCGAGGTTTTATCTACCTCGAAAGGGTTTAAAGGATGTGAATATTATATGTATTTGTATGTATTTAATCATAATGATGAAATCACCGACTCAAATGAGATGCGTATTGTGTAATAGGCATTTCAAATCTGAGAATCGATTCAAAATTATCAAAGGAGTCTTATACGGGCAATCGACTACATATTTCGTAGTTGGACGTCGTGGAGCCAATTCAATTTTGTAAATAATATAATACAAATAAACAGTATCGAAATGCTTCAAACTTACCTTTGAGCAACTTTATAATTTGTTATAGTATTAGGTTCCTACTCTAATGATTGCTTATATTATGTTACTAGTGAAACGCTCCGGCTTTGCACGGGTATAAAATATAAAGCCTACTCCACTTTTTAATGGATGTTATTATACATATAAACCTTCCTCTTGAATCACTCTATCGCATCTAAATCCGTTGCGTAGTTTGAAAAATTTAAGTATACAAAGGGACATAGGGACAAAGAAAGCGACTTTGTTTTACACTATGTAGTGATTACGTTTTTTTTTCAGGTGTGTGCAAAGTTTGTTAATAAGTAAAGAAGATGTACAAGGTGTTAGACTTATATTTAATTACTGATGTTAGTGTAGTAATATATTGTTGCAAGCGTTTCCAAAAAATGTTTAGTACTAACAATATGCCATTAAGTTATTTTCTTTGTGAGTCGATATTTCTAACAGTTTATACGGAGACATGTATGTAAATAGAAGTTGTATTTGTGCTACAGTGAAATAAAATACAGTTCATCGTTTTAAATAATGTGTTTTACTATTCCTTTATTTTTTGACACAGAAATCTTTATCAGAAAACTTTATTTGGCCCAAATTCCTACAATACAGCTTATATAACTACAAAAAAATGTGTAACTACACAATTTTTTCACAAATATGTACAACATACATACATTTCTTATGCAATTAGTAGTAGATTAAGTAACATGATATAAAATACGCTTCACGACCTGTATACATACTTATACAGGGTGGCGCATTCAAAACGGTCAGTATGGGAAAGTCTGAAACTATAAGAGATACGAAGATTTGTTCTTAGGAACTATGTCACCGATTTTGATAAAAAGAAAAACTGCATTCATACTTTCTTTGAAAAAACAACTGTATCCAGTACGGGAATCGAACCCGGTTGCATTGAAAAAATAAATTGGCCCTTTTCTCTTTTTCTTTTTAAATATCGATTGTGTAGATCTTAAGCTGTAAATGTCTCTATGAAACATGGTCTCGAAAATTAATAAAATGCATTGTTTTTCGCATACTTTAGTTTATCATAGTAGTTTACATGCACCGTAACAATATTCAAATGACATGTAAAATTGTCTGTATGGCTGTTTGTAGTTTTGTACTTCCCTACTTGTTACATACACCATATCATGTGGCATTAGCATTGCATTAATCTTTTAAGGAGGTTTTGTTATCTACAGTAATCAAAAACTAACAATCTATTGAAAAGTCCACTTAAAGTGACGTGTTAAATCATATTAGAAAATTTCTTGTGGGATTTCGTTAAAGATAATTTTTTTTAAATAATCTATGACAACATTGAAGACCTAAAAGTAGCAATAAAGTCATTTGTAAAGCAAATTCACCATATGAAAATACAAAATTCAATAGTAAGATCGATACCTAAATGTGTTGAATATTGTATTGAAAACAACGGTGGTCACTTAGAAAACCTACTATGATAAACTAAAGTATGCCAAAACAATGCATTTTATTCATTTTCGACACCATGTTTCATAGAGACTTTTTCAGCTTAAGATCTACACAATCGATATTTAAAAAGAAAAAGTGAAAAGGGCCAATTTATTTTTTCAAAGCAACCGGGTTCGATTCCCGTACTGGATACAGTTGT
Source organism: Leucoptera coffeella (assembly GCA_030578115.1). Taxonomy (NCBI): domain Eukaryota; kingdom Metazoa; phylum Arthropoda; class Insecta; order Lepidoptera; family Lyonetiidae; genus Leucoptera; species Leucoptera coffeella. The sequence goes on along the minus strand of JAMBLF010000642.1, from coordinate 86,058 downwards.
TTTTTCAAACAAAATATGAATGCAGTTTTTCTTTTTATCAAAATCGGTGACATGGTTCCTAAAAACAAATCTTCGTATCTCTTATAGTTTCAGACTTTCCCATACTGACCGTTTTGAATGCGCCACCCTGTATATACTAATATACACACTCCCTTTTTATTGTGCCGGGGTAGCCAGAGGCTTGAGTTCGCATCTCCGAAATTTCGAAGGCATGTTAGGAATGGGTCACTCGAAGCCCGCGTTTCACTAGATAGACAGCACCAAACGATAGGTAGTGATCCGTATCGTCGTATATAGGCACTGGCTATTACCTGTCTCGAGTGAAAGACAGGTTTCGTTACGATGTTTACCCTCACCGACTGTAAATTATGTACTTATGTAAATTATATACGTAAATGAAATACACATTCATTGGTACATGCCAGAGCCGGGATTCGAACCTAGGACCTTTTTCATAAGAAGTCAGAGGTTTTACCCATTGCACCACAGCCGACAGACTGAATGTCTATGAAAATACTATAAAAATCATAGACAATTTCTAACAACAAACTTTAAACAATAAAATATTAAAAAAATATTTTTGTATATATTATTAATTTCTAAACTATCAGATGTAAGAAAATTAATAGACAATAGTTTTAAGATGAGAAGCATATCGCAGGTCTGTAAATGGATAAGAAGTAAGTTATTTCGTTTCATAATCTACTCTGAATTTCCTTTTATATATTTTGACTTTCACATGTAGATATTATTAAATTCTTACCTATACTTTCTAACGACATTGTCAGAGCCTATCTATTGTTGCCTTACTCTTTCTATGGTCGCTATTTCGCGCTACGAACACTTATTTTACAAAAACTGTCGAATGACAGCGACAATTAATATTTGAAAAATTAATATTTGAAAATAAAGGATATAAATAGAAGATCTTCACTGCACGCAATAGCTGCAGATATATTCTGCATTTAATGCAAAGAAATAAAATAACAAAAATATATAAATAGACCAAAATAGCTCAATTTTGGCTTGAGACATTATGCATCCATATTGAAGAGCCAGACTAATTCTCTGGCAAAGGAAGTTACCAGACGTCACCAAGAGCAACAGAGTCCCCGAGACTTCTCATTGGCCAAGGGAGGCGAATCTCCTTAGATACGAGGAAGCTGCGCCAAGGCCTGCGCGTCAGCTCAAACTTCCGTACACAAATATTGTAAATTTTTGCCTTTTTTTAAATAGATTTTATGTAAATATATTTCTTAATCGGATGTGTATATATAAAGTGTAAATGTGTGGTACAATATTTGGATTTTTATAAGGTATTTTATTTTCTATTTTTAATTAATATTTAGCCTAGCTTAAGTTATATGGATAGTTGTGTACATATTTATTATTTGGGTTTATATTTAGATGTCTCACTTTTCGGACGGCGCAAGTTGTTCGGAGGGTTCAGAGCAATGCCACTTTTGCAGTCAACCTCGTTACTTCAAGGGCAAAAGGGGATTAAAAATACACATAGGTCGTGTTCATAAGAACAACACATTTGAAAATGGCAATTCGGAACCAAATTTTATTAAATTACTTTCAAAATTCAAAAATACAAAACCAATAGTAAAAAGAATACCAAGGGGGGCCAGAGTCTCTGTGGCTCGGGCCCTCACTAAAGTGATAGACGACGTGGTTGACTACAATGATTTCAAGAGCTGGAAATCATTATTCATTTTTTCATATTCAACTCTCCACGCATCGAAATCAAATAATAATCAATCCCTCACATCAACCATTAAAGAAAATTGTTCACATCCAATCACTGTAGATACTTCATTACACTATTCACACAAAAACAGCTCTTATAACATCAACAAAAAAATAGAATCAAAACTTTCTGATGGAGATGTTAAAGGGGCTGCTCAGCTCTTGTTTTCTAGTGATGCTTTGGCTCCGGATAACTCTGATACCTTGGATAGCTTGCGGACGAAGCATCCACCTTCGAGAGGGACCTCGACATTGCCCGATGCACCGGACTCTGGGCCTCACTCTTTTGAGGCGACGGCAGAGGAGACGCTGGCCGCGGTCATGTCCTTCAAGAATGGCTCTGCTGGTGGCATCGACGGTCTTACCCCTCAGCACTTCAAGGATCTGATGGGTGAGATCATGGGTGAGACTGGTAGGTCATTGTTGTTGGCTTTGACGCGTCTGGCTAATCTGATGCTGTCGGGTAAAGTGTGTGAGGCCATTTTAGATATATTATATGGTGCTAATCTTTGCGCGCTGAAGAAGAAGGATGGTGGCATAAGGCCTATTGCGGTAGGAAGCACCATTCGGCGCTTGGTTTCCAAGATCTGCTGCCAGCGCATCTTGCCCCTTGTGCAGCCCATTTTTCAACCAATCCAGATGGGTTTCGGCACGAGGGGGGGCTGTGAGGCCGCCGTCCATTCAGCGCGCACTTTCCTGGAGAGTGACGTCGGCGAGGTTTTGCTCAAGGTGGATGTACGGAATGCCTTTAATTCTGTTGACAGGGCAGCCTTGTTGACACAAATACGAGAAAAAATACCTCTGGCATATAGTTATCTTTGGCAATGTTATAGTAAATCTTCAAAATTAATATACAAGCAAAATTTTTTTAGATTCAAGTGTTGGATGTCAACAAGGCGACCCCTTGGGACCAGCCATTTTCAGTCTCGCGATACAGCCACATATTGAAGCTATATCTTCAGGGTTCAATGTATGGTATCTCGATGACGGCACTCTTGGTGGCGAAGCGAATACAGTATTTAATGATTTACAAAAACTTATTCAAAATTTCTCTACAATAGGTCTTACATTAAATTATCAAAAATGTGAACTTTATATAAATCAACAATTGAGTTTGGAACAAAAAGCCGAAATTAGTAAAAAATTTGATTCAATAGCTCCGAATATAAAAATTTTATCTAAAGACTCGCTTCGTCTCCTCGGCGCCCCTTTGAACGACGAATCCTTACCCGCCTTCATTCAAGAAAAAATTGCAAAATTTTATGAATCATCCGTACGATTGGAAAACATATCACCGCATTTGGCTTACACCATCATTAAATATTGTATATTTATTCCAAATTTTTTATATTTTCTTAGAACTAGTTATCTTTGGAAACATCATTTCTTTTTAGAACAGTTGGACAATATTATTCGGTCAACCTTATCCAAAATCCTAAATTGTAATTTCACTGATCATTGTTGGACACAGGCATCACTTCCCATTCGTTTTGGCGGGTTGGGCATTCGTTGCGCTTCGGGTGTGGCGCTCCCAGCCTTCCTCTCTTCTGTCTATGGCACGTCGGAATTGTGCCTGAAAATCGTCGACCCTAGTATCGGTCATTCATTAATGACGAGTCTAGATGAAGCGAGGGAGGCTTGGTTAGTTTTGGTTGGTCCCGGGACCGATACTCCTCTTGTTTTGGCATCGCAAAGGCTATGGGACGAGCCGCTGTGTAAACAGATTCAATTAAACCTTTTAAATTCAGTTTCTTGTGTTACACAGCGTGCTCGACTCTTAGCGGCTGCCAGGCCAGAGTCGGGGTATTGGTTAAACGCCCTGCCTTCCGCAGTTATCGGCACACTGCTAGATAGAACCAGCTTCTGTCTAGCAGTATGTCTCAGGGTAGGCGCTAAGATTTGTGGGACACATCGCTGTCGTTGTGGGACAGATGTCGATCCCTTCGGGCATCATGGGCTGTCGTGCCAGCGCAGTGCAGGTCGCCTGTCACGTCACGCGGCTCTGAATGACGTCATACGCCGCGCTCTTGTCAGCGCTCGTGTACCTGCAGTGCTGGAGCCTTCCGGTCTGGTACGCGACGATGGCAAGAGACCGGATGGTATGACGCTCATTCCATGGAAGAGCGGCAAGGCTCTGGTGTGGGATGCCACCTGCGTTGACACATTGGCGCCTTGTCATGTCTCCCGGAGCGCTGTCGAGGCGGGATCTGCTGCTGCTGTGGCAGAGAGTTTGAAGCGGCGAAAATATTCTTCACTTGGTGGGGAATATAGTTTTGTTCCTTTCGCCGTTGAAACTCTCGGCTCTTGGGGGGGCGCGGCTCATGGGGTCATAAGGGATCTTGCCCATCGCCTGCAAGAGTCCAGTGGGGATTGCAGGGCTGGTAGCTTCCTCCGCCAGAGAATTAGTCTGGCTATTCAGAGGGGGAATGCCGCCAGCATATTGGGCACTCTGCGCTCCAATGACAGCGACAATTTTTTAGACATATTTAATTTATAGGTAATTTATTTTAATTAGTTTTAAGTTTGTAAATATTTTGTTAGTTTTAATTCCTTGTTTTATTGTATATAACTTAATTTGAATTTATGAATAAATGATATTTTGAATAACTGAGAGGCAATAATCGTGTTGTAGTAGTAGTTTTCAGATTAATATACTCGTCATATATGAATTGTGAATTCGTTTAGTGATAACTTATTAAGTATGACCTAGACACCTAGACCTCGTAAGAACGGAAACAGGGTCTCTTTCATCTAATGAAAACGTAACTTGGAGAGAGAGAGAGCAAATTTCTACGAAAATTACGACAGTGTATGAGATTTGTAAAAGTTTCAATGAAGCCAACGTGGGACAGATGGGATCCGTGATCTCTGCCTACTCGTCTACAGGAAAATATATGTATTTACAGATGTCATTGTTTTTAAGTATATAAACCATTAAACTATTAATAATATTTTAAAGGCTTAAGTCATAAAAATAAGGTATTTTTTGACGCTTTAACTTTGTAATTTTACATTATTGTAGATGTACCAAAGAATTTATTTTGGAGCTCCCAATCTGTGCCGCAGTCTCCTAGTCAATTCGGATCATGCCGTGATTATTCCCAAGTGTACTATCACGGAGCTTATCCGAGGAAAGTATGCCTGTGTGGCGGAAACAGTAAAGTTGGTAAGATTTTTAGTTTTTGATAAGATTTGAGACGCACCGAGGCAAAAAAATGGGAAATATTATACATAGCTTAATAGCTACATACAAAATTAGCTACTTATATTTATCTGAATTACGTATCGCTTTTTAATCGTAAACCCTTACGGAGTAACCAGCGATTCCCTTCGTATCTTCTAAGGTCCTTTTACACGTAAATGCAAATACATTTTTCACCTAATATTAACTGAACATGTAAGGTCATGTAATCGAAATGTACGAAACAGTTGATGATAAATAACTAAACATTATTTATCTGCACTTATTTATATAACATACATACACATCTCGCCGATTTCCCTGATGAAGTGTAGACTGAGATTTCGGATCCCCATCTGTCCCGATCCATGCAAACCACTTTCGCTTCATCGTCACTCATTCACCTCCTCATGCACACTCGGCGGTTACAGCTACTTCGAACGTCACCCTTTTCAATTCGTCGTCTTATTGGGTCGACCCCTACGAAACCACCCCTCCACTTCATTAATATTTATTAAACTCCCAAAACAGATGAATAAACAATAACAACAACTTCCATTATTCGCAGGGCAAATTGTTGGTTTGATGTTAAAACAATCAACGCATCTCGATAAAATAGCCCTATTTGATGATAAAAACAATTCATATTTGTACGATGATCTAAAAGTCATCGATTCTATGCCGGACGTTAGTCACCATTATGGGTTGAATAATCTTTGTGACGCCTTATGTGTGAGTATTTTCATATATTGGTTTTATAATTATTGCACTATACAGGAGTAGGCAGAAATGGTATGGATCCACGTTTAAATCGATCCTGATAATTCACTTTCGCTTCAGCATACACACTCGGTAGTTACCGATAACGTCACTCTTTTTCAACGTATCGTTAAGGCGCCTGGTCATCCTTTCAAAGTAGATAGAAATCAAAAATACTGAAATAATAATTAAAAGAACTACCCTTTTTTTAGAATAGGCAATATACGCTTATACACGGAAGCATGAACCTCCACCACTTTAGAAATTGATCATGAGAGAATAAATAGCGTATTTCGGAATTATGAGGAGCTCGCGAACATTTATGGAATAGGCAGAGACTATCGATCGCCACCTGGAACGATCCTGACAAATCTTTGTCGCTTCACTCACACCCATTAACCTTCTCATACATGCTCTTCTGTTTTTACGCTACGTATGACCTCGCGAAACTTTGCATTATATGAAAAATGTATTCTTTTTTATCATATTTTAGATTTAATTTATCTAGCGCCGCTTACGTTTTACGCTTTAAAGCTTATCTATCTAACTTTACAGGGCTCCAAAATAGTAGTCGTTGTGTCGGAAGATGATCGAAATGAGAATATTCATTCCAACTTAAAGATGCTATCTGAAATTGTATTAGAACTTAGTTTCTGTGACCCTAGTGTGAGTATTCTTGATTCTTATGATGAATTAATGGAAGTTTAAGCATTGCAACATATAAGTTATCGTGTTTTTACAATACATAACTTCTGTGGTGAGGGAAAACATCATAGCAAAACTTACCTAATAGTCAATGCTTTTAAACAACAATACGGTTTACCTTTTTATTAATACACTTTAATTGCAGTTTTGTTAAAGGATACTTACCTGCCTCCGAAAACCTGTCTTAACTTGATGGTTGTTAATTTTTGTATAGTTTACGTACCAAATAGAACTTTGTAAATGTTTGGATCTCCAGCACTTTGCTATCTTTTATTTGCAGGCAATATTAGTGATTGGCGTCAATCCTGTGGAGATTACAGTACCTTTTGTAAACGCTCTCCGTTATTTTATGAAGTCTTACTACTCGGGCTGTGTAGTTGGATGTGTAGAATCGGAAATAATGAGAGCTAACTCTATAATAGCGACGCTGCTCAACAAGGAACCGGAGTCTGTGAACATTCCTTTCATTGGCGGCACTTCACCATCTACAATGGTCCCGTTACTGACTAAGTCTGTCGTCCAAACAAATGAGGATCCCAAAGAAGTATGTTGGATATAATATATATAGGGTGGCGCATTCAAATCGGTCAGTATGGGAACGTCTGAAACTATAAGACATTCGTATGTCATATAGAACAAATCTTCGTATGTCTTATAATTTCAGACTTTCCCATACTGACTGATTTGAAGGCGCCACCTGTATAGTTGTTCTGTTTTTGGAGCTTTTATCTCTGAATCGATAGGTTCAAGGTTAAGGTTCAATTCCTGCCAGAGAATGTATTTTTGCAAAAGAAGTTTTGTATTTTTCTATGTGCATTTTGTAAATAGAAAATATACGAGTATATAATATAAAGAAAACAATGTATGGAGACTCGGATCTCTCTGATCTCTCTCGGATCATATAATAGTCAGTGCTAGTTGATGGCCACAAGGTCTACCATCGGCCACGTTAAGTCCTGACTTCATCACTCATTACGTAATTTTCGACATCAAGACTTGAACCCTTGACCACCCCAGGACATATTCATGTATGTTTGTATCTTGTCTTTTGCTGTTTCAGCTGGAAGAACGGCTTCAAGAAATACTATCGAACCTAACAATGACACTAACCTCTGCAGAGTTGAGCAGAGACTCCAACCTCGCAAGAGGGTGTGCTATTGCGAGAACAGTGCTTGCCATGGTCAAGGGAATGGACCTAGAGCCTTGTGCTCATACAGCCTTCTACGACACCTTCAATTGTTTGACTACCAGAAAAGCCACTTGTTGCGATTTTTTCACTCGATCGGTGAGTGTAATATAATTATAATTGATTGCGTGAGTAGTGTCTGAATGGGTGATAATATAATATTGTGTTGTTGATTTCTATTGGGGACAACATCGTGGAAAAACCTACATATCCCTGGAAATACATCACATTCAGTGCTTGTAAAAATGGTGATACACTTTACCACCTATCAGACCACATGGTGATAAACTTTACCACTTATGAGAATTAAAATGTGGGTTCGAGGTGGTTATCGACACAATAAATCCATAAATCCTTAGTATCTGCGATGAAAACTTGATGCTCAGTCTACCCGCAAGGGTTAATAGTAGTGCATGCTTAAGTATTTTATATCGTTGTTTGGTTTCAGCTCACTTTCGGGCGAACGGGTGTAGAGCCTCGGTGCGATGACTTCAGCGACGTATCGAAGGAAGAATGCATGCTCCTTCGCAAGAGGATACCGATAATAAGGAAGAACACTAACTGGGCGTACAAAACCGTAATAACTTTTATTCTCATACAATTATGTCACTTTCACGAGTACACTAAATGAATTGATAAAAAAAATATATAAAAACGTGTAATTTGACATAATATATACATACATTCATTCACGCGTCTACGTCTCCAACGGGATAGGCAGACACTATCGATCGTAACCTGGAACGATCCTGACAAATCTCTCTTGCTTGACTCACACCCATTAACCTTCTCGTACATGCTATTCTGTTCTTCACACTACGTACACTCTCCTTGAGAAGAATGTCATCAAGAATATTGATCATATTTAGAAAGAAACTGCTTAACATGTTTACAAAAACAAAAAACATTCAAAATGAAAACCTTGATGCAGTGAAAAACTGCTTCAGTGTACGATCCAACTAGGCCGCTTCACTGGTCCTCCGGCAGCACCCGATTTATATAGCATGTTAATATGGAAATTGAAGTCGTATAATCTATCATATCTATGCAATGTCTCTTAAAATTAACGACGACCTCCGTGGCGCGATTGGTTAACCACCTGAACGCTAATCGTGAGGTCCCGGGTTCGATTCCCGGTGGTTCTCCTACGCTTTTCTTCTGCTTCCCAGTCTGGTCGTTGATTATATATGTATTTATCTATATATAATGTGTATATATTTTTTAAATATACGTTGACTAGTACCCTTAACACAAGTATTAAATGTACTAACCAAGGGGCTAGTTCAATTGGTGTAATACTGTCCTACAATATTATATTATTGTTATTACAAAAAAAAATTGCAGGCTATCAAAACGTATCACGAGTGCCTCTACAGCAAGAACGTTGCCAAACTGGAGCAGATGTGCTGCGATCTGGTGCAGGTGCAGCCGCGGTGGCGCAACGGAAAAGCCAACGAGGCCTCGGCAGAATTCGTCAGCAAGGTTATTAACTTACATATACGTCGCTTATTCCTTTCGGGATGGAGAGATGGAGATGTTTTCGTGTCTCTAAGGTTCTGTCCATCCTGAAAGGGTTAAGGACGTGAATCTATACGTTTGTTTGTATAAATGACTATCTAGAAATAAAGTCAGTTATACATGCATTTCTCAATGAGGTAGTTAGAGATTATAGAGAACTACCTTGAAAGATTGAGACTTTTGTATCACCGTAGTCTTTTGAATTTTCACGCGACGTATGGCGCATTCCTCGGCGATACAATAAATAAAAGTGTTGTAACTAATCATTTGTTTATAAATTTCAGATATGTAACAAATTCTGATGGCGGTGTTATGTCTGGAAACTTATCAAACTCAATTCAAACAACTTCTATTTTATGACCTGTGAATGTATGTTTACGTGAGTTATGTTTTGTGGTGCATTAAATTATTGTAAATCGTTTTGTAATCTTAAGTTTTATTTCTTCAAAATCCTTGTCCTAACTTCACAGTTCATACTGTAAACAATACTCTAAAAAGGCCTTATAATACTATAGTTAAATTGCAACTAAACAATGAACACAACAAAATCATGACATATTAATTTATTATAAAAATTGTAATCTTATTATAAACAATTTCTGTTGTACATCTCATTTTATGCCAAAGACCGTAGCAATTGATTTCTACAATAAGTAAGAACTGTTGTACTAAATCTGTTAAGTCAATATTATTAAAACATGGATCTTTCTCCCGCCGATGTAGCCGCAGAGTTTGCCATGCGATTGATATATTTTCTTATCGCGTGGCCAATGCGAGACATGCGACATCTTTTGCTTCCAGAATTCTTTCTGGGAGGCAGGAACTGAAAAAACACATATTGGAACCTTAGCTTATCATCAGGATAGGCAGAGACTACTGGTCGTACTACTTTGAACTTTACTGACAAATCTCTCGCCCGCACTTATTAAAATTAATCGATGTAATTTTAACTTTTATTAAAAAACGAACTCAAATGTGTAACTAGGTTATAAATTGCAATGTAAGTAAGGTAGGTTTGTTAATTGCACAAATTTTGCTCCGCACATATGATCATGGCCATATTCATCGTTTAGTAAACCTGTTGGGTGCTGGTAGTGGCTGGATGAGAGCTGTGAGTGATCTAATGTATGGTATATCCTTGAGGAAGCTTTTATTCAGATGGCTTTCACAGTCTGTTGATGGATTGATTGAAACCTTGTTCGCCAGACGACTAAATATATTACTTAGTTTCTTTAACCAAATAATCAAAAACGGCTACTTCTTCAATATTACAAATGTACAAACCCTTTTCAATTCTGGAACTATTTCGACGACACCTTTTTTGTTAAACGACGTAGGATCCATGACATACAAAGGTGATGTCTTTAGTAAATCCTTGTTTTGTTTCTCCAAGTAAACTTTATTTTCAGTTTCTTTCTCCACACCATCTTCGCCTTCCACAGCCGACATTGGGATAGAGGTTGAATTTTGCTATGAACAGAATGGTAAATGAGCGCAATACTGATTAATGGTCGGACATCGTGAACACCACTATCAGTAATCAGTATCTTTAATGGTTTGATTATAGAGTAAAAAGACATTGTGATGAAAGTAACAAATTTCGATAGATGGGTAAATAGTTTATAACTGTCTCTCACATTAAGCTATTAGTTGAAACCTAGCTTTGAGTGGCTAGTCGAAACACAAAAACAAAATTTTTGTTACATATAATATTGTGAAAGTAAAATTGCTAAATATACCGTGTTTACGAAAAATATTAACAATAGCACAGCAAAGGGGATTTGTGTTAGAATAATATTATTGTATAGAGTTCGGTATTATTGATGTCCGATTGAGTATTTCATACGTTCGTTTAAATACTTAATCGACATGTTCTTATAAAAGACTGATCAGTACAAACCAATTTCAATGGACTTTCTCTTTTCTCAATGTTCATCCGAGGCTCTCCTTTTTTCTCTTCTTTTGGTTTTATTAAATACTCATCAGTTTGTCGATCCTCAAAAGCTTGTCTTTCAATATTTTCATTTTCCGAAGCGATAGGATGGGAACTACTTGTTTTTTTCTACAACGTTACAAATATTTTTATTTCAATAGTTAGATCTACTGTAGGTTATTTTAAACAAAGCACAGTCGTCTTCCTTGAAATCGTAGATATTATGTTCTTATTGTTATGACTACTAAAGTGCTTAAAATTTCATATTACAAGCCAATGTGATTTCGATAACGGTAGAAAAGCCATAAACGAAGGGTGTGTTTTAAATAATTTAGACAAATTTTATTAAAACCTCTTTATTCGATAACGGGAGATAAGCCATAAAGGAAGTGTGTGTTTTAAATAATTAAGACGAATTTTATTAAAACCTCTTTAAAAATAGCACTTAAGGGCAAAATACACTGTATCAATTACTATTGTTGTTACTCACCGCAGTTACACATAATCTAGCTCTGGTAACTGTGTCGCTCACTCGAACACGTATTGGTGACCCTGAAATAATAAATAGCTATTAAATTCAGTTAAACGAAGCAACACATTGAGGGGTAACGTCAAGAGGAAAAGGCAGTATATATTAAAAAAACAATTTTTAGAATCACAGTGTAACGCTGAGAGGAAGGGGCAATATCTATTAATAAAGTTTTATTTTCTTATGATTAAACGAGAGAATTTTTCAGTAGCAAGTTCAAAAAATTCATATGAGAAAAATTTGAAATTAAAGAGAGAAATCAGAGCTCTAGACAATATAAATTAATACAACTATATAATTGATGAGGCTAAATTATTGTCATTGAAACATTGTAATGTAACTTTGTATTTATATTAAATTTGAGAAAACAAACCTGAACTATCTGCATCGATATCTACTTCGATGATTATCATATTTTTATTTTGGCTTTCTTCCGGATCGTCATTTTTATGAGTTGACTTTTCTTGAACGACTGAATTATTTACCACATTTGTATTTGGTTTCAATTGAACTAGTTTATTTCCAACTTCGGATAAAGTCATCTCAGTGTCGCATTTTTCAATAACACAATGTGCGATATCGGATCCATTAGGATAATAACCCAATGGAGCACTCACATCGTCCGCTGATAATTTGCTTGAATCAAAGCACGGATCTACACAAGATTTAACTAATGGTTTCGCTTCTACTTTGTCAGGTTGCTCAACGTTGGCTCGTTCTATCTTTGTATGTAAATTATGAAGGTTTGATGCGTTCAGGTCTATAAAAACATAATTAAAGTAAAGAATTGTCATATAGTTTTAATAGCTATTATAATAGCTACTACATAAATGACTAACATACTATTTTGACGATCGTGAGGTCCCGGGTTCGATTCCTGGTGGAGGCAGAGTTATGAACTACGCTTTTCTTCTGCTTTCCAGTCTGGTTGTTGGTTATATATGCTATATATGTGTTTATCTATATATAATATGTTTATATTTCTTACATATACGAGAACGTTGACTAGTACCGTTAATACAAGTCTTAAATGCACTTGCCAAGGGGCGCTTGGTATTATAACGCCCTTATTATTATTATAACTGAGATAAATAAAAGATCATACCTAGGATATCTGAAGCTACTGGAGGACGAAAACTGTTTATTATTTCTGAAACATGTGGTTCTTTTGCCCAATCCAGATTTGCATCTTGTGTTTCTATTTGATCGAAAAGAACTGCAGTTTTTGAGCCTCTACGCGATGAAAGCTGTGTGTCTTGATTAGACATTTTCTATTAACGTAAAAAAAGCTTTAGGAATAATTAAATTTATAAAGCGTACATTTTAAGAGCAACCTGTTTTTAAACTTTATATAAACATTTAAAATTTTTAAGAGCCTATCGGTAAACAAAATAAATATTGGGAATCATAAAGTGACATACAATATTCACAGACAATAATTTATCAACACATCAAATATTTTTTGTATCAATAATCTGTAATAGACAAGTTGTATAGAGGTCAGAGCCGTGTCCTCGTGCATTAGCAAAAACAATACTCTAGAGATCCCGCCACATAAGGTGGCAGTAGCCAAACTTGGAACTAAATTTGACGTTACCGCTATTGCGTGTTATTTTGTATGAAAGGTAAATTTAGTATTACCAGCGTTGTGTTTTTTGCCCACTCTTTGTAATTTTTATGTTTGTTAAGGGTGATTATAATAAATTGATTTCCGGAGTTTCTTGTTAGTTCTTCTCCAAGCTAGGGTCTCCGCTGATCTAACCTCGGTAAAAAATATGTAAAGACAATGCTCAGTGCCATGTTTGAAATAATAGTTTTAAGAGATTCGCGATTTATACTCATGATATAAGATATAAGGGTGTGTATAAGATTGATTGCAGCTGTGGAAATCCTACGTCGAACACACTAAACGGTCTATTGCGGACAGAGTGAAGGAACACATAATATATGTAATATATAATAAGAAGGATAAGTCCCGTTAATTATTAATCATGTTTGAAATATTTTAATAAACATATTTTGACTTTGATATATTAATTTGTTTTATTTGAGTTTATAGCTCTGCAACCAAAGACCGTTACAAATGAAACCTATAATGTATCGAGCCGTATGGCACAGTGAGTGCTAGTTTTGGCGTGTTTACTGGTAACACTGAATTACGCGACTGTGGCGACGCCTCCAACTGCCACCGTATGTGGCGGGATCTCTAGTCTATTTCCATTATATTTCCTTTGACAATTGTTCATAAAGTCAACATCTCTCATTCATTTAATAATTAAATACATAAATATTAAAATTTCAGTATGAAACAAAGCAAACTTTATCAATATGACCACATTTAATATTCATTAAAATTAAGTGGATTAGCTTGATTCACACCAATACTATGTGCTTGGTATTTTGACTTTATTATCAGCGTAAATTAACAATGATTAATTTGTGAAGATCGTCAACTCAGAGGTTCAACAATGGGTAGCACACCACACCAAAAAGATTCAAGTAAGTCTCCCACATCATCGCCCGACCGAAAACCAATAAAGAGTAATGAACAGCCGAGTTGCAGTCGATCTCATCGAGAATCTTCCCACAATGCATCAGGTAAAAAATCATGTAATATGGTAGCCCCGTTACTCCTTAGTAAAGGAACGGACACTGAATATAGACAAGTTAGCGTACGAACAACGGAACAAAAGTCACAAGAGATAAAACGTCCTAGCAAACCCACACAAAACAAGCAACCTATTCCAGTAAAACCTAAGAATAAAGTAGGAGCTCCAGATCGCAGTAAGGACATAAATACAGAGAGTCAGTTCAGACTCCAAGACACCGTGCACTATTTAGCTCAAGGAGAGTTCGCCCCTCGCGAAGACGGCATCAAACTCACGAGATCTAGGGAAGCGGTTTTGAGTGACATAATATGGGAAGATGTCTGCAGAACTCACTGGCCCAACGCACGATTTGCAAAGGCCAACACCGAACGCGTTCAAAAATCACAGCTGCAAAAACTGGTTGATAATCTCTTAAAAGATAGAGTATCTTTGGCAGAAAAGAAACGCCAGCGACAAAAAAACATCAGAACAAATCAAAGCCACGAAAATTATAAGCAAACTTTGAAAGCTGCAGATGTAGTCGTCACTAGAAGTAAATGCAAAAACTCTCATTTGGATCGAACAGTTCGACCGATGATATCTGAAAGGATTATAGCAACGAAAGCCCACAGTAAAGTTCGGAGAGTAGTTGAATACACGGCTCATTCGGACAAGTGTAAATTCCAAGAGTGTGCTGGCCCAAGCAGTAGATTATTCAACCATGAACACAGTCAATCGCCGATGTCTACGAAATGCACAAAAGACAAAGCTAAAATTATTCATTACCAACCTAAATTTAATAATAAAAGTCAGAAGTCTCTAAAGAAGGACAGCATTAGAAAACGGTCGTATCAGAACACTGTTGAAGAGCCAGTTCAGGATAAAGTAATAGTTCTACCGTCACTCGAGGAACGAAATCCCTATGATAACCGGAGTCTTAGTAATTTAGACGTCTTATATCAACGATACGAAGAAAACAAATCCGGTAAGTATTTTATTTACCTGTTTGTAAATCTTGTCCATAAGTCTCGAACAGATAGTTAAAATAAGAAGTTTTGATAAACTTTCTTGCACTTTTTAAATGAAATTGCAAGTTTTTTTATTTAATAAATCAATCGTAAATATAACTTATTGAAAGGCAAAAGTAAGACTCGTATTAATGAAGGTGGCACTTACGACATTATGAAAGGAAGACAGCTGACGTTAATTTCAACACCCATTCAATCACATGATTATTCATTGTCCAGAAAAATCTATTGAAAGTATTATAATTATTTTTATTAACATTTTACAAGTACTTTATTTTATTATAACAACTTTATACTATAATGTTTTTGTTCCAGCGGATGATGATAGCACTACAGACGATAGCGTAAAATAAATGCAGTCACTTCTTGTTACCATCAAACCAAGGTTTCCGATCAAATGTTTGTACCCATTATTGAACCCTGAGGTTACAGTTATCATGAACTATACCATAATAAAAAAAACAATATATATACTACAATACTTGGAGTAACTATTAACATTATACAAAGGTTAATATGTAAATTAAAATTACCTCATATTATTTACCAATAGATTATTCGTACCAAAATGTCATTAGTATAAAAAACTTCTTTTATAATTTAAAAAGATTTCTTAATAAAATTGTATCTGATAATTAATATCTTACTTTTTCTTTATTATGCGAAACAATGTAAAAGTATTATTTTATATACATACTAAGTACAGTCCATGCTTTCCTTATTATGCTGATGTATCAATAATATTATTTAAAAAATAAAAACAAAATAAAATATATCTTGTGAAGTTTTATTAAGACGAGATGCAAAAATATTGTTTATGTGTTTGAATTATATTACGCAAAAAAGTAACAAAGAAGATATTATATCCCCAAGGTATGTGACGGAATGCTATCCTATCGTCCAATAGATTCTCTTGATTCGTTTATTAGTCGCATCTTACAATATTTTGTAAATAACAGCAGCAGTTAGAATTATATATAACCCACAAATTAAAATAACTAAATAAAAAAGTAAATTAATAAATCTCTTTAAATATCTACTTTTCTAAAGTGCTTGAACAAACGCAACTCAGTAATAGTATGTTAAGTACATGTAGGAATGAACAACCGTACTCAAGCACTTAAATTGACGTGAAGTATTTTCTTTTCGAGGTCGAAAGAAATTAAATATCAATCGACTTTGCCACCACGTTGGAATATGAGTACAATCGGGTGCAATGACTATGTTCCGTACCATTCAGTGTTCACGCGAAAGGAACAATTTAATTCCAAACTTCACTAATTTTGAATTGCTTATTCGATTAAGGAAAGCTTTGTTCCTTTCCGCGTACCTATAATATTAATATTGGCTACTGTATACTACGCGAGTGGCTGTAAAATTAGTACTTGCTTCCCTTAACAATTAGATAAATCTCTTAATATGAGCACCTAATCACATTCTATATTTCTTAATTAACTTATATGTAATTTCAAGGAATTAAAAAGGAAATTCTTAATGCATTATTAAAAACAAAACAGATGCATAATTAAAAATAATAGTAATAAAAATAGGACTTAAAAATAGTACATAAAAACATGTTTGGTTCATACGAGTAATAAGAAATTGGGTAAAGACTTTTTTCTTACAAAGTCTCAGCTAGGTTTTTTAATGAATGACTATAGTTTTTGAAATACGTTTGCGAATTGAAACAAAAGATATCACACAGGGAATTAATTTATAATTTGCTACAGTGGTTGTAATCTCTAAACAAAAACACAACAAAAGATCTAGGGCAAAACTTTTGCGTAATCCAATTGTGCTTTGATTCACTTTTTATTAACGGGAAATAGGTCTTTATTTTGCCTAGTAATAGTTACCAATTTCACATCAATCTTTAGCGGTAGGAAACTCAATTTTTCAAGACAACCCTGAGCCTTGAATAGACACCCGTCGAACAGTACAAGCCTCACAATGGAGAGGTGACTCCATTAATTTATGTCGAAAACACCATTGTCAGTTCATGGGCATTTCCATTTTTATTTCTCGCTGAATCAGCTGGTATAGTTGGCGAAATAGTTTCAGGGTTTTACGTATTTGTAGATTTCTATTCTATAATTGTCAATCAATTAGTTTATGCAGTACTCTGCTAGACAAAAGCCTCCCCAAGGGTCTCTACAAAGTAAATAATTCTGCCACTAGTAGTGACTATCTGACCGTTCTTTGGTTCACCTGGCAGGTAGGGGTCCTACACTACGACTTATAAGAGATATTCAGAATAAAGTAGCTTACAGCGTTAATGTAACACAAATACACGGTTCCACTCACGTCAGTACAATCGTTATGTTGCAAATAGGAAATCTTTGTATCGAATCATGAATAACGTAACCTGAAAATGAAAAATCATGTATGTAAAGTTTATAAGGATGTGAGGCATAAGATATTTGTCGAGATTTATCAAGTTTGGAAACATTAGTCTTACCTATCCTATTACGCAAGTACATGTGTGAATACATAAAGTATCTATACATCATATCAACGCTATATTACCAATGGACAGGTAGACAGAATCACGGAACGTCAATCATAAGTAAATGTAAATTTCAATCATTTGCAAAATTCGTATGGGGAATGCTTAACACTATTCCTTTGAGTGTACTGTCGCTATTTGAACAGACAAGCAAAAGGGCACGTGACTGTCGACTGGGAGCTTCAGTTAGTATTTATTCTTGCAGCTATCATTCGCCTGTCAGAAATGCATAGTGCATAATTAAAGTGTTATTGTGAATCACGTGGATTGCTTACTACGTGAACTAAAAAGAGTTTTAGCACAGTTGGTTTATTGTTAATGAATTAAACTAATGACATATTCGTATGGCTAACTAAATACGAAACTAAATCTTAAGTGTGATGATGTCTCCGATGATGACAAACTGGTGAAATATTTTACGCAATAGTCAAGTAGTCAAAGCGGGTTTTTACATTGATGTGTGTGAAGTCTACAGAATTCCCAAGAACATTATAACAAAATAATGTCTTCAGCAAAACGTTTGCGTTTAATAATATGGAAAGCGTGAAAAAATGGCTGAACGCGAGAAATGCTGTGAAAAAGAATGGTTTATACGTTCATTATAGTCCTCCTAAATGTAAGTATTATAATGTTTCATTATTTTTAGTATAGATATTTTTAGGAAAATTCTACTATTCTTCGGGGTATTCAGAGCTGATTTTAGTGTCTACTACATATTATTGACTATA
The DNA here is from genome assembly GCA_030578115.1 of Leucoptera coffeella. Taxonomy (NCBI): domain Eukaryota; kingdom Metazoa; phylum Arthropoda; class Insecta; order Lepidoptera; family Lyonetiidae; genus Leucoptera; species Leucoptera coffeella. The sequence continues at coordinate 67,645 of JAMBLF010000642.1, read as the reverse complement.
ACATATAAGTCATATAGACGCTATATTGAAAAAAGGTGACGTTAGGAGTACCTATATCCGCCGAGAGTGTATTAGAAGATGTATGAATGTCAATGAAGCGAAAGTGGTCCGTCAGGATCGGGACAAATGGGGATCCGTGATCTCTGCCTACAGGGAATCAGGCGTGATTTGTATGTATGTATGTATTGACTAAATGAGCATTATGGTCTTTGACTATTCTAAACCCACTTTTTAGTTGAATCAATATACAAATACATACCATACCGTCCTATGCAGATACTGACCGCCTTTTCGGGAAATTCAGAGATTACCTTACGATGTTTTCACTTACCATAATATAACATTGTATTTAAAGGGTACAAGTAATGCTATCCTAGATACGTCGCTTTAAAAAAAGGGGTAAACATTGGGCAAACAAGTAACTGCACTTTGCGTGTCGTAAGGCCATTAAGGTTCATGATTTAGACTGACCGGCCATTAGGCTTTTCATTATCCAGAAAGCAACAAGCTCGTAAAGAAGGCTAAGTATGCATACGAATACATTTGTATGAAATATGATAAGGTAATGTAGGAATGTAAATACTACGGGTATTTGATTTTATAGCACCTGGTTGAATTATTTAGGCAATGTTTGTTATAATTGGAACGAATTATGAATATAATTAATTAAAATTAATGGCTGGGAGAATCTATTGGAATTTTACAATACTACGAAATTTTTATTTACTATAAATGTATATAACAAAGAAATGTATTAAAATACTTACACTTTCATAAGCACTCAAGTTTATTTCGAAGTAAATATGAAGGTTGTCTAACGATGTATTGCCTCGCCTATTTCTATTATTTATTGCAAAGTGAACGTAAAATATCGGAAAACACAAATTCCATAGATGCATTATCAGGAGGAATTTTAACTCTGAACCTGAAGTACAATGAACTTCAAATATTGTTCCAAATATTAAACTTTTAAACTTTAATATGATTTTTAAATATTTCTGTCATATCAAACAATCTCTGAGATTCTATCCACCTCTTCAGGAAGTAAAGGATGTACATATATCTAATAAAACTCATATATAGCCTATTCCTTCAATACCTTCATAGTACTAGGCGTAGTAACGAAAGCCCAGCTGCGCAGCCTCGTCCGCGAAGGCGACCCTTCGAAGCTGGAGCGCGCTGTGCTGACGGGCCACGGGCGCCATCTGTTGGCAGAGGCCCCCACCTACCTGCCGCTGCAGATCTCGCAGCTGGTCAGCAAGTGCGAGGCGGCGCACAAGGCGGTCGAGAATGGCTCCTTGTTGCAATTGCAGGTAAGTAAAGAAAGAAAGAAAATACTTTAATCACTGCACAAATTGCATTAAACACACAAACAATAAACATCAAGTATGAAAACCATTGATGCAGTGAAAAGGTGCTGCCTCAGTATACGATACAGCTAGGCTGCATCACTGGTCCTCCGGCAGCACCCGATTTAAATTTTGATTTGGATTTGAAGTCGGATACCTATGTAAATAATATGTACATTCAAAGTCTTTAATCGTTCGGAGAGATCCGTAGAATCAGAAAAACAGTAATACATAATATACATTAACGGTTTTTAAACTTGCACGTAGATTTTATTATATTTTCTCCTAGTTTACTTTTTACCTACATTGTATGTTTCATTACAAAATTGAAGACAGTTTAAAGGTTCATCGCTATACGTAGAACGAAATGCGGAATAAGCATTTTATTTACATCGTTGCAAACTTTCTTGCAACTTATAACTAATTACGTTATAAAGCTATGTGACCGCTTGCCTCTTTTCCAAGAAAATCCTACGAGATGACTATTGAGAAGTTGTTCGATTTGATCTTATCTATTATTGTTCTAAAACCTATAACATGACAAAATCTTAAATGTGTTCTGATAGGTTATAGAATTTACAAAAAGAAACATGTTGGGAGACCTTTTACAAATCTTTATTTAAGAGTCACACGTACTTTATTTACTCATTTACAGGAAGTGTTAGACAACGACTACAAGAAGAAATTAGTGATGTGCCGCGATGAGGCCGGAGTGGGATTACTGCACAAAGCCATCTATTACGACTACATGGACATAGCGGAGTGGCTAGTGAAGCACTACCCTCAAACGGTACACCAGAGAGATAGTGTGAGTTCTATAGACCCATAGACAATAGTAGGCAACAACCGCGTTGTGTCTATTTTTTAGCAGATAGTACTGCACTATGAATGTCAGCTGTTTTTTCTCGTCCAGGTTGCAACTTTCGCCTATTCAATTTTAAAATACATGCAGTGTGAAACAAAACATAACCCCCAATAAACATTAAATTATTTCCCCGACCATAATCCACACGAGCTTATACATTAGTCCTACGATGGTCTGAGGATAGAATAGAATGTTATCAACCGCCTTCTTCCTAACATGTCCTAAAAACAAAGAAGATTAATTATTTTACATTCCGGTTGGTCAAAATTCTGGAGACACGATAAATCCTTCTAGGTCGCTTTTAGCATAAATATTAGGTTCTAACACAGACTAAAAACTCAACAAACCGTTTAAACTCAACACAAACAAACCAAACATGAAGCATGCAACTAAAACTCCATAACCGTGTCACATGGCTTACCCCGATGCATGGTCCATTATACTACATGTCGTACCCCAGGAAGGTCGTACCCCGCTCCACTATACGGCGGTGTGTCGCGACGGAGGCTTCGCGGCGGCGCTGCTAGAGGGCGCGGGGGCGGCGAGGTCTGTCCGTGACGTGTTGGGTCGCACGCCCGCCCAATACCGAGGGGCTCGCGGCCTGCAACTGCCCACAGCGAAGCTCCACCTGGCGGACGAAATGGACGCCGCAAGGACTCAAGCTCGTGAGTAACATTGTTTTATCTAATAAATAGAAACGTGTTTGGAACTTACCAATAGTTATAATATATTTTAACAGTGTATTTTTTTACCTATACAAGTAAATATTGTTATGTTTATAACGTGTTTTTAATAAGTAATTTGATAAGGTTTTAGGAATGAGTTTAAGGTGTTTGTGGGAGGATGAAAAAGTTTTTTATAGTTATATTAAAAGTGGAACAAAATTTTCCATTACTATAAAACTATCTACTAAGTATAGATTAAGTATTTACAATATAAATGTCTCTTTTTTAAATACAATCTTAATGTCGTAATGTTATTTAAATGTGTAACAGAGTAGATACAGATATTCTTATTATCCGCGTTGATCATCTTTAAAAAAGAGTAAAAATGAAATAATAATAAACTGGAATCCGATAAATAAGGATAATAATAATAAAAGATAACACATTAAGATAATGAGGGTATGCCTGTGAGAGTGTGTGTTGTTAAGATAAATGAAATAAAATAAGTACAAAGTTACGAACGTATTTTTCAAATATTCATGCGTTCTTACATTCACAATTATGTTCAAAATCTCTATAAGGATAAAAAACAAAAACTGCTATTGTAATCTTTCGTCAAATTGAGCTTGATCGTACTGGAGAAAAATGTTTTTTTTTTTATAATGGCACCATATCTACTTAAAAATACTTAAGATCCCTTGTTACCTACATCCATATATTCGATGTAAATTTAAAACAATTATTTTTATGTCAATCATTATCAATTATAATCAATCATTAATTATACAACAATCATTTAAAATCATTATCAATTATTTTTATGACGTTTATATAACACCATTTATGGCAGATCAAAGTAGGCAATTAAAATAATTAATCATAGCTCCATGTATACCAAATTTCTTGGAAAGCTAAAATGGTTACAACGTAATATTTCACACGAAACAAAGAATGCTTACTTACGTCATCGCTGACCAAGCTCGTTAATTTTATTAATGTATTCAGTTGGATAAAAATGCCATAAACGTGATTGTTACTTTCGCGATAAAGGCTTGTGTTTCAAGGTGTTTGGGAAATATTTAATAGAAGAGAGTGTGAGCTTTCAGCGGATATTTGTCGTTCATGAAGGAAGGTTGGTACGAGCAACTAACTTGATGTTTATGATGTATTAAAAGGTGGTGCTAGGTCTATTAAATGTCTCTACTAAGATTAATACGCTTGTTGTTTCTAATAGTTTAGTCAGGTTGTTTGATTATAACAATAAAATATTATGTTAATTATATATCCTACATATATTTTTCATGTCCCGTCAATAATACCTAAGTAATAGAAGATATCAAAACTTGGTGTACTTTTAACCTACTATCACGATTCTATTAACTCTATCAACAAATTGAGAGCATACTTTATGATACTCATTGTAACTCTTATTGATTTTATTAACAACAATAGTACATTAAAAAAATCCTTTATTTTTTTAATATTTTTGTTAAAAACTTACATCATAAAAGATTACGCCGCTTTTTACTTTGTATATTTATTAATAAGTCCAATTGTCCAACCGAACAACATCTTACGTGTATAAGTATGAGGCATAAAAATAAAACCCAAAATTTAAATAATTAAATTCAAATTTTGTCAATCTAAACTCTAACTCTTAAACTTCGAAATACGCTTATAATCGAGGGGCTGAAGGTTTGCGTGATCCTAATGTTCATTGCCGCTTGAGGAACCTGAACGACGTCCTCTCCAGCCTAATGCTATGTTTTAACACGCCTTCTTTAATGATTTTCTTTTTATTCGTCTACTCTATATTTGACTTTGAGCATAATAGAAATCAAATATTCTATAATCTAAAAGATAAATAAATAAATACTTTTAATTTTTTTTAATTTAAAATTAATGTTCATTTTGACGAAAACTGAAGAGTGACACTATGTATATTCACTCACAATCTAACATATTATTGAATAAAGCCATAAACCAAGCTGAATTTTATAACTATATTTGCATCTTAAGAGCTATAGAATTATGTGTAATACACACGCCAACTTGTTGCTTACCATTACAAGATAAAGCTCTTGTACACAATATAATGAGATTATTTCATTCGATTAGTAGCATTATAAACTACGAATGACTCTTATACTACGAATGTTTTCCCATAAATTCGTAGTTTTTATTTAGTATGAAGTAATGTAATACCTTTATTCTGAGTTATACAGTGAGGATAACGTGTATGTTCTTTACGTTCCGTTCCCTAAAATCCTCAAAAAATCCCTTTTGAAGATTTCTTTTTTAGATATTATCACTACAACCCTAAAACGTCTAGTTGTAGATCAAAAATAATATTGTTTTCTTTGCATCATATACTTTAATAATTAAATGAATATAGGCTCAGTTAAAATACGTCACTTTGACGCACGGTCTACATAAAAGAACATTCTAGGTAAATCGAAGCCTCCTTATTACTGAAGTTAAAGTATGCCAGTGTCATTGATAGGCGTGCTACCTGAAAATCGATTCCAATCAGCTTCATATTAAATATTCAACTATTGCCTACTTCATAAAAGCCCGGTGGCTCTGAATTATCTATGTAGCTTACTTTCTCATGTGTTAGTATGTGCGTGTTTTATGACTCTGAAAACTTTGGTAAAATACTCATATTTATTTAAAAAGATGACATACCTTATAATGTTATCTCTAATGTAATGTAAGTGTATACACATTCTCGTTTATTTATTTTGGCAGGATAGTCCGATGTTTCACATCTTATCTCCGCAATTTCGAATGCATGTTGAGTATGGGTCGCTCGAAGTCCGCATTTCACTAGATAGACAGCCCCCAACGTGATAGAGAGTTAACCGTGTCGCCGTATATAGGCAATGGCTATTACCTATTCCGAGGGATAGGCATGTTTCCTCACGATGTCTTCCGTCACAGTTAGCGACTGTAAATTATGTACGTCAATGAAATACATATTAAAATTTCATTCATTGGTAGATTCCAGAGCCGGGATTCGAACATAGGACCTTTCTCATATGAAGTCAGAGGTCTTAGCCAACGGGCTACAGCCGCTTTTTTTAATTAATTTAATGCGAATACTTGATCATCATGTATAAACGTAATATACACATTTGGCCGTAAATGTTTCGGGGTAGGCAAAGATTGAGTGTCCATATGATGGTTTTAGCTAATTGAAACCCACTTTTTTAGTTATAGCATCTATCTATGTATGATTTTTATAATAAAAGAACATTAAAAAACTTTATATTTTTGAAAGAGTCATTGTCTATAAATGACCTTTCCTGCTACTTGTTACCTTGGATACTAACTTGCTTACACACTTGAGGTGACCCCAAACATTATGACGGTGGTCACTCAACCTTACGTCAAACATGACTAAAGCCTTCGCAGTGTCGAAAAGGTCTTGTTTCAAACCTATAATTACACCGAGCGAATGAGTCATCTTAATGTACGAGTATATACGTATGATCTTTTGGTGTATACGTGATTAAGTCAAACCTGAAATAAACTAAAAGAATGTACCATCGTTACATGTGTGTCTTTTTAGTGTATGTAGAGGTATATATAGCTACTTTAGGCAGGCTCTATTGAAACCTAACACAGACTTTTGGTTTCAAGGACAGCTTACCCTTATTGACAACGATTTCAACCAATGGCAGTTACGTGTCCTACTCCATTTAAAAGTGTTAGCCTTCACTCCTACATTGATTTTCACGTTTCATCGATTACCGCCCACACCCGCCCAACACTATTTAGATTCATATGCTAAGAAATTTAATCACGATTGACAATTTGGTTTAATTTAATTTGATATAAATTTATTGATATAATTATGTAAATATTGTTTTTGATTATTGACAGATTGAAGAGTTCAAATTCATAATAAATATGTAATTAAGCAGCTGATTGTGTTTTAAAGTTTTATGTTTTAATCTTTTTCTCATTTGACATTTTATATTCGTAAAAATAGTTCAGAGTTCTAAATTCACATTCATAAATCAGATAGATCAATAACTTGAAGGTGTGTACACAAATGTGTCTTGTCTATATTATTCCCACAACCCCTAAAGCTTGAAACTTGTTCTGTAGTTTATTTGAACTAGTTCAGGCAATTTTCGATTCAGTACAGCTCTTTTGTTTAACGGGTAAACGGCGGAGGCATAGCTTAAAGTGAACAAAGAATGTTAATAAGGTAAACATGAGCCTTTCATGTTTAAGCAATGTATAAAAAGTAAAAATATTCAACACTCATTTTCATAACTACGATGTTAGAAACAATTGTTGACACGAAATAAACTGAAATTAAATTTATAACAACACATTTTTAATATAAGCACTATGTAACAAACTATTTTATCAGTATAACTTATAGTTAGTCATTAAAGGTTATAAAAAAGATACCAAAATACGATATCATAGAGAAACCTACATCAACCATTGAACTGAGAGATATCAATCGATATTGTTTTAAGTTAATCAATTTATTAAATTTCGAACAACATACGAGTACATACATTCACGTATAACATGTATACCGTCACGTATACCACGTATTCACGTATAACAAATACATACAGTCATGTATCTTAACCGTTATCAGAGTGGACTAAAACTCTGAAATTTGAACATACATACACATCACGCCTGATTCGCTTTAGAGTTAAAGATCACGTATCCCCATTTGTCCCAATTCTAGCAGACCACTTTTGCTTCATTGACACTCATACACCTCCTCACACGCACTCTGGGTAATAGAAATTTATAATCTCTTTTAAATCTCAGAGTTATAAACCGCATTTTACTAAACGATTGGGTTATGACGACATCCTTATAGCTTTGTTAGTCTACTATTCTAATAGATTTTAATGACTCGGTACTAAAACCTAAAGGTTAACACACGTTGTGTCCATATCCCAACAGATTCTATTAACCCTAGTCTCTTAATTTAAAACCTAACCATCTTTCCCAGCCTTAGTGATAAAGCGGCATAACATCCGGATATGGTGCCACGACTGCGACATGGCGCGTCTGCAGCGCGTCGTGTGGGAAGGGCATGGCTCTAGACTCTTGCTCGAAGTCTCCAACCAGCCTGTCGTCAAACGGTTCCTTGAAGCTGTGCCTTATATTATGGTTAGTATTTTTATATCTTGTTGTACTTTTACTGTATTTTGGTTAGTAGCCTTACATAAACAGGAGGTAGCAGAATGCTTAATAGGTGGTAAATAAACATATTTGGACATAATAGAATGCTTACTAGGTAACTATTTTCTTAGTGTAGTTTGTAGTCAGCACGACTGAGGGATCAGAGGATAATTAAAATATATGGAGGGATATTCATATTTATTTATAATGTCTACTAATTATGTCTAACAAGATGGTATATCTCCATATTCTCTGTATATTACTATGAGAGTCTTGAGTTCATAACAATTTTTTTCACATGATAATAATACTGAAAAAACCCATTAATCAGGAAAAGCAGATTATTGTAAAACCAAGGGTCATGTTTGCACTGACACTTATACAGATACCAAATGTATTTTTTAATTCAAATGTCATTAAACATCTTCATTATTCTTTCAGAACACTATAAAAGACATACACAAAGCTGTGATAGACAATGATCTCGTGGAGTTGATTCGACTATCTGGTGACCCAGTGCCGCCACAAATACTGTCCAGCAGAGATCCTCACAATATGACTGTTGTTCACAAGGTACGTATATAACAAATATCAATAATACCTTTGTTGTTGTTGAACGTTGTAAACATTCAGTTAAAAGAATATACGTACATATTATAGAACATTTTCAACCTTATTAGTTAACTTAAACGACCTCCGTGGCGCGATCGGTTAGCCGCCGGAAATACGCTAATAGTGAGGTCCCGGGTTCGATTCCCGGTGGAGGCAGAGTTAAGAACTACGCTTTTCTTCTGCTTTCCAGTCTGGTCGTTGATTATATATGCTATATATGTATTTATCTATATATAATATGTATACATTTCTTAAATATACGTTGACTAGTACCCTTAACACAAGTCTTAAATGAACTTACCAAGGGGCTAGTTCAATTGGTGTAATAATGTCCAAAATATTATTATTATTATTAAAAAACTTAAAAAAGAATTAAATAAGTGTGTTTGCTCGAAATCCTCAAAGGTAGCTAAGAGTTACAGCATAATATTATTAGGGTTATAGGTACCAGTAAGTAGTTCAGATTTGAGCGATGACTTCACAACTACTATTATCATGTTTGACTCAGACGTATCTGAGGAATGAAGTGGACTTAACTCCAATCCTAACCTTCAGATATTATACAAAAAACATAGTAACTGTGATTATAATTATTTCACTATTCTTGTAATTTTCAGGCAGCCGGTCTGGGTTACGGAGGAATCCTCAATTACGTTCTAAACCACTATATCCAAGGCATCAATGACGTTGACAACGAGGGTCGGACTCCCCTCCACTATGCTGCTGCAGTGAGGGATGAACAACACACTTATGAAACTCTGGTGGGGCTAGGAGCCGATGAAAGTGCCGTTGATCATGTACGTATTTTAGGCGTAGTTTAATCCGTACGTATGATTAACTATTCTCTTCTTCTTCTTCTTCTTAGAGTGCCTCTCCAACTAGTGGAGGTTGGCAGTCAGCTCTGCATACTCCTTTTTGTTCTTAGCAAGGCGGAACAATTCGGCGGCACTTGCAATCCCCGTTCATTCGCGGATATTCCACAGCCAAGACTTTTTCCGACGGCCACATCGTCTCTTTCCAAGCAATTCTTTTAGTCGCGGTTTAATACTCTGTTATATTGGCTAGATATTGCGTCTCACGGTAGTCAAAACGCTTCTTTGCAGAAAGTATAAGCTAACTTGAATATCTTGTTATTTTCCATGTTAGTAAGTTGTATGAAAATTAAGTCAGGATCTCTATGAGTTCATTATAACTTGTTTTGTATAGTAAAGATATCTTATGTTCGTAGAGATTATAAATAGGATAATTAACAAATATTTCATACAACTATATGGTAGATCTTTTTTATACGACATTGCTGGAACATTATAATTATATTGTATATATTGACTTTTTATTGCATCCTATTTTTTTACTTTTTTCGTTACAGAAAAACAAAACACCTGGTTACTATGTCAATCGTCCGCAAGAAATAGACCCCAACATATTCAAAAGCTTGCCTGATGCACCTCGGACACCTTCCACTGTATACCCAGCATCTTGGGACTGGAAGTTGTTGGACACTCAAATGGCAGCTGAATTAAATAAGAGGTCAAGAAAACGCAACACAAAAGGAACAAACGCTCAGGACCATTCTACGTCAAACACTCAAACGATCTCGGAAAGCACTCGAGAATATCACCCGAATGCAATGAAAATGAGTAGTACGCATGAGTTCATAAACACATTGCCTGACTTAGATGATACTAATCGCAATATTAAAAGATCACAAGAAATAATACAGGTGAGATTGCACGACAAGAATTTACAAATATGATTATTTTGCTCAGCTTTTTATTGTCACATGCATGAAATATTTATTTTATTCTAGGATACGTCCAATGCTGTACCCGCGTTCTCTATACTGGATCAAAAGAATACTGAAACTAAGGAAGAAAAGCAGAACGGAATCAAAAGCAAAGTCGCTGAAACTGAAAAAGAAGCACCAGATAAAATAGAAAAACATATTGAACATTCCAATAAAGATGGTGTTAAAAAACAAGATGAAGAAAACAATCATCATGAAATAACAAATCAAACTGTTACCGAGGCAAAAAATTTGAGTGACAATGTAGAAACAAAAGAACTTGAGCCGCATGCAGAAACTAAATCACAAGAAAATGAATCGAACATTGTTGAGAGCAATTCTCCAAGCAAAGATATGATGTCCATTAAATCAGAGATTCCAAAAAGCAATTTAGAAAATAACAAGGTGATAGAAAATATTGATGATGACTTAAATAATGAAGGTAACGAAAATCAAGACTCCGAAAATATTCATGAGGATAAAATCCAAGATCCATCAGATCCCAAGCCAATGACTCCAAATGGTGAAACTATTCCTTTGAATAATGATAAACAGGATAAAAACGCTACTTCTGCTGAACTCGAAGACAATGATGATGTACAAGTGCAAGGAGAGAAAGATATAGATTATGATAATAAAACCACCGGAAGCTCATCAACTGGTTCTAAACCAAACACACCGGACACAGGCAGTGCCAAGAGAGGTAAAACTGTGATCCTTTCTGGCTCTAAGCAAGAAACCACACAACATTAGAATCCATTCACACACTTACATTGGGGGTCCCTCAAAACTTTATTTTTATTGTTTTGCTAATTAAGGAAACCGTACCAACGAGGCCCAGAACACACAAGGAAGCATTTTCGAAGGTCTTGTCAGAGGTGAGGGGGAAACAGACACTCAGGATGCCATCAAAGATGATTCCATTGAGGGAGATGTGCTGATGGTCGTAAGTATTCTATTAAATAACCGAGTGCATGAAACTCTGATAAATGAAACAAGGTAACTGGATGTTATTGGTGTGCTGGTTTATAGAAGTAGTGTGTATATTTCGCACTGTGGTTGACACAGAATTTTTAAGGCCACGACATCATGGGTTCTTTTGCTCGCTTTTTAGATAAATGTTTAATATATGTCTTTAGACTGCCCTAGCCTGTTTTGTTACAGTCAATGATTTACTTTCGCAAAATAATTTAGGTCTCGTTTACAGGAAAATGAAATAGACCCTGAAGTAACAGAACTCATTAACTCGGTTAATATGGAAATGCTAGCGGCTTTAGTCTTAAATGGAGAAGGGGCTCGCTTAATTGGCAGAAGGTCTCGGAATGTTGAGTTACAAGCCTTCTTAGAAAATGTTCCTGTTTATATGGTAATCTACTTGTAAAATAAACGCCTCATAATTTTTCTCATACTTAACAAATTACAGTTTTATATAAGCTATTTCTCTAATCCTGACTTTTTATTTTTTCAGAAAAAAATTCATAAGTTACACCTTGCGGCACGAGAGGGAAACATAAGAGATTTACAATCTGCACTAGATAGACGGAAATTTGCCATTGCTCGGGACTCAGTATCGCCAAACGGAGCCACACCCTTGCATGTTGCTACCATTTTTGGAAAAACGAACATCATGAAGTATCTCGGTGGAAGGTACGCCATTATATAATGAAGATTTCAATACAAACAACATTTTGTATTGGATTTAATGTGCCATTCACATTTTGTATTGGATTTAATATGTCTTTGACTAATAATATTTTTCAGGTTTCCAGAAACATTGTCTGCAGTAGATTTTGAGGGACGGACAGCCTTACACTACGCTGCGGTGTTGCCTGACAATGGTCATTATTACAACATGCTGCAACAACTCGGAGCCAACGCTAAAGACCTAGATGATGTAAGTCATTATACTTAGTGACTGAGCTACCATTATCATTATTTATAATTTAATAAGCACCTCAGTGTTGTTCGTGACTTTATAATCATATTTGTTATGGTTAACATACTCGCAATATTAATGTAACTTAAACAGTCATGTTAATAACCTACTTTATACGATCAAGTACTTAAAAAACTTAATAATTAATATTGCTTTTTACTATGACATATAAAATCTAGTTTTCAAATAACAAATTTTGTTCTAACAGAATGGCAAATCAGCTGAAGATTATCACAAAGATCCCTCATTGCTTCCATTCGAGCAGCTCGTTTCAGAATTCGGAATAAGTGATGACGCATTACAAGATATGTTTTCAGATAAAGGTAAATAGTTTGAGCCACAAATTCATTATCTATTTTATTCAATGCTCTTTAAATTTAGTCTATATTAATTTAAAAAATATCTAAAGTTCACTTTGTTTAGTTCCCAATGATCAAGTTTCATCGCGGCGAACAATGGATTGTCCAGACACATTGGAAACCCTCGAAAGGTGTTATGAGCTATTGGCATCAACCACCACGAGCAGGACACCTTTGTCAGCGTCATCGAACAAAGCTACACCTTCATTAGTATTGGGAAGATTTCTGAAGAGACCTATATTCGATATTTTAATGTACAGAATAACTAAATTAAACCATGATCTATTCGATGTAATATGGCCAGCAGTCAAAAAGCTACCGACTAATAAGAATATAGTTCAAACAGTGGAAGAAGAGTTTCCTGGAGGTGCGACAGCGCCTGACTATTACGCTTACTCGGTGTTTAACGAATTTTTCATACCAGTTGTGAAAGATCTACATAACATTAATTCAGAGCTAACAAATCATCCTTTGTCAGACTTTGTACTAAAACCGTGGAAACAAGATTCAAGGGGTACTCCCATGATTGAGCTAAATGTGGATCCTAATGAAAATTATGTTCTGTCTGGTACAATAGAATGTATGAGAAACCTCGTAAATTTTGAATTGCCTCTGAACTTAACAATTGGTCAACTTGAAGAAATCGAAACAATCTTGACATCAGTCTTGATGCATGAGGAGTTTTACAAGTTCAATGAACAATCAAGTGAAGAGTCTGACCAAAGAAGTGGTTCTTATTATGCATTGAGTGAAATTCTTGAAAAGCCTTCGGAAATTAGCGCCCAGTTAGCCTCGTCAGGGTTGCTGATACCTTTATGTAACAAAGAAGATATTGATGATCAGGAGCGACTGCATGGAAGATATTGGCCGTACGGTCGTGGAGTCTTCGTGACGGATGACAAAACAATCGCAGTGTGGATAAATGTACTGGACCATTTGCGTGTCGTAATGGCTACTCCCTCCGAATCCCCAGGAGAAATCGGATTGCCCTTCAGTCGGTTATCTCGAATAATGATGTATTTACACGAAAAACTTGAATTTACGTGGGACGAGAAAATAGGTCACATTTCTAGTAGGCCTAGCTTTCTGGGAACTGGGTTGAAATTTAATTTAATTATCAACTTCCCTGGTCTTTCTCGAGACCCAGAAAATATGAAGCACCTTTGCGCAATGCGAGGATTGCAGTATAGAGAATCGCTGAGTGCAGATATTGCCAAAGTTAGCAATTACCAGAGTTTAAAGACCACAGAATCCAATAGCTTCAATGATTTTGCTACTGCTGTGTCAAACTTACTTCATCTAGAAAAAGACTTGTCAGTCGCAGCAAATTCAACACAAATTGCTAATTTGCTTGCTAATATATTCAAACGGAAAAGGAGTAGTTTAATCGATCCATCTGATTTTGAAAATAATTAAATTATTTAGTTAGTTATATTTTTAAGATATTAATTAGTATTTTCATAACATTCACGAGTAATTAGAAACCAAAATAAATGATGTTGGAAAGACAACAAGAGCAGCTGGAATTACACCGAATCTCAAATAAAAGTTATGAAACTGAAAGCTCCCGCTGAAGACCCTAGGTCAGTGAACAGTATTTATAATAAAATGGTTTCAAATGTGTGAGCTTTGTTTGTTTGTGAGGGTTTAATGCAAACATACACGCTAATACACGGTGTTCTTGCTTTCACAGTTTCGGCACTTGAGTTTTTCTTTCCAACATCAACTTGTTTATGTAAGAGCATAAGCGTGTTAACACATCAAAAGTTTAAGTAAACTTCATTTTTCATTCCAAGTTTGATGTAGTCATTACTCGTGCACTTTATGGTGGCTACAATTAGTTGGGTTGGTACCTCCCTCACCCACCCCACTGACTATTACCCATATTGATGGGTTCTCCCCACTACCACCCTTGGAATTGAAAGCCACCACGTTGAATAATTAATCGATTGCAGGTGGCAGCCAAACTACCAACGGGCAATCGGACATTCCGGAGTTTAAGACCGACGAAGGCAGATATCTCGCTAACAGTAAGCCTTCTTTTTATTTCAAATAGTAGCACAATGAGCAAACGAGACGAAGCTTACATGGAAAATGTTTTCACAGCTCTCGGCGACCCTTTGATTAAAGGATTGACCGAGGTCGCGAACATCAAACCCAAGGACCCAATAGCCTTTTTGGCCAGCTTTTTGCAAAACTTTCCCGATGAAAAGAAGACCCGCGGTAATACACAGGTAAATTATGAAAGCATGCTAATTGATTGTCTGTTTTGATGCTTGCTGGGTTTGACCGTTGATATTTGACTGTTACATGAGACTCTGATTTAATGTCTGGATGGATCATGCATTTTCTATTTATACGTTGAATGTTTCCGAAGTTTGCGTATTCAGGGCGTAAAATGATAACATTAAACATCTTAAGACTGGTACTCAACTTCTCTTGATAAGTGTTAACAAACAAAAATAAGCTAATTGAAATTAACGTAGTCTGTGAATTGTAATATTATGAACACCAGTAAAGATTTGACAACCTTTAAATTTAAAATGCTTACGGTAATATTACAATATAAGCTAAATTGTGAATATAAACAAACAAATATAAACAAACAAATATTGAATTCGATACTTCTATACATTCATTTAATCGCAGGAAACCAACGTTATCATGATGAAGGAGCTACCAGACGTAGAAAACGAGCAGCCAGCTCCCAAATTCACTTCTGGATCTCAAACTTCGAAGAACTCCAACCAAACTCCCATTGAAGTGATCGCAGTTGACTCCAACGTTACCGAAGAGCCGAGCCCTGACGCCCCTGAAGCTGCCAGCAGTAGCGCTAATAGAGTAAGAAACTTTTTATTATCTATTATATATTACGACGGCCTCCGTGGCGCGATTGGTTAAAAACCTGAACGCTAATCGTGAGGTCCCGGGTTCGATTCCCGGTGCAAGCAGATTTAAGAACTACGCTTTTCTTCTGCTTTCCAGTCTGGTTGTTGATTATATACACTAAATATGCATTTATCTATATATAATAAGTATATATTTCTTAAATATACGTTGATTAGTACCCTTAACACAAGTCTTTAATGAACTTACCAAGGAGCTAGTTCAGTTGGTGTAATAGTGTCCCAAAATATTATTATTACCGGCTTTTTAAATTGTAGGTTATAGTGCTTGGGATAGGATTTGATTGGCGTAAGAGATGTAACAAATGTATGATATGCTGTTTAAATATGTAGAGCAAATATAAGGTTTTTGAACTCTTGTGAACGCTTTTCACTAGACAGTGTCCTTCACTTTCAATTATAATTGAAATAAATTACTGTAATTAAAGTAAATTGCTGTCTACGGTAAATTAATAATAATTAATTTCACCAGTCCAAGTTAGACTTAAGTAGGTACAAGCTCTATTTTTTCAAATCAAGCAACTTTAACTTTAATCTACTTACTATACATATGTATGTAGTAATTATTAGTATTTGTAGCCACATTTCATCAATAGTATCTCATTACAAATGTTATACAAATATCATGAATCAATATCTCAATGCAGTCATAAAAAACTACTACAAACTTAAAGTACCGTACCTACAATGACATTGCACCACACATGTACTACCATTCCATTAATTTTTAAGCCACTGTTTGCATTCGAGTGGACTACAAAGGGCATATTGATTTTCCTTCAAGGACGAGCACGGCCAGTCAATGCTACACTTCGCCGCCGCAAGAAGTCACACTAACAACGGGTTGTTTGAACTCCTTCAAGAGTCGGACGTTAGCTTGGCGTACCGAGACGAACTGTATCGGAGCGCCCGCGATGTGTCCATACAGGCCAACGTGCCTCAGAATACGATGGAAATCGACAGATATGTCGTCCATCTGGCTGCTAGAGGTAATTTTCGTTGACATCAAGGTTTTTAATGATGTAGGTTCTATCATAAGTATTTTCGACTCTTTCTTATTAATGAGTCCTGTTCACAATTTAGTATTTACAGTTGTTAATTTAATTACTTCATACGAGTATAAAAGGGTATAAACCCGAGTCCTGAATATTAAATCTATCAATGTACTCGTACTACTACTACTACTACACTACATGTAGTTGTGGCATCTTAAGCCTAAGCCTGTAATGAGTAATTATAATATATTAAATCTCAAACTCAAAGCATGGTGTCATTGTGACTTAAATGTATTTTTCTATAAACAGGAAGTACGGAAAAGATAATGGAGCTACTACTGGAAGGCTATGACCACATCACCGACGTGGTTGACGAAGAGGGCGTGTCCATCTCGGACATCGTGAGTCAACGCGGACTCGGTGAAATGGGGAGGTTGTTGGCTTCGATACCGGCTTTCGAGGTAATCTTGAGAACTTGATCTGATTTTAGGCGTGAAAAGGTATTTTGTTAATAATTATCTTGCAACTATATTTGTTTCAAAAACAGATTAGCATAAGATTCAAACCAAAAGACGTACTGACGAAAATAAAATTTCCTCTATTTCTATATCCGTTTTTATAGCTACAGTTCTATGGAGAGGAAAAATATAGTATTAAGATTACCTATTCTGTTGGGTGTCAACTGGGGAAGTAGGTTCCAAATAAAAAGTTCTCGCAACACTCAGCTGATTGTAATGGACTTTCAACATCTATCGACCCTAGCAGTGATGACATTAGACTATTAAGCAACGATAGATATTAAAGCAATATAAAATTTTGTTAAAGGAATCGAGGGAAAACCTTCACAGTGCAGTGCGTCAGAACAACTTGGCAATGGTGAAGCAGATTATAACAGCTGAAGGAGGCCGTACTTTGGCGAAAGCGAAGAATTCCTTCGGAAGGACAAGCTTGCATGTTGCAGTTCTTACACAGAACGAGGAGATAGTGTCCTATCTGGCCAAAGAGATGCCGGAACTGCTTCGGATAGGGGACAATGTGAGTATTAAACTAGGTTGTTAATGGTACCATCAAACGGCACCTCTAGGGCACTGCACCAATTTTCTCTCTACACATTGTACAACACTAAACGACGGTGGTATCGTTAGTACATTGTTTGGGGTACCGTTTGGTGTTGCTGTTAACAACGAATCTAGGCAGCGTCGTTATTTCATGATTCTAGACCGTCAGAGACCTATTCATGTATGTTTCACCTAACGCGCACCGTATTAACCTATTTTTTAGATTCCTTCTTCATTGATATACGATAAACGGGACAAGCTAGGCATATCACGCTTTATTAGTTACATCAGAAATTTTCAATAAATGCATCTCATTTAGCTTGTTATAGGATACAAGAGATTTAAAATCATCAATGATGTTGATGGTAAAGATTCTACTAAACTTTTCAATATGCACACACACATATACAGGACATATTCCCACAGTGGTGTAGGCAGTGACAGATGCCTATTTGTCTCAGTCCTGACAAACCACTTTTGAATGTATTGAAGTTAAGTATATTTTTTCTGTTCACAGTTAGAACGCACTCCCCTCCATTACGCAATGGGAGTGGAAAAGATAGAGTCCCTGAGCAGAATCCTCATCAGAGCGGGGTCCAAGAGAGTGCTCAAAGATCTCAAAGGGCGACAGCCTACATACTACTTCATGAACAAATCAGACATTTTGAGGTTAAAGGAAGAAGAAGAGATATACTAGGTCTTGGTAACTGACATTTTGGAAAAGTACTAGAACTGGGTAAAACAGTAACTGTTTATAAGCAATATAGGTTGAGCATCTAGTTGCTGACATCCGTAATTACGTAGACAAGATAAAATTATTACCCATATGGTACATTTTTACGGGAATCAGTATTAACTTTTAATAGAATCAGTATTTTGTATTTCTGTAAAAAGATTGTAGTAAAGTTATGATTTTTAGTTCAATAAAAAAGTGGGATTTATCTGTATCTTTACATTCAGACCGATACAATTCAGATACTTGCAGAAATAATAGCAGGTCACATATTCGTCATTTTGGAACCTGGTTATTACATGTAACTTAAACAAAACTACCGATCTTAGGTAATCATTTTTCAAGCCATAAAATTGTGAAACAGACTCATCCTAAAACGAGTTCATAGATATTTTTGTACATAGTTTTACGGGACCCCATTTGTGTAGCGAAAAATGAATAAAATTCTTTATACAATATCACAAGTTTTATTTCAATTAAATCCTTCTAAAATTTATTGAATACAACAAATCATGCCAAAAAGCTACTAGAAATATAAAGATATCGCTAAAGTTAATACTAGACATTGCTAGAATATGACGATAATAGCATCTATGATAAATACACGTTCAAGAAATACAACCCTTAGGCACCGAACTATAAAATCATTTTCTACATCTTAGGGACTTCATATTTTTTTATTTTAGGTAAATAATTCTTTAAAAACATCGTTTTGTACACGAAACGATGCGATAATATAAACAATTTCAATCGGTCAACTTACAAGTTCTGTGCATGAGGGTTATATAAGCATTCTACAAACAACACCTCCATGATTGATTCACACACGATTCACATATTTAAACTTCAGACACCCATGGCACTGGGTTGATATACATTTCAGACACAGAACCCCGCATACCTGAAAGGGGAAGTATTTGTATTAAGTGTCATGTAGAATGTTTTACAAACATACTATAAATTTGAAAGTCAGATGAATAGATAATAAAACTAGGGACGTTTCAAATAAATACTGGAATGAGACTATTTTCTGTCTTTATAAAGTACAATTTTCGGAACCAATTGCAAGTTTCACGCTTAAAAAACGTGTGTTTACATTTTACAGTCTGCGGTAAAGCATTTCCTCCTCGCTCCTCTTTCACTACTTTAATTACTTACATGAGTTTTAAGTGGCTAAATATTCGCAACCCAACCTCTGACTAGGTTAAAGAAACTGCACCCTTACACATATCTGTATAAATTTCTTAAATATACGTTGAATGGCGTACTACCTTAAGTCTTAAATGTACATACTACGCGGCTTGTTCAATTGGTGTAATAGTATCGCAAGTAATATTATTAGGTATTATATGATTGCACATAATGTGACTCACTGAGTTCTCCCTGGTTAAGTGGGACTGGCAGAGGCTTGTTCTTGCTGGTCCGCAGCCAATCCCTGTAGGCTTGCTCTCCGTTCATTCGGCGTCTCTCCTCTTCCATGGCAGCGCGCTGTGCTTTACGTTCCTCGCGCATCTTCAGCGCTGGTAAAAGAGTTTTTTTTATACAAATACCACATATACGAGTTTTAAATTCACCAACGTTTATTTTTATTTCTTTTTAAAACAAAACTGTTAATTGGCATATCACGGAGTACTAAATTAATCGTTAAATTGAATACAGGGTGAATTGTTACAATATTAACGATATGCCATACCTGTGCAGCAATAACCTCACAGAACTGTCAAAAAAGGTACAGCGCTTTATCTGTGGGTCGAGTTCATTGTCTAATGCAACATAAACTACCAACTCACTCTTT
Organism: Leucoptera coffeella; assembly: GCA_030578115.1. Lineage (NCBI taxonomy): Eukaryota > Metazoa > Arthropoda > Insecta > Lepidoptera > Lyonetiidae > Leucoptera > Leucoptera coffeella. The sequence goes on along the minus strand of JAMBLF010000642.1, from coordinate 47,417 downwards.
TGATGTTCTTCTTTCCTTCGGATCCAATCGTTGAGTTTCTCCTCCTTCTCCTGTTCTCTCTTCAGTCGTTCTTGTTCTATCTTCTGGTTCTGCCGGATGACGCGCATCATCGCCTCCTGCCGGCGCCTCTCTGCTTGCGCCCTCTTTCTCTCCAGCCACTGGCGGTAGGACTCCTCTCGCTGTTGCGCCGACGTCGTGTGGGGCTGTTGTTGCTTCATCTTTTCCAAGCGAGCCTTTTCGCGTTTCTGTTAGTGAAATAAGTTTGATAGTTACTTTCATTTTATTGTCAATATATCCAATATGCAGACTGGGTATCCAACTAGTAAACAATTGTCGTAAATTTATCCTATATGTTTTTATAAAGAGATAAATAGTTTTGTGTATTACTTGCAAAGAAAATTATGTGAACAGGTCACCAAGATGCAAGTTATTTATTTAAATAGCTGAAAGAAGAACGACCCCCCTGCCAGGAAAACCGATTTTTTTAAGTTGTTCGCTGGTAGTCGCTGAATGGGTGCCACGATTGATCGTGTTTTGTGGCGTACCTTTGGTGAAGCCTATTTTCAGCAGTAGACTACTATAGGCTGATTGATTAATTGTGATTTAATTAAGTGTGAAAAGGTCGCTTTGTTGACAATCTAAGGAACTCACCTCTGCTTCCTTTCGAGCGAGCCACTGCTTGAACGCTTCTCGTTTCTTCCTCTCATTTTTCTCCCTTTCCTCTCGCGCAGTTGCGTTAGTAGACAGTGAAGTCACCGACAGTCGGAAGGTGTCCTGACCCTCGCGGTAGGTGCGGTTGCAACGAGGAGTCTCTTCCTCGTCGGAGTCTCGTAGAGGCAACTTACAAGACTTCCTTTGCAGACTACCTCCAGTAGAAGATTGACGTCCACTCAAATGCGGCGTGGAAGAACTTCTGTACGTCAATCCTTGAGTGTAAGAAATAACAGCAGATTCGACGTATTCTTCGTTTGTCGAAAAAGAAGACACAGATTGTGTACTTTCGACTTGCTCCACACATATCGCGGAGTTTATGTACTTGACTTTGCATCTTCGAGAATCGTTGGATTCCGAGTCGCTAGCGTAGGAGCGAATGTTCTCTCCGGCGCCGTCGAATATATGATTGGAATTCTTGAGATGCAGGTTCAATGGAATGTTGCGAGCGCTGTCGCCGAACTCGCACTTGACCCTCGCGCTTGATGCATCCATGTTTTACCCAAAAGAACTCACTCAACAAAAACGTCTTGCAACTATGACTGATTTGTAAACACAGTTATAAAAATATAACAAATAAATCCTAAAATATCCACTATTTCACAAATAACATAATACCTGATTAGAGAAGCAGGTACGAATATATTGGAAAACTTCCAAAAGTAGGTAGCTTTAGAATTGATAGGTATTTCAGGAATTGTCAAAGAATTTGCCACCTTCTTTGTTTTTATTGTTTATAGCCAGTACCTAACTTATGGTACAGCCCATAGATAATAGATTATATTATATATCTCGTACGGTGAGAATTCACAACCTTGTTTATTTACTTACCTTTATTTACCAATGCACTGTGATTCCGCACCCATACAAAGCGGCCATAAATACTTGACTTCAAGTCTACCGATTTTTTTAGTGTCTAAAGCTTTTGAAGATTATTTGTAAAGGTGCTAATTGATTTATAACATGAATAGTAGTAAAAAGCCTTTTAAAAATACTCGACTCATTACTTTATGACTATTAAACAAACTTGAAGTAATATGTTGAGATTGTTTTGTGCAAATCTCAAATATTGATGAATGAAACTAACCTTGAATTATGATCCTGATCATATTATGATGGAAAATGATACATATAAAACTCAAATAAGAATAATGTCATGATTTAATTGTAAAAAAATACATATATACATAACACACAACACAACATACATTAAAACCATAATTATCAAAAAATACATAATAAAAAGTAATTCAAACACATAAAAGATCTAAAACTGCTTTCGATAAAGTTTCTTTCTATTTCATAGGCAACTTTCGTATACTTGTTATGAGAGGATTTGAATGAAGAAGAAGTCTATTTATTAAATCAGTATTCGTCAAAACACGGCTCATTTTACGTGTATGGTCCCGTCTAAACGATTTAATATGTTTGCTGCAGCTGCTTCTTCAGACAGTTCTCCAATCGACAACAAAGAATGTTCTATAACCTGACTACCATGAATGAGGACTTTGTGAACGGAAGCAGGCATGTAATACCAGGGATACTCGGCAACCAGTAATCGTGCTGTTTCTAAGCAGAACTCAGAAAACTTTGCTTTGTCTATGTTATACCCTGAGTTTATACATTACAATATAGTCCAACAACAATCTAGGAGATCTTTTTTGATCCCAGTTATTTCAGTTGAAATATCTGAGTTGATAAAAAAACGCCTAGCCGAATTACCATTCTAGAGTACCCGCCACATAAGGTGGCAGTTGGAGGCGTCGCCCCAGTCGCGTAATCCAGTGTTGCCAGTAAACACGCCAAAACTAGCACTCACTGTGCCATACGGCTCGATACATTATATTGAGGTTTCATTTGTAACGATCTTTGGTTGCAGAGCTATAAACTCAAATAAAACAAATTAATATACCAAAGTCAAAAGTCAAAATATTTTTATTCAAAATAGGCCCTATCATAAGCTCTCTTTGAAAGTTATTTTATGATCTAAGTACAAATTAAAAAAACTATATATTGACAAAAGGAATATATATGAGTGAAGTGGAAGGGCGGTTACGTAGGGGCCGGCCTAATAAGACATATATGTAACAGTCAGATAGACGCTATATTGAAAAAAGGTGACGTTAGGAGTACCTATAACCGCCGAGAGTGTATTAGAGAATGTATGAATGTCAATGAAGCGAAAGTGGTCTGTCAGGATCGGGACAAATGGGGATCCGTGATCTCTGCCTACCCCTCTACAGGGAATCAGGCGTGATGTGTATGTATGTATGTAAAAAAACTATTTCAAACATGGCACTGAGCATTGTCTTTACATATTTTTACCGAGGTTAGTTCACCAACCATTTCGGCTGCTCAAGATGCCACGTCATGAAGACCACGACCGCTCTGATAAGAGCGTAACGATTGAGAAGAAGAAGTTCAGCGGAGACCCTTGGAGAAGAACTAACAAGAAACTCCAGAAATCAATTTATTATAATCACCCTTAACAAACATAAAAATTACAAAGAGTGGGCAAAAAACACAACGCTGGTAATACTAAATTTACCTTTCATACAAAATAACACGCAATGGCGGAAACGTCAAATTTAGTTCCAAGTTTGGCTACTGCCACCTTATGTGGCGGGTACTCTATGATGACACACAACACAAATGTGATCAATTTTTGATGAATTACGCTTGCGATAATAGGTCTCGAGATACGTTGAATATCAATGTACTTGATTGACTGAAGATTTGATTGAATGACTTTGCTTTAATTCGTTTTAGATAGCTTGGTTAATAAAATATCAAATTGCGGATAGTTTTGAACAATACTAGACAATTGATTTCATCGATATATGGCCTTCAGCGGAATCACTGTGCAATGGTATGTTAAAGATTATTCTCATTATTTATAATAGGTCACGGGAAGCTTGGTACCTCATCTTAAAAAATTGTTTTTCATAAAAAAAAACAAAAACATTAGGATATCGACATGATATCGAAAAATATTATATCTCATATGCCTCGTGTGATCCATTGGTAATATGCCAAAAATAACCGTAACACTATTATATTAATTTTTATTACGTACCAATTATGAATATTTGGCTAAGTTCAATGCTTTGTCTTTGTAACGATGCGCAATTCAAACGCAACATCAATGACTATTTATATGTTCTTATAACGCATTTTCAGAGGAATTTATAAATCACTGTTAATAAGTGATATACCATTAAAAATTTCATACACTTACTTTAATCCATCTTCCATAATGATAGAGAATTTGTCAGGCATGTAAAATGCTGAGAATATCATTTTTTTATAGAATTAAAACATTAATTTTTTTATACCATCCAAGCATACACTAACGTAAGGTTTAAAGGTAAAAAATGAAAACATATGTCAAAATTTAATTAAAAATTTATTTCGAATCTGAACTGGTTACACTTTGTATTTTCACTATTTATGCATTGAACATCGACTGCAACCAACTGCGGCCACTGTCAATGTTCTCGAAAATATTGCCATTCGGTACTTCACATATCATAATACTAAAGTCTAGTCAACTCATGAGAAACTCCGGACAAATACCATTAAATAACAACTATTCTTAAACTATGTCTTTCATACTCTATTCAGTATACTCTCAGCTGTACGTAAGAAAATACATTGTCGAATATCTCATGATAATGTCCGTTAGAATTCAATGAAATAATGAGATTCGATGACTTGACTTCCACATCAAATCATTGTATAACATAATGAAAACGTGGCACACTAACGAGATTAAATCTATCACAATAAGCTTATCTGAGAATAGTTGTTATGAAATGGGTTCTAGTATATTGAACTAATCAACAAAATGAATATTACACTAGGAGATATATGTTTACAATAAGAAAATACAAAACGTACTCTTAATATATTGGAAAGAATTTATAAAATTACTCAGAATTAAAAATAATATTAGGTATAATGTTAGTCCTTAGACCTAAAAATAAATTAATTTCGTTGCTAAATTTATTCAACTACTATAATATTGATTATTTATAGTATTATTAGGTTATTTAGAAACTTTTCATGCATTAAATTAATAATATTGATACGTATACATATGAATGCACCATTCATTACTTGTAATTAAATGATAAATAATATTTGTAACGCATATTCCATGAAAAAATAAATAATATAACATGTTTTTTATCTATTGAATAAATAATAAACTGAATTTAACATTACAATAAAATACTGAATCTTCTGTATATCAAACTATTTTCATGGTATACACCCAAAAAAAGTTCCTTTACACAGTCACGTTCTAAGACATATCATTTCTAGTTTTAAATAAATGCAATGCAAACAAACAAACGAAATTTTTAAAATATGTATATCAAGATTAATTTTTAGATATTCTTGAAAACAGAATTTGGAAAAAGGGTTAATAAAGTTTTGACTTTAAAAGGATTATTTTTTAACCAATTTAATTATAATAATGGAATTCATACATCATTACACAAAGAAGTTTTTTAAAAACACATATCTCCTAGTGAACAAGTCTAGTTCGATTTAAACAACACAAATAGCTGAACTAAAACAAAGCATATGACAAAATTATCCACAAAAGTACCTACATGTTTTTTAAATAGTTTCATACTTATTAAATTGTGTCACTTATATGTATACATAACTAACTTAGGTCTTAGTATAGGGATTCTGCGTTAGACGAGCGCGGCTTCTTGATTTTCTCCAAGTTTTTGATGACTATGTCGTGAAGGGAGCAGTAACGGTTACGAATTTCACACATCACCAGCCACAGAGACAAGTATTCCTTTTCGTCCAGTTCCTAAAAAGAGTAAATTGACTAAGTACAAACACACATAACTACTGATTGTAACACAAAAGATAAATAAATAATAATTAGTTCAATATGTAACCATACTTTGATAAATAAGTAAATTACCATTTTTAATTGTCAATGTACTATAATATGTAGTCTTTCAAGTAGTTTATCAACATAATTATTTTATTTTGTGTTGAAATGTAACAGTGACAGAGTAAATTATTTGCAAGTGTGACATAGAGATATCTACAAGTTGTTACCTTCACTGCCCGTCTGTAGTCATCAATGTGCGGGTATTTGGCAACCTTGGACACGACTTTTGCTCTCGAAATGAAGTACCGTGAGATCTGGTCAAAGAACGCAGCAGCTTCAGACTCAACCGACTGGATTTCCGCCAGAGTGTCCTCTTGTATTGACACACCAAAATTGTTGCCATCTTCAATTTTAGGAATCATGAATGAAATCCACATCTTGAGCTACAATAGAGTAAACACTTATTAGTATAATTTCATTACCTAGTCATTATCAGTAAAATATCGATGTATATTTTGCAACCACCATTAGCTACTAATTATTTTTTACCTATAAGCTTAAAGGAGTTGAGTCACTTTGACCCAGATTACTTATCCAACTTCAACCTTGCCAATAATGTTCTTGGAGTGTATCATTAAACATATCTTTCAAATTATATGAGCAAAACATACTTATAAATTTATATGGAATAAACTGAAATAAAACTTCATTATCCACTAACCAAATTGGAATCCTCAACGAGTTCTCGAATGTGCGGCTTGACAAGATGAATGAGGTCACATAGGGGTTTATTGCAAGGCACCGAGCCACTGGGTAAGGCGTACACTTTGGTGCCCTCAATGGTATTGGGCGCTACCTCTGCATCAAGCCTCTGCCGCTTCGCATTTGGCTCAACACTGTCCGAAGCTGAAGGCACTGGAATGTTCAACTCCTGCTAGAAACAGTTACAATATTAAGTAACTTCACGTAACGATAATTATTACAGTAGAATTCGTGTTGAGTGACATTATATTGTTCCAATTACAATTGTACATTAAGTATGCTATTTATATTAACTATATAATATGCTGTTATACAGTCAATAAAGCAAATAGGAATTTGAAGTAGAGTGGCAAAATTGTTTAATGCCATGAATAAGTGTCTAAAGTGTCCACACATGTTATTTATAATATTTTTTTTAATGTGCTGGTTGGTCAGTGAAGCAAATAGGAAATAATAGTAGTGCATTATGTAAATCAGTCTCTGTGATGACAAGAGGGAGTGCTGAATAGTTTCCTTTTGCATCACAATGACATTTAAAGATATGTAGATTGAAGTTTGAAGCATTTGGCATATAAGTTGGGATGAAGGAACAAGTAATGACTTTTCTCACAATTTTAATAATTGGTAATTCCAATCTAGGATTTTACATTACACAATAATATGTGTAAGGATATTGTATGTACATTTGTTAGATGTAATTTTTTATGATATAGAATTTTATGACAAAGAATTCTAAAAAAACTATGATGTAGTAGAATATAAGACCTATCATTATTTCTATTGTATGATGCATGTAACATATCATGTAAACAGCTTATCTAAAGACAATTTCCCATTGTGCCTAGCATTGTGCCTGTTCTCTTTCCATATTTCAGCATAGACAAATTAAAGCTAATGTGAAAATAATGAATAGTGCTTCAGAGTAGGTGTAAGAAATATAAGAATAAACTTATTTGAAAATACAACTTAATACAAAATGTTGGTTGTGAAATGGGAATAAATTTTGATAGTTTTTCTGGCAATTTGTACATATTTAAGTAACTTTAATGTTTAGTCACAAAAATACTTCACAATGCCATTTCATAATTGGACTGAATAAATAATTGATAACTAATTATTTATTTTGACTTGCCCTAATATAGTTTTTTTGCTAATTATTTCCTATATTATTGTCTAAATTAAAAAGACTGGATGAAGGGAACAAATAGCAATAATTTTGAATGTTAGGGCTACTTTTTGGTAAACACAACAGACTAAAAAAGTTACTTTGGTAAGTAAATGGAGTATTTACACTACTTGCACAATAGATGATTTGACCAAAATATTGAAACATACTTTGAGCGGTATCCAAAAGCTTCAACGAAGAAGCTGGTGAAGATAATGACGCCGATATTTGCACTTAGTGTGCTGAAAAAGTACAAATACACAGGTTACTGTATGGAACAGTAGAAACTAAAAAAAAACAATGAGCAATTGCTCAATAAAGAAAGGAAAGTTAATATCATCTAGTAAAGAATGTTAATTAATTGCATAAGGATTGTTTGAGGTTTGAAAGTATTCAATTTTACATTTGATTTATGATGATTGCAAACATTTATGATTTTTAATGGGCAAAGGGAAATTGATAAAGATAGAATTGTGTGATACTGGCTTAGAAATTCATTTAACCACCCAGCACATCAATTATAAATATTGAGATTTGTCAGGGTCATTCCAGGTGGCGATTAATAGTCATTGCCAATCCCCTTAGGGACGTAGAGGCAAGTAATATGTATGCATTATTGGCATCAAAAAAATCTTTCACAAATTAGGTTATAGCAGAAGACTTTATTAGATATTTATAACTATAAATTTTGATGTACATTATTTATGCAGTTTTGTCAAAATATGTACTGATAAAAGAATAAATTATAACATTTCAATTTCAAGTTGAATACAAGTTTAAATTGTAACAAAGAGCTCTATGTATTTAAACATTTTAGTCTTCATCATGCTATGCATTTAACCGTTATATGAATCCAAAAGGAGCTCATCTTTTGCCTTTATACTTGACCATAAATTTAGATAATACTGAAAGATGGTTAAAACCTAATCATTAATTTGGTTGTTTATGTTTTTTAACCCAACTTATATACCAAATGAGACAGAACTGAAGAGATGTAACATGTTTTGGGAAGCACACACATATTTTATAGCATATCAGCTCTAAACATTTACATATCTAAATAAATCAAAGCATAGTTTAAAATATTTTTATACATATATAATACACTCAGTCTTTATCACAAGCACACACTACATCCATATCTCATAGCAATAAAATGTTCCAATAATTGTAAAAGAAACTAATCAAATGAACTCTAATACTGATAGTGAAAGTAAATTTTATGTGTAATTTAAATGTTTATTTCTACGAGACCCAGTCCATTATAAATACATACACATCACGCCTGATTCTTTGCAGAGGGGAGGCATAGTTCACGGATCCCCATTTGTCCCAATCCTGACAAACCACTTTCGCTGCATTGACACTCATACACACTAATTATAAATAATAATCTGACCTGATGAACATCAGCAAAGTCTCTGTTTTGGAAATTGGATGTTTCAAGAAGTTCATTAAGTTTTACAATTTTCTCTGGGAAGCCTTTTATGATCAAGTGTTCTGCTTTTTGCTTCAGAGAGTCTTTATAGTCTTGAACCTGAAAGAAATAAGAGTAACTAAATCAGAAAGTCTATCATTGAAGATTTAGGATAGCAATTAAAATCAATAAAATAGTAGCTCAATCGGATTTACTATAATTACAAGCATGAATGAATGTAGTGCACTACAATCTGATTATAAGAAAAATCGAAATCTAGTCAAAAGTATGTATGCAGGTAGTACAAAATAAATTAATTTGCGTTTATAGCAAAACTCGCGTAACCAGCAATGCAAGAATGACTTGATAATTTAGGTATGTAATAATAGCTAATACCTTTCACGTGACATGTAAAATTTAACATATAAATGTGAAGAATATTAATCGTTATCAAAATCATTTACGAAGTATCTAGAAATGAATAATAAAAGGCAGTCCGCCTGTACTCCAATCGGAATGGCCGACAGTTGAGGTTATAATAATGAAGAACATGTTTGATAGTAAGGAATGTATTAAAATACCTTTGGCGATCCTGAAAGCGCCATGTTATAATAACGGCAGTAACAAATTTTATTCCAATCTCGAAATGAATAATAAACGGCGGGTGATACTCGTGTCACAGTCACACTCCAACCAGACAACAACTAAACGGGAGGAAATAAAGTAAAGTCGTAATTACCTTCTTTGCAACATCCGTCATTATGCTTTTTAAATTGTTTACTATATTTCTCTAAATGGTTTTATTTCCTGTTATGAATACAAATAATTTAAATAATATTTCACAACAATAATCCAAACATTGAAGGAAGCTTTAAAAATCTAACAAGGTTGCTTGCCTGCCTGCCTTGTCTTATATCATTTTTTTATTTAAGACTGTGCATCAAGTACTTTGAAAAAGGATATTATAGACAAAAAATATATTAAGTAGTATATACACTTTCGGTGCAATAATATTATTTACTTCCCAGTTTCTGCATATAATAATTCTGCAAAAAGTTGGGGAAAATGATACATTGTGTAATAAAACCATGAACTGTGTTTTAACATATAAATTACATAGCAATTGTTTTTAAAGATCTCAATTCCATGATTGTGTTAAAAGCCATAAAGTGATACATTTTATTTTTAAAATGACGTATACAAATCTGCCATGTTCACCACAACAATTTTCTGATTAAACAAATTTCTGTTCACAATAATTTATATAAAATAATAAGGGTCTTTCATGTATAAAATGTAATGTAAAAATCACAAATTAATCGATCGAATCGAAAATCATAAAGAGAATAAATCGAATAACTTTCAATTTTCTAAAGAATGGCCAATACCTCATCTTAGATGATTTTGTTATGAATAACTAAAAACTAGTGATGATAAATTTTAATTAGAACTACCTAGATAATATCAAGGTAAGGGAATGAAAGTGATCTGTCAGAAGGCAAATACAATTCTATGATCTTGATCTGATTCTCCCCTTTGTAGGGTCATGGGCGTAATGTTTCTGTATGTATGTGATTTTTAACTTTGTTACATTCATTTGTTCATGCTGTATCTAACTCTTTAAGCGCATTTAATTTTTATATTAACTTTATAATATCATACTTATTGCTCAGTTGCGACATCAACACCCTAATGATGTAATTTCTGTAGTCCGGAGCTGTAGACTAAATATATGGTGATAGGGGAAGTTGTGTTTTTATTTTTAGATCGACTTAAAATTCACACTCCTTTTTTATTGAGGCGGGGAAATCAGAGGCTTGACTCTGAAATTTTGAAGGCATTTTAGGTGTGGGTCACTCGAAGCCCGCGTTTTACTAGATAGACAGCACCCAACGAGATAGGTAGTGAACCGTATGACCGTATATATAGGTACTGTCTATTACCTTTCCCGACGGATAGGCAGGTTTCCTCACGATGTTTTCTCTCACCGTTAGCGACTAAAATACGAAACAATAATATAACCAATGACCACAGTACAAGAAAACCGACGAACTCATGAGACTTTTCGAATAACAACAGAATATACAATACATTTTATTTAATTTAAACTTGTAGCTTGTCCAAAAAATTTTGGAGGTTTTCATTGCGAAACTAATGGCACAAAGATCAGTATCGCCATCACCCCCGGAAGAAGATCCAAAGGTGATAAAGGATATGTTCCTCACCCACCCAGAGCAACTAGCTCTGTTAAAGCAGAATAACCCGCGATTAGCTGACGCCCTTCTTAGTGGAAATTCAGGTAATAATAACATAATCGCATCTTAGTGTTACACCAGATTAGGTAAATATGCCAGTGGCTAAAGACGTTCATCGTACATGGCACCGTTTGATATGGCTGCAATAAGAATTTTCAAATATCCTATTAGTTTTACATAAATAAGAAAGATAAGTTTCCGTACTTAGAGGTAGACGCTAGGTTTTGCTTATTTTTGGATGAAGTAGACGAAGTAGGGCAAAAATTAAACCTAACCATCTACGAATGTCATTCACAGATACTTTTGCACACGTTCTAAAAGAACAAATCACAATTCGCGCTCAACGGCAACAGCAAAGAATCAGGTGAGTGGATCTAATAATATTTTTTTAATAAATTAATCACTGAAAAAGTGGAAATAGGTATTTTCTTACTGTTTGCGTTATCTTATTAGAAACGAAGCAACATATAAAAAAACATTAATGTCTCTAGTCAATTACAAAAATATTTTTGTATTTCTTACAATCTAATTCAGTGCAAGTAGCTGCTAAGATTAGTACATTACTATGTTTTTAAACCTTTTTGAATTGTGTACCAATATTAACGTTCCAGTATATTGAAATACATAATTAAAATTTTCCCAGGATGATGAACTCCGACCCCTTTGATACGGAAGCTCAAAGGCTAATAGCCGAAGAGATTCGGCAGAAGAACATTGAGGCCAACATGGAAGCTGCGATGGAATACAACCCGGAAACCTTTGGCACTGTTGTGATGCTGTACATTAACTGCCATGTTAACGGGTAAGACATTGACGAATAAAAGGTGGATTATAGAAAAGCATTCGATAAAGTGCGTGCTAATAAACTAGTTTGTTTATAAAATCATATCTGTGCCATAATTCTAGGTTTTCCCATTCTCAATTATGCTCATATTACTTTGTATAACTGGTTAGGAAGATATATTACGTTTACTAATTTATGTCTTTGTTCTCTTCTAGATACCCAGTCAAAGCTTTTATTGATTCAGGAGCACAAACAACGATTATGTCTTCCGTGTGCGCAGAGAGATGTAATTTGATGAGACTTGTAGACAACAGGTACGAGTTTAGTAAAACCCACGAAATTCAAAACAGATTTTAATTACCATCTAGTTACCTAGTCGTGCCTTTGCTGTCCTGTCGCTTCTTTACGTCGCTTTTTTTCATGGTTCAAAAATGTTACAATTTCAAGGTGAGCCAAAAACGCGTACTGTAACATATATCTTTTGTACTGACGAAGAAACATTTTTCAGGTGGGCTGGCATAGCGAAAGGAGTGGGCGTCCAAAGAATCATTGGCAGGATACACATGGTGCAAATCAAAATTGAAAGAGACTATTTAACTTCTTCTTTCTCCGTGTTAGAAGAGCAGCCAATGGACATGCTGCTTGGATTGGACATGTTGCGCAGACATCAGGTAGAGTACATAGACAAACTAAATACACCACATTGAAATATTTTCTTGAGAGTCCTCCATAATTTAAGTGCGTGATAGGTACTAAACATTTTCAAGCGCGTAAACAATTTATGTGCTCTTGTAAGTAGCCTCTTAATTTTCTGATGAATTGGCAATATATTTATCTAATCAGATTTCATTTGTATTTTACAGTGCAATATTGATCTGAAGAAAAATGTTCTCCACATAGGCACGACTGGCACCGAAACGCCTTTCCTTCCTGAAGCGGAGTTGCCGGAATGCGCGCGCTTATCCTCACTGTCAGAAGACGATTTGATAAAAGAGAATAACAAACATGAAAGGTCCAAGGAAAACGACAAATCTAAGTCGAACCAGAAACATAAACGTAACGCATAAATCACAGAATAAGAATTTTGCATTTACATTTCAATACCTAAATCTTTTCCCTTAACCTGTACCTACACTCTTTCGCCGTATTATTATTTTGGAAAAGCGTCTTTATAAGATAATCATGACTCGTACTACTGCAAACATAAATATTACATATGTAGTCATTTTCGTAAATGATTTTTTAAATATAATATTCATTTAATAAATTATTTATTTAGTTTTATTTTTTTATTACATTCTATGAAGAACCAAAGACGAACCTCCACCGTGTTTTCGGTGGCTACTAATTTGTAAAGAGACCAAGATACACAAGAACACAGAAAATGCCCCAAAGTCGCTCTTCCCACCAGCAATGACAAATGAGCTAAACGGTCAATTAAAAGTTTTATGATATGGTTATAATATCGTTGAGTTATATACACTAGATTTTGGCTACCTTCCTACCTCAACTAGCGCACTACACCCAATAGGTACACTTTGTACTCATATGAATTCTGTCAGCAGCTCTCTTGGTAACGTCTGCTCTGTGGTAATATACAAATGGGCTTGACTGCTACATAATATGTAATAACTAGTGACCCGCTCCGGCTTCGCACGGGTATAAAATATATAGCCTACTCCACTATTTAATGGATGTTATTATACATATAAACCTTCCTTTTGAATCAGTATTAAAAAAACTGCATCAAAATCCGTTGTGTAGTTTTAAAGATTTAAGCATACAAAGGGACATAGGGACAAAGAAATCGAATTTGTTTAATACTATGAAGTGATTATCTTTCACAATAATAAAGGCCTTTTAAAAATGTTTAAGTAGGTTGTAAACTTGGAATAAAGTATTTTATATATTAAAAGCTATTTGTGTGATTTTCATGAAACCACGGTAAAAGAGAATTTATACATTTTATATTGTAGACAAATTTAATAATGCTGTAGCGCAAGTTAATACCGCCACCAAAAGGGAGTATTGGTACTATCATTAATATGAAGTAATTGTACTTTGGATATTACGAGTATTACACTATATATACACTTAACGTCACAACCGTCACGCGACATGCAACACACAAACGAAAAGGTAAAAGTAACACCGATGTAATAAGAGTTTCACTTTAAATTTTAACTGGTACATAGAGTACCCGCCACATAAGGTGGCAGTTGAAGGCGTCGCCACAGTCGCGTAATCCAGTGTTGCCAGTAAACACGCCAAAACTAGCACTCACTGTGCCATACGGCTCGATACATTATATTGAGGTTTCATTTGTAACGATCTTTGGTTGCAGAGCTATAAACTCAAATAAAACAAATTAATATACCAAAGTCAAAAGTCAAAATATTTTTATTCAAAATAGGCCCTATCATAAGCTCTCTTTGAAAGTTATTTTATGATCTAAGTACAAATTAAAAAAACTATATATTGACAAAAGGAATATATATGAGTGAAGTGGAAGGGCGGTTACGTAGGGGCCGGCCTAATAAGACATATATGTAACAGTCAGATAGACGCTATATTGAAAAAAGGTGACGTTAGGAGTACCTATAACCGCCGAGAGTGTATTAGAGAATGTATGAATGTCAATGAAGCGAAAGTGGTCTGTCAGGATCGGGACAAATGGGGATCCGTGATCTCTGCCTACCCCTCTACAGGGAATCAGGCGTGATGTGTATGTATGTATGTAAAAAAACTATTTCAAACATGGCACTGAGCATTGTCTTTACATATTTTTACCGAGGTTAGTTCACCAACCATTTCGGCTGCTCAAGATGAGACGTCATGAAGACCACGACCGCTCTGATAAGAGCGTAACGATTGAGAAGAAGAAGTTCAGCAGAGACCCTTGGAGAAGAACTAACAAGAAACTCCAGAAATCAATTTATTATAATCACCCTTAACAAACATAAAAATTACAAAGAGTGGGCAAAAAACACAACGCTGGTAATACTAAATTTACCTTTCATACAAAATAACACGCAATGGCGGAAACGTCAAATTTAGTTCCATGTTTGGCTACTGCCACCTTATGTGGCGGGTACTCTACCTCGTACATACAGAAGTCATTTTGACGTAATCGGTCCGTCACACATGATTAATTGGTCTGTTTTTGTTTGTTTACTTTTCATAATATTTGAATTTTCGTAACCATATTTAAATTTGTTTTGTCCTATATTTTATTCTAATCAAAGCTATGAAGGTCACGGTCACGACTTTAAATGATGAGATTTTCGTTCTAGATATCTCTGAAAATCTTGAGTTAGGAAACTTTAAAGCTTTTTGTCAGATAGAATCCGGTTTTCCTGCTCAACAACTTCTACTCAGCCATAACGGCCAACCAATGTTGGATGACAATGAAACTCTTAAACAATATGGCGTGCAAGACGGCGATGTCCTAGTCATGTTACACATGGAAAATTCAGCAACGAATGTGCGTTCATCAAACGCAAATCAAGGTTAGACAATAATTCTCTTCATTTATAGTCTTCTTCGTTGCCGCTTCACCTTAATGGTAGTTTTTCTAAGGAACTTGATCCACCTTTTGTATAGTAGCTTTAATTAGAGCAATTAAGTAGTTATTTCTAAACAATTCTTCAGTTTTATCCTGATTTAGATTTTGCTCTTAGCTGTTCCAGGCATTGACATCAGTGAAATATCGGCGGCAGCTGGTTCCAGTGATACAATGTCTAGCAATGGCCCGTCATTAGATGATCCCGTTGCAGTTAGAGATATGTTTCTTGCCAATCCTGAACAACTCGCTCTTCTTGAACAGAACAATCCAGAACTAGCAGATGCATTGCACAGTGGCAATCTAGGTGTTTTACATTTGTATAATTAAAGTAGTAATATCTTCGAACACAAAACTTTCCATTTGCACAAGGGATAATAATGGAAATAGATGCAACATGACAAGCTGTGTGGCATCCTGAGAGGATGTAGAAGACGACTAGGGGTTATTAATCTGTGGGGCTATATATGTATATAAAATTAGTCCTTTATTTTTATATTACTATTATATTGCAAAGAAGGCAAATGGGTACATCCAACTGAACTCTTAAAGTTACTGGAGACAGACTAATGAAACTTTCATAAACAACATCATTTATTCATGATATCAGAATCCTCGTAGACATGTTCACAGTTACTAATTCTTTTACTGTAATTACCAGATTTATTTGCACAAGTCCTGAGGCAACAAGTGGCAGCTCAAATTCAAAGGCAAAGACAAAAAGCGAGGTATCTAACACTTAATTTTAAAAACATATTTCAAAAAGAAAATCGGATTGATACAGTAATTAGTGTACCACTAGATATTATGAATACAATAGACTATGACTACGTGAAACACTTTTAAGCCATCATAGGTTTAATTAATAAATATGACAGAAGCATTAGAAAGATTATTTGAAGAATTGATTAAGTCTTCCAAATATAACAAAAAACTTTGTTACGAAAATAATTAATTTATGAATAATTTACTTTAACAGAATGATGAACTCGGATCCTTTTGATACGGAAGCTCAAAGGCTAATAGCTGAAGAGATTCGTCGGAAGAACATTGAGGCAAACATGGAAGCTGCAATAGAGTATAACCCAGAAACCTTTGGCACTGTTGTGATGTTGTTCATTAATTGTCATGTTAATGGGTGCGCATCTTACTCGAATCATATAGGCAAAATAAAGAGCCAGTAGTATTATCACAAACTGCGAGAATTTTTTATGCATTTTCAATATCTCTAAACATGTGTTTAGGGCTAGCTGACTCGCAAATTTGATTTGGCTTATTTACGTTAGCTCTTAGCTTGACTGGATCTAAGAAACATCTGATTTCTACTGAGTTCGGCTGAGCACAGCTAGATGATTTCTTTTCTAGTATTGTATTTGCATAGACCCTTCCATAATTGTATTTCAAAGGTTTTTTAATTTGCAGGTTCCCTCTGAAAGCATTTATAGATTCCGGTGCCCAAACTACAATAATGTCCGCAGCGTGTGCAGAACGATGCAACTTAATTAGACTGGTAGATACAAGGTAATTTATTTCGTTTTATCAAACTTCGTATCAAGATTTTGTCAGAATTTTCTATGAAAGACAGAATTTCTTTTTGTGTTATTGCTTAAAATCAATTTGATATAGATAATTTCTTTTATTTAGATGGTCAGGAGTAGCGAAAGGAGTGGGCATCCAAAGAATCATAGGAAGGATACATATGGTCCAAATAAGAATAGAACAGGACTTTTTAACGACCTCTTTTTCTATTTTGGAACAACAGCCGATGGAGGTGTTACTTGGTTTGGACATGCTGCGCCGACACCAAGTAAATGCTCATATATCATTCTTAACAGTAGTCTTAACATCACGTTGGTAATGATAAACATATTTACCTATTTTCTGAAATAACTGAAAGACAAATTTAATTACACTTTATTTGGATATAAACACTATTAGTAACACAGATCACAATAAGCAACGTCCATGTTTTAATTTCACTTATAATAAACTAAAAAGCAAACCACAAGCTATTTCGCATTCTCGAAACGTGCAGCATCTGCTAACGGTCAAATGAAACTGGGCGATTGAACGATTGAATGACAGTCTATCAGGCAATATTACCTCTGCTACATAACGGTTTTACTTCAATTGACGTTTGATTGACAGTTATTATAAAGTAGAGATCCCACCATATAAATTGGCAGTTGGGGGCGTCGCCACAGTCGCGTAATTCAGTGTTACCAGTAAACACGCCCAAACTAGCACTCACTGTGCCATACGGCTCGATACATTATAGGTTTCATTTGTAACGGTCTTTGGTTGCAGAGCTATAAACTCAAATAAAACAAATTAATATATCAAAGTCAAAATATGTTTATTAAACTATTTCAAACATGATTAATAATTAACGGGACTTATCCTTCTTATTATATACTACATATATTATGTGTTCCTTCACTCTGTCCGCAATAGACCGTTTAGTCTGTCCGACGTAGGATTTCCCACAGCTGCAATCAATCTTATACACACCCTTATATCTTATATCATGAGAATAAATCGCGAATCTCTCTCTCTCTAAAATTATAGTTAGAGATCGCCTCACATAAATTGGCAGTAACCAAACTTGGAACTAAATTTGACGTTTACGCCATTGCGTGTTATTTTGTATGAAAGGTAAATTTAGTATTACCAGCGTTGTGTTTTTTGCTCACTCTTTGTAATTTTTATGTTTGTTACGGGTGATTATAATAAATTGATTTCCGGAGTTTCTTGTTAGTTCTTCTCCAAGCTAGGGTCTCCGCTGATCTAACCTCGGTAAAAAATATGTAAAGACAATGCTCAGTGCCATGTTTGAAATAGTTTTTTTAATTTATACTTAGATCATAAGATAACTTTCAAAGAGAGCTTGTGATATTTATAATTTTGAATATGTTATGGCAGATGGAGGCGTCGCCGCAGTTGCATAATTCACTGTTGCCAGTAAACACGCCAAAACTAGCACTCACTGTGCCATACGGCTCGATACATTATAGGTTTCATTTGTAACGGTCTTTGGTTGCAGAGCTATAAACTCAAATAAAACAAATTAATATATCAAAGTCAAAAGTCAAAATATTTTTAAGATAACATTCAAAGAGAGCTTGTGATAGGGTATGGCACAATGAGTGCTAGTTTTGGCGTGTTTACTGGTAACACTGAATTACGCGACTGTGGCGACGCCTCCAACTGCCAATTTATGTGGGGCGATCTCTAATACTGGATTCGATTAGATTGATTCATTGATGTAGAAATCGCACCACATAAGGTGGTACAACGCTGGTAATACTTAATTTGCCTTTCATACAAAATAACACGCCATGGCGGAAACGTCAAATTTAGTTCCAAGTTTGCCGTCTGCCAACTTATGTGGCGCGATCTCTATCACTTTGTTCATCCAACAACACGTATTTTTATTATTTTAACGTATATACATAAGTTGCATTCCTTCCTACTCATACTGTTTTAGCAGAATAAGACGGAATTAATATTATCGATTTTTAATTTTCTCAAACTCATTCCTGATTATATTTTATTAATTTCAGTGCAACATAGACCTGAAAAACAACGTTCTCCGCATTGGCACTACCGGCACAGAAACGCCATTCCTATCAGAGGGAGAATTGCCAGAGTGTGCGCGACTCACCGCGGATGAGAATAACTGCAGTTAACATTATGTTATAGAACGGTATGAAAGAACTAATCAAGAAAACCTTCAGTCTAGTCTTATGTCGGTATATTTTATATTGAGTGATGTTGTAAAGGCAAATAAAAAGAAGACCTGGTGAAAGCCGTGGCCCGATGTGACGTGAATTGGAGTCTAAATAGCTTCAAAAGTGACGTCATCAAAGCTGCTGTCTTTGGGGGCGCGGCTTAACAGTCCTCTTGAAAGACGAAACAGTGTGTCACGCGTATATTTATTTACATATTATCATGTGAAAGAAACATAAAATATTGTGTTCTTAAATACGTCCAATACGTAAGAAATCGGTTAGGTGAACAAATAATGGTTCCATTCCACAGCTCAATTAATATGATTAAAGAATTCGGTGTAGCTCAGTGTTTAGGAGCTTGACTCTGTATTAGATGTTACAGGGTTCAAATCCCGTCTGAGCATGGAAATGAAGTTTAATTATATTCTATGTACATTTCGTAACAAAATTATAGTTGATAGATGCACCGAATACTACGGTGAGGGAAAACATCGTAAGGAATCTTACCTGTTCCTCGTGCTTGTAAATGGTGACTATATAAATGGAGATGTAGATTACCCTTTCTGTTTCAGAATAGATCAACGAAAGTTATAGTAATGCAACATATATGGCGGTAAAAGATCTATTAAACAAAAAAAGATATAAAATATATTTTCTGATTTTTGTTATTTAAGAATCTATTTAAAAATGCTGTATTTTATAAAACATTTATGTTAAAAATAAATAAATTAGGTACCTAATGTGGTTAATGTTCCTGATTTTTACTACCTTAACGCTTAATCATGTATTGTTGTGCCGGATAACATAACCCATGAAGCACATATTTTGATTAATGAATTAACTATAAATTCTTAGATATTGTCATTGTTTTCTTTTATGATAAAAGCGAGTGTGCGGTGATAGGACAAACGTTTGAAAAGTGTTGGTCCTGGATTTGTTTCTGAAACGGAACATGTTCATTTTTGCGAAAAATGCGGCTGAAATGAGGAAATTCATTGTCATGAAACCTGGCATATTTTTGGTACAGGCAATAGTCATCACCTATACACAGCATAATAGACCACATTAGTCACATTAGTTGGACACCTGAGTGGAAAGTGTTTTAGAATTACAAATAGGAGTACCTAAGGGAGTGTACATCCTGCAAGAAAAATATTGCAAAAATATAATATAAATATATATAATTATATATAGTCTGGCTAACGAAAGTAGATACTGGATTCTTTTGCAAACTTTTTATATGACAACACTAAAGTGTTCCTACCATCGGATATTTACCCTACAATTGGGGTATTTTAAGCAGAAAGTACTTAGGAACAATTAATGCCAAAAAGGCATTTTTAAAACGAACTCATCTTAAACATTTTGTTAAAATGAGTTTTCAAAATTTGTACGTGTGCTAAAATTGTGTTAATCGAAAATAAGTATCGTATGTTCGTGTTGGATCATTTCAAGAGCTACACTAAGCCTTACGTTGGTCTAATAAATAGCTTAAGTAATTAGGTACACTATATCTTAACTAATTAATTAACTAATTATTTTAAAGAAAATTAATTTGTATCTGTTTTCCGAAAAATTTGGTAAAATCAGAATCAGTGTATGGTATTCCTATTTCTGACGCCGAAGATGGCGTGTTGTTGATGTTTCTTTATGGTTGACTTGCGTATAGAGTACCCGCCACATAAGGTGGCAGTTGGAGGCGTCGCCACAGTCGCGTAATCCAGTGTTGCCAGTAAACACGCCAAAACTAGCACTCACTGTGCCATACGGCTCGATACATTATATTGAGGTTTCATTTGTAACGATTTTTGGTTGCAGAGCTATAAACTCAAATAAAACAAATTAATATACCAAAGTCAAAAGTCAAAATATTTTTATTCAAAATAGGCCCTATCATAAGCTCTCTTTGAAAGTTATTTTATGATCTAAGTACAAATTAAAAAAACTATATATTGACAAAAGGAATATATATGAGTGAAGTGGAAGGGCGGTTACGTAGGGGCCGGCCTAATAAGACATATATGTAACAGTCAGATGGACGCTATATTGAAAAAAGGTGACGTTAGGAGTACCTATAACCGCCGAGAGTGTATTAGAGAATGTATGAATGTCAATGAAGCGAAAGTGGTCTGTCAGGATCGGGACAAATGGGGATCCGTGATCTCTGCCTACCCCTCTACAGGGAATCAGGCGTGATGTGTATGTATGTATGTAAAAAAACTATTTCAAACATGGCACTGAGCATTGTCTTTACATATTTTTACCGAGGTTAGTTCACCAACCATTTCGGCTGCTCAAGATGCCACGTCATGAAGACCACGACCGCTCTGATAAGAGCGTAACGATTGAGAAGAAGAAGTTCAGCGGAGACCCTTGGAGAAGAACTAACAAGAAACTCCAGAAATCAATTTATTATAATCACCCTTAACAAACATAAAAATTACAAAGAGTGGGCAAAAAACACAACGCTGGTAATACTAAATTTACCTTTCATACAAAATAACACGCAATGGCGGAAACGTCAAATTTAGTTCCAAGTTTGGCTACTGCCACCTTATGTGGCGGGTACTCTAGAAATGTCTTGATATTTTTTTATTTTAATTAAGTAAGTACAAATTCGTATTAATTATTTTTTGTTTGTTCTTTTTGTTCCTTTAATACGCTACAATGGAGTGACGTATCCGTGTGATGTTTGGTATGGAGTTAATAAAGAGATAACAAGTTATATAAGGTACTTTTAATCATGTCATAACGCGGACAAAATTGGAAGCATCTACTAGTAAAATAAAAATAAATGTCTAAGTATCAAAGTGAGTTGTTCCGACTTTCCTTTTTATTTTAGGGTTGCAATGCTAGTATTTTTTAAATTTGCCGCGCTTTTTCAGTATCTACTTTCGTTAGCCAGACTATAATGATGTAACAAATAATAATGAAAATACAATTTTACCCCCTTATTTTCAAGTAAAATTGTTGTTCGTTCCCAGTAGAATAATATTTGAAAACATTGTTCCTAATATGACCTCGTAGTCAACAACAGGGGGTTATATTTATTTCTCAGTAAAATATACACAATGTAAATAATTTTAGTAGCCACCTCTACTGTAAAGATAATAACTATGAATTTATATTTTTGTATAGTTTTTAGTAAATGATGTCGTGAAAACATTTTCACTTTTACTTGTAATTGGTGTAATAGTGTTACCCAACACAATTGAAATATAAATAATAACAATTGAAAAACTTCGGATTTCTTCATTTAGTTTCTTTAAATATAAGTACTAAATAAAGAACTGTGATTATTATTAATATAATGACTTCATTTAGGTTCAATTTTTCTCATGACGGACAAACTGATGAAAATGGTATTTATATTATAATTTCTACTCCAAAATATGTAAACTTTATTATAATATCTTGAACTGCCTAGAAATCTTTGTTTACATACTGAATTAATTCAACCCTTAATAAATAAAAAGTAGAACTCTATTTAGATTTATACGTTTAGAGTTGTTTTGTTTAGTTCATGAATCTTTATAACCTTAAAAAGTTTATAACCTCTTATGATGGGTATGTTGATGAATTGACACCCAACCAGAGATCTCTGTATGGAGATGGGTTTAATGTGTATGTATAATTATATGTCATATATTTTATATGGATTATAAATTCTACCTCAAAGTGACATATTCCATCAAATTCCTATTTTAGATGCCAAAAATGTTGAAGAAATCAAGTGGCTAGAGAGTGAGGAAATACAGCCATCAAATGATTTAATAGACAACTTTGATGACAACGTTGGCCAGTGTAAGATGTTTGCTGTAGGTGATGTGCATATTGGACATGTGATACCTAGCGAAGCCTTGAGGACACTGAATAATAGCAGTTTGAGTGAAGTAATTGTTGCAGAAGGGCAACATAGTGATTTGATTACTGGAAAGTATGAAGGTATAATTGAGCTTGTTTTGTAACATATTCTTGTAACAGTCATAATATAAATATAATCAAAAGAATGTATCATTACTTTTTGCTTGCTATTGTGGTTAAAAATGTATCTAACAAATTTTTATATATAAATATCTTAGTACTTCAAAGTCCTTCATTTTTGAATGAATAGAGTATTCTATTGATGTTATAGTTTAACTAACTATTAACTACATATTATATAAAATAATGCTTTTATCATATAGGTGGACTGAAAATCTGGGAATGCACAGCAGATTTAATTGAATACTTAGAAGAAAATAAAGATTCAATTCAATTGAAAGACAAGAATGTTTTAGACCTGGGCTGCGGAGCTGGTATACTTGGCATCTACGCTTTTATGGAACAAGCCAAAGTTGTGTTTCAAGACTATGTAAGTATGAAACTATAACTAAATTGGTATCTATATTAAATT
This sequence comes from Leucoptera coffeella, assembly GCA_030578115.1. Lineage (NCBI taxonomy): Eukaryota > Metazoa > Arthropoda > Insecta > Lepidoptera > Lyonetiidae > Leucoptera > Leucoptera coffeella. The sequence goes on along the minus strand of JAMBLF010000642.1, from coordinate 23,773 downwards.
ATTTTATAAACTGGTTTGGGAGATGCATATTAAACTTACTAAATTGTATTATAAGATTATGTATTATCTTATAAATATACTGGTTTGGTACATAGAAAGATTTCCTTTTTCTCAGTATGTGTAGTAATAAAGTGTTTTCTAAATTATTGGGTAATGGATTGAAAACCTTCAACCACATCACTATCTAGCTAATTGTGCTAAAGGTAGTAAAATTAGAGATATGGGTTAGAAGTTCCTTTCACTTTACATTGTGTTTTTAAAGTAATTGAATTTTATGTAACAGAAGATTATAATATTGTATTATTTTCAGAACAAGGAAGTAATCGAATCAATGACAATACCTAACGTTATACTGAATGTTGATGATGACATCCATCTCAAGACAGATTTGGAAAAATGCAGATTTTTTTCTGGTGATTGGAGGTCTTTTAACAAAATTCTTGAACAAGATGTAAAATTTGATGTTATTCTTACTTCAGAGACTATTTATAATACAAATAATTATGAGAAATTGCTAGATATATTTGTTACTAGGTTAAAAGATGAGGGTGTAGTGTATGTAGCAGCTAAATCATATTATTTTGGGGTGGGCGGTGGTACCCAAGAGTTTTTAAAATATATAGAAAATAATGAACAGTTAAAGGCAAGTTTATGTAAAGAAATAAGAGGAGGAATTCAAAGAGATATTATTAAAATTACTAAGAAAATTTAATATTTGTTTTATTGATTCAATTTATATAACATTTGTTCACGATTATACTATGTTATTTAACTAACATTTTTAAGGACACTAACTACTATATTTATTGGACAAGGTCTCATAATTGATTGCATGATTGTTACACAATTTTAAAATGGTTATACTAATTAAAACAGATGCAATTAATTTCATGGGTTTTAAAATGCTAGTTTTAGTTTACTTACTTAATTATAAATAAAAGGTTAATTTATTTTTGGTATAACACAATTTGTTTCAAGTGAGTGATCATTAATTGATATTTCTAATTACATCATGCTTGTCTGCTCATTTAAACCTTGAACAATGGTCACAATTACTTTAGCTACAATAAACTAATTGAAACTTATTTAAATGCAATTTAAAATCATTAAAAAAGAAACCTTTAAGTAACAATATTAATGCTTACAATAACTAATGATATATAATATAATGATTATAATTTGATAAACCTTATTGTCTTAACAACACAACCTCTTCAAATTCATTTAAAAATATGTTACATTTAGGGGGAAAGGCGTTCAAAAACCCAACCATCTTCTCCTTCATGAAGAAGTTTGCCATCAGGCTGGTCTCCCTCTTTCTTTCTCCTGAACCTGATCCTGTCATGGAGTCTATCACGCTGACCTTGCCAAAACTCCACTGCTCTAGGACGGATAATGTACCCACCCCTGAAAAGGATAAATGCTTATATTAGTAATAATTGTAACTAAAATTGGGAAGAACAGTTGGGAGTATACATGAGAATATTAATGACTTTGAGTCAGTCTAGAAAGATTTATTGAGATTGATGAAGGTGACGATTGGTAGTCTCTGCTTATCCCGTAAGAAAGTACTACACACTACTGTACGAAGTACTGTACACTAAGTACATAATCATAAAGCTAATTTCAAATAACATTTGATAATAGACTTTTAGGCGGCTAAAGTATCATTACTTTGATAATTATCAAATTATAATTTATTTCTACCAAAACTATGTCTATATATTGACATCTTCCATTCAAAGATTGAATGCACAATATATATTATGAGGTATCTAATATTACTTTTTATCCAACTTACCAATAAGCAGGCTTGGGAACCTCTTTCCCGGGTATCATATAATCAGCTTCCAACACCCTTTCTCTCTCACAGAGCACATCTCTGGAGGCAATGACAGTGCTCTGGTGACTAGCACAAGCGGCTATTTGGCTTGGCACTGGTCTGGTGTGGAAGTAGTTGGTTGATTCCTCTTCTGAAAGCTTTTCTACTGAGCCCTCAATTCGTACAGACCTGTTCAGTACCTCCCAGTAGAATGTAGCTGCTACATTTGGGTTTTGCTCCTATAATAACACAGAAAATGTAACAACAATTTGTCTTGTGTTAGTCTGGTACATAAATAAAATGATATAACTATATTCCATGGTTCTGGCCATGATATAAGAGACAATTAAGGAACTGTGTTTAATAAAATTGAACAGGTGATGTATCACTGATGATCTATTTCCCAGAAAACAATGTAAAGTAACCAAGTACCAATTATGCAGAGTATCTGTCTACCTCAAAAGGGATTAAATGGTTTAATTGAATATGTATTTATTATATTATCTGTGATTTGGTATATGCAAGTGAATTTTATGATAAAGATAAATAAAGTAGTGATAGCAAAGCAAATGATAAGAGTAATAATATAATGAAGTGATTTGATTGTTATTCAACAGTAAACATTTATCTGATATGTAAATATACTAACAAATAGTGTCTGGTAAATATTAACCTTTAGTAGTAACTTCTACTTATAATAATAGTATGTCTTTATTAAGTATCTTACCATCTCCTTAGCCTTTCTGCTTTCATAATTAGTGAAAAACTTGTAGCCATCTTTTCCAAAGCCTTTTAACAGGACAAATCTAGCTGACGGATATCCTTCACTGCAAAAATTAAAGGATATTTTAGCAACTTTATTAATAAGATTAATAGGTGTGGCAGGAACATTCTACAGAATTCCATAATATTGTTACAATGTGGTATTATTAAATGATAAGAATACATAATAATATTATTACATATTCTATAGAATATTAAAGTTCTTGTATAATGAAATATTTAAAATATCATAAGATATGTTAAAATATGGTTTATGAATAATACACACTTACATATAAGGGTAATACTTATTGAATGTAAATTTTATATACCTTGAAACTGTAGCTAAGCACATAGCATTAGGTTCCAGGATCTCCTTGCGTCCACAAGCGTCATCAAACCATTCTTTAAATTGACCAAATGGCTCCCTGGCTGCTAAATGAGATTCCAAAAAGGTGTCACTCCTATCCTTGTATCGGATACGCATACCTTAAATAGAACATGATATAATAATTTATAAATCTATCAAAGTATAAAAATTTCACAATACTATGTAACAATTATATGAAGTAGAAGTCAGAGACAGTTTTGGCAGTTAAGACAGCATTAACTAATAATGATAAATAGGTAGTCTAACAGTAAGTCTACAGAGTATTTTACTGAAAAATATTTCTTTCTTTCATGGTATAGTTAGGGATAAAATATAAATATTTTGTAAAAAATAACTTACCACCAATATCGATGCTCATTTTGCGTTGAGATTGCGACACAACTTTATTAAAGCTGAATAAAAGTAAACGTAATTTTCCCATACGATGAAGAACAATACGCAATCAAAATGTTCTCAGGTATCGCCGTACTTTTAATAAAATTAATGCGAGAATTTAATTATCTACTTTAACCTAAATCGCTTTTAGAGTAGATTTATCAGCTTATTATTCTAAACGCAGCAGGCAACTTAACACAATATTAAATTACGAATAAATAACTTTTTCGTTTCAATTTTGGTTGGTTATTATTATCATCACAGTGTTTATTATCTACCTGTCTTCTTATCACTACGAACGAAACAAGACTGTATGTACACTGACAATACAATGATTGAAAAAAACTCGGTGGTGTCGCGTCGTATCTAACTGAGATAGGAAGTTAGAACTAAAACAGAGGAGTATACATAATTAATGATATGAGATACTTTTGCAATAATTTTATTCCAGCAGCGTGTTAATTATAAAAAGATAAGTTAATTGTGCTTTGTAAGTTAGTTGTTAAATATATAAACGATGACAAATAATTATTTTACGGTAAGCTCTATACCAAAATAATATGAATTGTAAAGTGTAAGACCAGTTATCAAGTCCCATTAATACATGGGTATGTTTAACAAATAATACTAAATTAAGTATAACATAAACTTGTACGAAATGTAGTGCAATGAAGAAATTATTGACCGAAAAGTAATAGTTGATAAGCAAAAAGTTATCGAAGATCATAATGTAGTATGTAGGCGAGGATCGACTATCCCAAAAGGATTTTGAAGTCGTCAAAGAGCGCATGTATTATTGAGCTGCATATACACGATTCGATGCGATTGCAAAGCAAGCAAGTTAGAATCAAGTCAAGTCATATTACTTGACTGACGGATACTGCACTCGATCCTTTTTTTGAAATTTCCACGTTTGATGTGACTGAATTTACCATTCTTGTTTATTTTAGGGATTACTTGAATTTAAAAGAATTACAATAATAAAGATGGACCCTGAAGTGAAGAAAACGAAAATCCCTGTCGATTATATGCTAAATGATCCCCGATATGTAATGCTTTTAAGTATTATAATTCTGGCATTTACTTTGTGTAAGTTTATAAACTTTTATTGTATGAAGATCTAGTATGAATTTGGATCATCTAGTAATTTAAATTTATCCTTTCAGTGTTCTGGTGGTTCATCTCTCGCCGGCGACAGGCTAAACGAGCGGTACTTCTTACTGGACTTTCGGATTCAGGAAAAACACTCCTTTTTGTTAGGTTAGCTTATTCACAATATAGGCAAACATTTACATCAATGAAAGAAAATGTAGAAGAATATTCTGTAGCTAATGTAAGTTTACTGTTTTATATATATCACTTACAATAATATGCGCCCTAAAAGTATTTTTTGATAACTTTAATTGCTTGGTGTTTCAGAAATCGCTCAGTCTGGTTGATTTACCTGGACAAGAGAGGTTAAGGAATAAATTCTTTGACAAATACAAGGCTAGTGCCAAGGGCATTGTCTATGTTGTGGACTCCGTCACTATACAGAAGGAGATAAGAGATGTTGCTGAGTAAGTGTTGTTTCTATATTATATTTATATATATATTTAATATTTCAAATGCAGGCACCTAATTTTATTCATTGGTGTCTTTAACAATGGAACAACTATAGAAATATTAGTATATCTGACAAGGACCTTGAAGCCAGTCCCAATGGATGGTATTTAACCAAATATTCAATGCCTATCTGTGGATAAGATGTAATCACAAAGTGTAATATGTTAATATAAACTAGCATCACTCTAATAATAATTTTTGAATCATCATGTTCTTGTCAATCTACAATTTTGAGTATGTTATTTTCAGATATCTGTACAATATTTTAACTGACCGCACTGTCCAAAGCAGTTGCCCTCCAGTTCTCATATTGTGTAACAAACAGGACCAACCTCTGGCTAAGGGCAGCCAAGTGATCAAGGGACTATTGGAGAAAGAGCTGTAAGTATTATTAAAACTTTAGGGTGTGCATGTATTATGCTTAAAACTCTATAGTAAATTATTTCAACTTTCATCTCCATCAATCCGTAGACAGCATTGTTATACCTGAATTTAGTGACAAAGGAGTTTCTGTCTAGTATTAGTCTGTAAATTTTGCAGGGGAGATTTTTCCATATGCCACATGTAATCAGACATTTCCCTAATGTGGTAATCAGACAAGTGCATGCTCAACTATAGATGTTTATCATTAATTAGATTCCCTTTGTGTTTACCCTTTAAAACCAAATTATACAATGCATAAATATTCAATCTACAATGGGAAAGCAAGATTTCTTTTCATTTATTTGTATTTTCCCATAGGAACCTGGTGCGAGTAACCAAGTCTAGCCAACTGGAGTCAGTGGACCCTTCGCAGTCAAACAAAACAGCCTACCTAGGTAAAGCTGGAAAGGAATTTGAGTTCAGTCACTTGAACAATAAGGTTGAGTTTGCCGAGTCATCTGCCTGTACTGGGGATGATGATAAACCCACAGATTTTGAAGTGTTGGAAGAATGGATCTCAAAATTGTAATTGTATAATGTTGTGTCTTATGGTATTATTTGTGTTATAATATGTATTAATAAAAATGTAATAGTGTTTATTTATGAGTTAAAAGTACAGTTGAAATTATGTCAAAATTTGGAAATAAGGCTGTAATGTTAAGAAGAAATTGGATTGTTCTAAATTGTATTACCAATTATTGAGTTTTATTACTTATTAGGGATTTCTTGTATCTTTATAATTTGGTTCATGCATCAATGTCATGGACTCTGAACAACAATAATTTTAAACTATGTATAATATAAATGGTATATAATTAAACATGTTCCTTATTTTGCAATTAATTTTACTGCTTCATAAAAGTTACAGTATAACTGAAGTAAAATTAAGATAATAGAGTTTATACTTAAGTGGATAATTATGACTGAATTCATATTTTCCTTATTGCAATAATTAAGTATGATCAATGCATTTAAAATAAACTTTTTATTACTTTAAAATGTGTCTTACTTGCTCAATACCTAACATATCAACGATCCGGTACGAAGATATCAGTTCTGTTTCTTTATCATCTACACACCTCATACACGCTTGGTGATTACAGGTAGATCAAACATCAAGCACTTCATAAATAATATACTACATAAATGGTTACAATGTGCACAAAGAACTTTCAATCTAAAGATTTGAGATCGTGATCATTCCGCATTGCTAACTTGATAAATTTAGGCCATAATCTTTTTATGGAGTCGCAAGCATAATGTATAAATAATATCTCTTTTGATTTGATGTCCTCTACAAAAGGCGGCGTTAAGCCGAATTTGCTGAACTGACTAATTGTTTATAGTTTTCAGAGGAATTTAAAAAATAGGTTTTGTGGCTTTAAAAATGATAAACATTAAAGAAAAGAAGTGACCTCCCTTGTGACGGATTTTTAATTTTTGCTGCAAGAGACAAGTATTTTATTAGAAAATAAATAAATCACTATACTTTTTTAACATTTAGTTGACATGACATCGCACCTTCGGGACCAAACTCGCACTTGTGCAACTTTTTACGAAAATGACTTAAGTATACAGAATTAATCGCGATAATCGACTTTATATACACAGTAAAAAGTTTTAAAATCCTTTGAAAAATGGAGCGGTGAGGCGGGGGAGTATGTTATGTCATTACGAGTAATTGAAAGAGAATTTTAGAGTGAAAAATCGCTCTCCTGTAAAATTAGGTTTGTTGCATAAGTGCGAGTTTGGTCCCGAAGGTGCGACATTTTATAGTAGTGAAGATTATTGCTAGTTTCAACTGAAAGGCGCAACGAATATTATGTGAAACTAAATCCACTGCGCGATTGAAAGGCACGGGTTCTATCCCAGCAACACGTTACACTACAAGGTTTTTCTACATTCCCATTTAAGCTCAAGGAAAAACATATAGAGGAAATCTACTTCTTGTTCGGAATAGGGAATAAATATCAATGCTTCGAGTGTAAATGTTTTAATAATTTTGTCTTTTTCTTATTTTCCATAGGCATTTCTTATTTATTTTGTTGCATGTATGAGATAGATAGTATAACATCTCTGTAGAATATTACGAGTATTGTTCTGAACGCAATGACGCTATTGTATTATTTTATGCCAGTATCGTACTATCGATGTGCCAAATTGATTGATCGATGCACTCGATATATCAGCGAATTTGATTATTTGATAAACACAATAGATACGCAACCCTACCTGTACAACAATGGCAAGAGTAAGAAAGAACTTGACAACATTTAATGATTCACCGATGATCTCCAATTTTAAGTTCAATGGTTCAATAGTTATTGATAAATTATAATTGTTAGGTATGAATATTCATATTTTACAATCTATTCATGCGTTGATTATTTTGTTATTGAATTTAGCGTCATGGATGATGAAAGGGTTAGATTAGAATGCATTTTTATTATAGCACCGTTTAATGATTACAATGATGAGCGACTTTTGCACATGTATATTTACGAGTGTCTATAATTGATATTTTTTATACATATATCTGTAAAATTACTATACTTCGCTTTACTAAAATCAACGATATACTTACCTATTTTACATACCTGTATAATACTGCTTACAGTAGGTACTATTGATGACTGGTCTAAATCTTTACCATTAAATTTGGCAAGGCTTATTCATGTAATTTAAGAAAAACTAATCCTTATTTTTAACTTATAAAATAATATAACACAAACATCGTCTAAGACTGATAGGCTAATTCTGCAAAAATTTGTACAGTGCCAATAATGTCTGTTTGATTTTTTACTTAGCTATTAGACAGATAGTGTAAAATTTCTTTAATATGACTGTATAATAATATAAATAAGCTACTTAAACTTTCGTGTCGATTGAATTGACATAAATAGATACACACACACATCACGCCTGATTCTCTGTAGAGTGTTAGGCATAGATCCCGACTAACTACTTTTGGTTTATTGACACTCATACACTTCCTCATACACAAACTGTTATAGGTACTTACGTCTAACTATTCTATCTCTACCTATACGTCTAACTAGTCTAATATATTCCTTTTGCAAATCTAATATCATTTATCCGAATAACATGTCCAAACCATCGAAGCATGCCCTTTTCAATCTTAGGTACTATATCTTCTTTCAAACCGCAACCTTCCCCTATCTCTCTTTTTAACATAAATATTGACCGTGGATATTCCAGATGAAAGTGAGAACGGAGGTAACAAGTTGGCTCAGTGAAAAAAAAAATCTCAGTTAATAGCAAATACCTAAGATACACCTATTTCCGAATAGAAATACCTACTAACATCGTCTTATTTAGCAGCACTGACGAAAACCATGTCATTTCGTGGCTCCCGTGCACCATATAAAATCCAAGGTAAGAACCAGTTCCATTTAATATTGGATTCGGTGAATGCTAAGTTTGGGTGAGTATCATATTTATGCAATTTTAAGATGCATAACGAAGGCGCGGCATCGTGTGTGGTCGCTCCAAACGAGAATATGCGACGAAATCCCCCATTAAAAGTTAAATATTTATAAACAGTTAATGCTGCGCAAACATTTTTATGAATATGCAAATAAAATGAGCCTGCTCTGAGTTTTCAATATTTAAAAATGTGCTAAGATCGCCTGTTCGAGTTAATTGCTAAACGATTGGGTGCTTAACGAGTGTTTAAATTGTAATTGCACAAAAGTACGTGTTCGCTTTTAAAAGGAAGATAAGTAAGCGCTTTTTTCTCTCAATGACGAGAAAATAAAAATTCTCGGTTTACCTCAGATGCGTTTAAATATTTTTAGGTACCCCGAGAAGTTTACTTTATAATGTACTTTTATATTAGTGTACTTGTTATTAAAATCATTTTACGACTACCATCAATTAGGTTAATAATATAATTTATGAATTAGTTTCAGTCACAGTTGTTGTTGTTTAACTCGAACAGGCGATCTTAGCACATTTTTAAATATTGAAAACTCAGAGCAGGTTCATTTTATTTGCATATTCATCTAATATTTGTTGCTTTGCTTTGTTCTGATCTAGATTATAGCATTACATTATTTTTTTAATAATCAATACATTCATACATCCAATCAAATCAATGTCTAAAAACTTTGCAAAAATGACGCGACTGTCGTATTTCAATGCAGGAAAAACACAACTAATGATACATTTATATGTGTCCTGTCCTTAGATTTTAAAGGACTGGTTTACAAGATACATCCCGTGATAGGCATCCATAACCCTTCAGTAAGAGCCATCGTAATATTTTTTCTCATATCGATTGCTATCTATTAATTGTAATTGCATCCAACAGTAGTAGACAACAGAGATAACAATAAATATGTCGATAGTTGAAGCCTTTTTAATTGCCGACATGGAGTTTATCTCTTCAACAGTTACTTGTAGCCCTGTCCGACATTGTATGGAAAGTGTACGGGATAAGGGCTCAAATTAAATTGGTTCATGTATAAATATAACTTTTAAATGAGGGCACTACTTTATAAGGAACGAGGTGTGCCCGAGAACAATGTGGGTGCTCTTTCATTTTACGGTAGTTTGGGCCTCAAGAGAGGAATGGCCGTGTAATTTTAATGTTACATACCAAAAGACCACCGATAAATTTTCGGTTTAAGGTATAATTTTGCGAAAGAGTTGTTATTAGTATTTAAAAAAGGAAATATGGAAAATGTCACCGTAATGGTTAAGAGGACTTAACTTAAAAAATATAAGGAAAATATAAAGAGTTTTAAAATGAAGGATTTTTAATATTTTAATTTTAATTTAAGACATTTAATTAAAGAATGAAGCATAAAAAGAGAAGAAATTCAATTATAAACTTAAGTATCCATTAAACTGCTTATCATAAATTAAACTGTTTACCCTATAAATATAATTAAATCATTACAAAGTTAAATATATATAATATTACCCAAATGTACCAGACTTATTTCAAAGCTTCTACAGTATGAAATACATACAGCTTATGTTGTGATTCAAGTACATACTTAGTAATGAGGTTATGTGTACAATACATCCAAATCTAAATGGTTCATAATCCATAATCCATTTAAGTGCAAACAGAAACTAATAAGAAATTTCGATTCGTCAATTTATACTGTTCATTAATCAACCCATACGCCGCGTCGTCCTATATTCTTATGTTTGCTTGTCTCCTGATGAACTTGGAGTATACCTAACAAGCGGCAAGAAGCCTGGTTGACATTTCGAAGGCTTTCATTCCGAATTGTTTGATCTTGACCGCTCGCCGTCATTTAGTGCGTATTTTTAAACTTGAGTATTTAACTTCGAGAGTACTGTTAGGTACCGCTTATTTGCTATACGAGTAGATTATTTTGAGTTAGAATGACATCTATTGAAAGAAATTCCTAGTATTTATCCTTTGAATTGTCTTAAATCTAGGCATAACTTCAAAATTAAATATTACTGTAACACTTAAACTAAGAAAAGATAAAGTTTGTTCAGATATGTATTGTAATGAAATTTATTTGATTTTTTTTGAGCCACTTGTTGAATATATTTGGATTGTGGAGATAGACCACGTTTTACGTCTTTGCATGTCTATAGATACTTGATTTAGCAATAGGTAATAGCTGCGATAGTATTTCCAACAAATACTAAGAACAGTAAAGATCTCTTTATATCGCATCGTAAATATTGACGCCTTGAACGTTTTCAACAAATCTCTATTGCTTAATTCACAAACATATAAACAGTTACCGTTCGTTGTAAGGAAATACTAATACTCGTATAATTCTCGCAATTTATCTATAAAATGGTGAACGTAATCCCAAGTTACTCTTGCTGCAATGGTTTATTCTGAGCCCAATACTAACTATTACCAAATCTTTATTCCTCTTTCACCACAACCTGCATTCATATCTCATATACCTATAAGTACCAGACTCGAGAGTGAATATATTTTCGCAAAACAGAAATAAATGAAGAATAATTATTCGAATTGAATTGCCTATATATAGCAACCTGTTGTTCGGGTCCGCATGGCAGGCACCGCCTCACAGCTCATGACCTCATGTCTCCGCCACTATTGGTCCATTTGTTGCATGCACTGCCTTTGGCGACTATCGTGGCTTATGCCTGCGAATAATTATAGGGCTGGGCCTGAGAACACGAAGGGAACACGTTATGAATGTTTTTTGAGAATGTCGTAACATTCTTCTGTGTGGAGGTGTTGAATTGCGATGAAATAGGTTTTAAACGGTCATGTCTTTTGGTATTAAAGATTGAGGTTTCATGTAGTGTTTTCAATTACTGTTCGATGGACTATGGATCGGATATAGTTAGTTGAACAGTAGATGTAATTGTACAAAATATAAAATTTTGCTTAATAGAACGTGATGTGATGTGCAAAAATTACGTAACTTTAATAAACTAGCGCAAACGTCACATCTTTTCATAACATTCTTGTTTGGGTTCATAGGAAGTAACGTTGTCCGCCTTGAGAATTAAGAATTATAAAATAAATAGATGCATAGCTGCATCGATTCATTTCCATTGATTTATTTGAATCATTATTTGTAATAATTAATTGATTGTTAAATTGGATATACGCCTAATAATAGTATTAAATATTTTGCTATAAAAGTATCATAGGTTTACTGAAAGAAGTCTACTGTTGTGTGAAGAGTTTTTCCCACCGAAAGCAATAGTAATAAATCGCAAGTAGCTGCTAAATGTTATTGCAACTTGTTAGTCTTTTGTGTGGCGGCGGCCGCGAAGTGCATTTGTGCGTTATCACAGCATCGGAGGGAGGCCTCGCCGCCGGTCTTGAATTGAAATCGATTGTCACGATGGCGAATAACGTATATGATTTTTATTAATTGAACTGCCAACCGAGCCACAATCAGATGCTGCAAGAACTGCGGCCGCATCTGTCCTCATTTATTAATAACACGAACAATAAAACATTTGAGACACGTTCTTGCGGATTGCTCCCGATATGAATTATTTATCTTTATTTTATTGTCGCGTTATCGGCTGCATCGCGCGCCGGTGGATGCCGCTGCGGATAATAACCTGGGCCTAATTGTACATTTGACAAATTACTGGGCTGCAGCCTCCTCCTTGAATAAACATGAATCTCCGGCTATTCGCAACGTGCCATCTCCGAAATTAGGCTAGCGGTGCACGCCGTTCGATAGCTTTTTCTGTCCCTTCTTTTGCGAGAATCACAACATAATAATTTCAAGAACGATGCTGCGAGAGTTATTGAGACAACATCCGGTTGCGGGTTTTTGTCTCATAAAATGTTTAAATTTTATGATGGACAAGGTTTTTGCTATAGCTCTGCGCACATTTATAAAATTCGTATTAAATAATTCATCATTGTTTCGATGAAGCTATTTCTACCTCTTATAAAACAGTAGCTACTTTTATTTCACCATGATTTGGTACGTAGGTATTTATTTCATTACAATTTTTCATACATACATGTAATTTCATCTAGAATTTTACATGCAAGTAACGGTTTAAGAAGCACATACTCTGTGCAGTTAGCCAATTAACATGGTTGGTTCCCGAGGCCCTCCGAGGCAACGGCGTTCGCCCTTTGAGCGGCCCAGGGCTCGACATCACTCCTGACAGTTATAAATGTCTCATTTATCCAGATATGTGCCACGAGAACAACAATGTAGAAAGTGACTCCCTCACTAAGGTGCGTCGGCGGACCTCAGTCAAATTAATCTTTGTCAAAGCAACATTATAAGGATCTCCGCACCACGTCTGCTTTTTACGGGTGTCTTCGTAGTCAAATACGGCAGTGTTAACTAAAAATGGCGACTTGGATAGCGTGCGTGTAAGGATCTGTTATCCTTAGTGGTTGACAGTTGACTAATTTATTTATTGTGTGTCTCAATTGTAGCGCAATAAATAACAAAGAGTGGGAACATCTTAATTTGTACTGACAGCGGAAAATGATAATACGGCTTACAATGTTGGATAACATTGATGTATGGTTATCATTTAATAAAAAGCTTGTTAGTTTACCAAGTTAAAATCGAGGTTATTATACAATAGAATATGTAGGACTGCATATTTCTTTAGGAATCTGATAATCGAGAAAATGAATTTGCTAAGTTCAAATAGAAAATTTTTTTTCCTTGATTTAATACCATGACTTAGCAAATAGTCAACATCAGTTACTTACTGTTAGTAAATATTATATGGGTTGTAAGCTGTTTTAGTAAAGAAATAACATACTATATGCTATACATTGACTAGAGATATTGGTAAAGTATTACATTGCTGCTTAACTTTACAGTCTATTAGTACCTTATGAAGCAATAACCGTCACATCGTATACATTCTAAATATATTCCCCTTTATAATCTACTCATGCATTATTAAATATCTCATCTTTCATATTAAGTTAAGCAAAAAAGTCAGCGGCAAATATCGAGGTTATTGCTTGAGATGGTAAAAACTAAAGAAATGTAGTGACAATGTTGTCCTGGAGTATCGATTGTGTGATTCAATGTTTTGTTACAGCCAATAAAGGCCTGGGATATCGGACTGTTGAGGAATTGATCCGCGTCTCATACACGTTTCTTATTGCATTCCAAACAATTATTAAAACGTATGAGGGGAACTTGTTTTATATCATCTTACCAATTAAATCAGGTGACCAAATATTCTTGACATCATAAAACAAAATAAACACTTCCTATCCACTTTTCCTTACGAGGTAGTTAGAGGTTTGCGTGTCCATATCGTTATTTACCGAATTAGTGATTCTGTGGCTGGCAGTCAGTACCTAATTAGACTATTTTTAAATGATGTTGGTATTTTACTCTTTTCATCTTGTTGAAATAATTTATGTAAACAATGTGTGCAATTTGCTTTTTTTATTTTCTCTGTCTTCATAATAATGTCTTCATAAAAGTCTTGTAAAGTAACGCCAGCATTCAAATGCAATTCTCAACATTGAAAACCTTTACGATATCTAAAAAGATACATCTTACCATGCAGCATTCGAATTCACAGGGTTTTTCTTGAAATATGCGTCGATTGTGTACCCCACGCGTCCTGTCAATTTAGCAGAAAAAAGTTGTCAAGATTGAGGAAAAATATGCCCGTCTCAACGCGATTTATATTGTCATCGAAGGAGTTCTTTAACAAGAAGGTTTCCAAAATGAGGTTTATTTAAATGTCGTCATCTGATTAGAGACAACATTAGCGACGAAAAGGTTTTGTTACTTCAAAAATACATTGTTAAATTCTATAGCTTACGTACAGTCTTCTTATTTCGACAGCCACTTTCTTTGACAGTGAGATTCTTTAAGGTTAAAATAAATCTAATATAGCATGATGTCTATACAGGTGATATCAGAACGGGCACGGCTAGCTACTTAATAAATGATGTGATTCGTGAATGTTGTGGTATGAAAGGAGATGTAGTGACGGAAACGGAGAAAGGTCTGTTGAGGTGGTTTGGGGACATAGAGCGGAGGGATGAAGGGAGGGTTACGAAATGAATTTATAGAGCCAAATTGGAACTAAGAGTTGGATAGGGTAGGCCGCGTAGAACAATAATATATTTCTAAAAATCAAATTGGAAACATTCTTCTCAAGGTGGATGTACGCAGCGAGAAGAATAGAAGAGCATGTATGGGAAGGCGGCGATGGATAGTCTCTGCGTATCCTCTTTAGTGACGTAACATATTTGTCTTTTAATACATATACGTTATAAAATCTTACATGGGTTAACCGACATAGTCAGATTTATTTGCTATGAATTGCTGATCTGCATAAAAACATTATGAATGTATGTAATAACATACTCGTGCATCTTTATTTAATTAACAATTTTATGCCCCTACTTCCGCTTAGCACTTAAGAACATTTTTCTATTTTGGTAATACGATTTAGTTTTCTTTCTACTACTTAGTGTTCTGTTTAAAAACAGAAAATTCAATTATGGATTTTTAGTACGGAATATGGTATTATTCTTATAAGCCACAGCTCTATCTAAAAGCCCTTCTCTCAATTTGCAGGTCACGAGTACCCGCTTAAAAACCTCGAAATTCATTACCATGAAACGGAAACACAATTTCACCCTCACAGAGCCTGTGGGGCGACAAAAAGCCCAAATGTGCCATGAAACGAGTATGGCGGATGCAATTGGAATATTTTGCTTGCAACCATCAGGAAGAGAGCGCGTGCTGACCGCCGCGTGCATTATTCAATACGCACAATATATTTATCAATAAATTAATGCTTACACCGGGATGCCACTGTACATACTAATGGCGACACGCGGCGCAGGCTTTTTGCGAGACAGCCTCCGCCATTCAGCCTTCCATTGATACGGTGTGCAAAAAGCCGGCGGCCACGTTGCGTGCGCGGCTGCCTGCGGACGCTCTTTTTGCGAACCACTCATAGGGCGCGGGACACGAGCTGCGAGCACAGTGCAGCGGATTCAGTATCTATTTAATATCTAGTAGGGTACCTTAATAGCTAAAGGTTTGGACGAGTGCTTAATGGTGTTGTAGATGTCTTAAATATGACATAAGAAAAGGTAATGTGTAATAATGTGAAATGTAGTACCCGGAAAAAAAATTAAGTAGGTTAATGTATAGGATTTTATTAGATTGATAATTAATAGATAAATAGGAGAGGAGATATTATATAGATATCTTTTTTTTAATTTTATAGTTGTATTTTATTCTTCAGTGTTCATAAATGAGATTAGTCAGCAATAATACGATATTGTATAAATAAAGGTAAAGTACTACAAACACAAACTTACAAGCACTCTTTCTGGTCCCTCATAAACCCCGACGTCATGCCCTCGATAGCTTTTTGTCTCTGGTCGAGGCGAAGGGGAATTTTTAATTGCATCGCGAATTGCTTGTCTGTGGTATAGCGCCTCTAATTAGACTTATTAGCACTAAGGTTTTATGGAGGTTTGACCTCTTTGACGGAACGATTACAAAAAAGTTTTAAAATGCGAGCTAATAAATTGCGTTTTATGAAAGGAGTCCGATTTTAATAATTGATAAATAATATTATTTAACTGACGTAACTATTGTGGTGCATGGCTTTAAATAAAGAAAAAAAAATGTTGGAATTAATAACTATTTACGGTATTTTTTCTGTTTGTTTCTTTTTTTCTTGCATTTAAATTAGCTGCGATTTAATCATATAGCTATGTTGTAGAGTACTACTAGATATATTAATGTATTAAAAATATCACAGAAAATCTTCTCTAAAATCTAAAATAATAAATAATATTTTTTAGAGATTTGCGGTTTTTGTTCATTTAACAAGAAAACGGGACTTCATTTTATAAACTAAGTATAAGATATTCGGGTGGCAATTATAACACTTTATTAATAAAATAAACGCAATAATTCCCATTTACTTGTAATATAATATTGTAGTTTTTTATTCCAGTTTAGTTTTATGAGATCAGAAGGTGGACCTCAACAAAGTAGTCAATTCAAAAAAGTCTTTACTTACATTTTAAACGTAGTATTTATGGTCATTTGGTGTCGTAAATTACAGCATATTAAACATAGCAATTATGGTTTTCACTTAATGTGTTTTCAAATATCTCCTCATTACTTCGATTACATTAATGAAGTCGTATAGCAGTGGAAACTTACAATCTACCTAAATGTGGATATTAAAGAGCCCAATGATTAACTGTTCATTTATAAAATATAAAGTAATTATGTGCAATAATTATTATAGTGCTTTAATAATAATGACATGAAATTACTGTTCTACGTTACAATTCAGTTTTAAATGTAAATTTTAATATTTAGATCCACAAAAACATGAGAATTTAAAAAGGTACAGTAAAGTTCTTCTTATAGATACATTTAGAAGCAATTTACCGTGTAACAGTTTAAATTCCTGGTTCGCTCTAAAAAAGACATCAACGCACTCCATAGTGCTTTATATTATTTACTTTAACCAATATAATATGTTACGGGGCGTATAGAAAATTAAACTGATAATGTAGTTAGATTCAGATTCAGATATCATACTATTAGCATCATTCTAGGCTAATAAGCCTTAATACTTGAGAAAGTCGCTGTAGTATTTAACTTGAGGTCAATCCGACGAAGGTTGAAAGAGATATCGACTCTTTAGATTGGTTCATAGTGGATATGCGACATGACTTTAATTTTATGTGAGGCGTGGATAATTATCCATTTACCTACTTGCCCTCTTATTTATCTGCCGCGCGTACTTGCCTCATTGGTTCTTTTTAATGAGAAACAACCTACGGGGCGTGCGTATGTAATTATTTTATTCCAACGCAAAACCAGTGGAACAGCTAGGGACACTAGGTATACAATTTAAGCTATTTTTGTGGAAATGAGGGTTCAATTTATACTGGTTGTATACTATTCGTTAAGTCTTTCGTCTTATTGGCGCGAGCTGGCTGTCATCTTGTTCTGGCCACTTGTTGAATAAGTAGCTTTTACTGTGCTAGTCGGACTACTTATGATTTAGTATATTTTTTAAACGGTGTTGAATGTAATCTATTGGAAGACGGGCTGGTTACTTGTTCCAAATATTCTATATTGATTACATCCAGATCCTGATAGTTTAATCATACCAACGAGATATTCAACAAATCCCGGAAGTATTTAGGAGATGTTAACGTATAAGATGAAGTGCTGGTACTTTGTTATAAATAT
The DNA here is from genome assembly GCA_030578115.1 of Leucoptera coffeella. Classification (NCBI taxonomy): domain Eukaryota; kingdom Metazoa; phylum Arthropoda; class Insecta; order Lepidoptera; family Lyonetiidae; genus Leucoptera; species Leucoptera coffeella. The sequence goes on along the minus strand of JAMBLF010000642.1, from coordinate 5,685 downwards.
AATTTAAAATTTACTGGCTTCATATTATTTGTTTTATATTTACATTGAGTTATTAATTTTATATAAAACGTAATAAAAAATATTGTATTGTTTATTTACGTTAAATACGTAGCTTAGTTTCGATTTTTTTGTAATAAAAACCTCTGTATAACCTCTCATACTGAAAACTGTTTTCGAGATATAGTGCTTTACATATTCAAAATTGATCTGAATATCCTGTGCTGTGAAAGTACCAATAGCACATTTGATTAAAATCGAAAGAATAGCGTTTGTATGCATTTATGCCGAGATATTTTCGTCTGCGGTTTTTTCAATGAACCTGTTATTGTAGGTTCCAGTTTTATCATACCAAAAGAAAATGTAGTTTAAACAAATACATTCAAATTTATTTTTAAAGAGAATTAAATTGGGTTCGAATTTTCTGTGATACATTTATATACATGCAGCAATGGGTTGGATACAAATATATATTACGTTTTATTCATAATTGCGTGATTCGTATAGCTTTGTATCCAATTCAAATATATCACAATTAATGTGTACTTATAGACAACTCAAAAAAGAGTATATATTATAAGGAAATACGTGACGAAAGTAAAATAAAGTATAAAAACACTTAATCACCACTGCACCCAGTCACTTAAGAAGTTGCCCGTACTGTAAATTGTGCCCATCAACTCAATTTTAATATCAGCAAAAAGCGTCATTACCAGTAAGTATAAGTATATGAAGCGATGAAATTATCAAAAAATATCAGGTTCAAAATAAAATATAAAGCGACTATATTTAAAGGACGCTCGTATGGAGTAATATTATCCAAGTGTATGTAGTACCCTGTGTTACTAGTTACCGTTCTTTTCGGAATATTGCATGAGGTGACTAAGAGATGAGCGATGGATTAGCAGTCTAACTAATGTTATATAATTATACCATCTCAATCGCAAAACACATAACTAGATGTAGACGCAAGGACGTCAAAAGATCAAGTGTTTATTCCCAAAACTATGGAGTTAGAAATTATATTATACTTTGAACCCATATTTTAACAAGATGACATAATGGCGCCAAAATAGTGCTATAAATTACATAATATTGTGTATCCTAGGGCCTATCCACTCCAAACCACATTAAATGTATGTATCAATACGAACTTGAAATTTAAAGTGACTATATTTAAAGGAGGTTACATTTCATCGAGCCGCAGCCTCCATCAATATCAGACGTGTGTAAGCAGATACATAAATCATTATGTTCCCGAATTCTGTCAAGTCTCGTTTGCGAACGCCGGTCTCGTTTATGAGCATTATACGTTAATGATGTATTTGTGTTTATGTCCTATGCCTTACAAACACAAAATGCAAGTAGTATTTCATATTAAAAAGTTTGTTATTAGTAAGATTCTATAATTTTTTATTATTATCATTTATTGTTTATCATAGCGATACAGTTGACGGTTTGTAAGCGAAGACTTTTCGCTATGGTAAAGAGTATGCTATGATTTTTACACTTTCTATAGGAAATTAAAACATGCGAGTTGCTTTGAGATAAAATTACAACTGTTTATTTGACATAAATACAAAGATAATAAAAATATAAACTTACTTTAATAGGCAACGGCAACACTTTCATTAAGAATTATTTATTTATTATGTACATTTTCATTAACTGGTGACTCAAGCTTTTCTCGAAACAAAATACGTTTATAAAAATAAATAAAATATACTAACAAATTATCAAATTATTTTATTAGTGCCAAATAGTGAATTGGTTTACGGAATTAGCTTTCAAGTATTCGAGACCTTCATATTAATTGAGTGGAAGTCCAACCAGAGACAAAAGAGACCAGTATTCAAATAAACATCTTGATGAATACTTGCCCAGTTTGGACATAGGGTAATTGCTATTCGATTGGCTAAATATACCTTTTGCTTTGTTTCCTTTATATGTGTATACATTGTCTACAATTCACTTATTTTAAGTCGAATGTTTTTTTGTGTTTTTGTTCAGTTTACCGTATAAGTGTTTCAGTAGAGTTAACGGTTAATTTATGTTTGATTGAAAAGGTATCAATAACACAAACATAAGCTCCGCATAGAAGATAGGGCATAAAACTAGCTAAAGTTTACATAATGGTGAATATATAAAACTCTGACTACTCTAGATTAGATCATATAATATTTCAATTGTCCGTAATCTGTTCAAACCATTGTAAAATTAACTAAAAAATTGTGTAAACTAGTTATCTGCCACTCCTATCATGTAAGTTACGATGTGCAACTTAATTTTTTTCTTTCAACATAGCTTTCTTGCCTATTAGCTTCTTTTTATTAAAAACAACAGTTAGTATCAGTACAAGTTTGTCACGGAATGGAACGCCAAAGCCTTATCTCCGTAATATGCGACCGTGGCCACGCATAAACAGGGTCCATAAATCCTCTCTGAGAGGTCTGGAAGTCGGCTTGCGCGAACGCACTCATTAACTTTAATTTCTGAGGCGCGCCCTTAATTGAAATGTTAAGTCTGCGTGATAACGCTACGGTGTTGTGTCGAGGCGCCTTCACGTATCATTTGATTTTGTTTACTGTTATAGGGTTTCTCTGTGTGTGTTAGGCGAAAAAATTTTGAAATTATACGAGCTAGTTTTAAAGGTCAATGAATAAAAATTAAGTAAATTTATAATCTTAGGCAATTATTGTAATTATTACTAGCCATGGCAGCAATAATCAATTTAAGCATTTAATGTTTAGATACATGTATTAATCAATACGTAAAGTTTAGATAAATAAAAAAGTTACTTAATGTAATATTCTGAGTTTAATGTAATATTATAAAAGTAGTTTACCACTACTAGATATAATAAAACGTAAAGTTCAGAGCTACATGTTCAATTTATCTATTTAATACTTTAATGTACACGTAAACGTTGCCTGTATCGTGAATAGGAGTAAAAATTAGCAAGTTTTATCTGGCAGCACCGAGTCACCTATAGTGAGGCGGAGTGTGTGATAAGCACGCGTTTAAAATGAAAGGGATTAATCGTGAAGTCAATTAGTGTTCGGTAAACTTTGCATACGCGCATAATCATCAGATAGCAACATAATGGACGGCAAATTTTAATGTTCGAACTCAATGGTCTTTTTCTTAATAAATGTTTATTTACATAATAAAAAAGCCGATTATAATATCATGTTCGCCTGGTCTCATATTTGAATATAATGTATCAAGTAGTCTACTCTAAGTGATGTGTAAAATACGATAAAGAGAAACTTATAGATTAAAGTATCGCCGCTTCAATGGTTTAATTGATACGCGTAACTTATAATAGTAAAATTAGATGAATGCATTTTTTCAGTTTCAGTTTTGATCGTCGGTAGAATACTCAGAACAAGAAGTTCTAACTACGTGTCACATTTAGTATAATATATTAAGTGAAAAGAGGGCTTCAAGTGGCTAAACGCGATTCACAGTTACAAGAGACCCCTTTAGTTCCAAAATTAAAGCAGTTATTGAAAGGTTTCCTCTAAAGATACAGCGGTAGTTCAAAATAGATTTTATGCTGCACCACAAAGAAAAAACTCCACGCAGTAATTACCCGACTGACTTTGACAAAGATGTCACATTATTGAAAAAGAAGAAATATTTCTGTAGTAGGCGTTAAACGCATTTGTGGAGGTAAATCTGAGCACTGCCTGCCCACGCGCCGGCCCTTTCACAGAATTACTGTCTCAGGACGAGAGATATGAACAACGTCTCATTTCAATGATCGATGACTGTTCTTCAAAGTAAAAACTTTTGATAGTCACGTTAAGAAGGAGTTTGAATAATACCAGTATCTGTGGACATTGTGTGTATGTGCATCTATCGCTTTTCTTTTACTTTCCAGACTGGTTGTTGATTGATACTATAAATGTATTTATCTATATATAGTAAGTATATGCTTCTTAAATATACGTTCGCTAATACCCTTAACACAAGTCTTATATGAAAGGGGCTAGTCCAATTGGTGTAATAGTGTGTTTAATACTATTATAATTATCTATTAGTATATTCAATTCATACCTGTTGAGTGTTAAACCAGTAAATAATAATAGACTTTGATTGGCTTCGCGTAGGATGCAACAAAAGTGTAATTAAATTAATTATAAGCTTTTATCTAGCAACTACTCATACATTTAGTTTGTACCTATCAAGTAATCAATTCAATTGTTCAAAGTTTAGGCTAGTTTGTTGTTTAGAATGTACCCGTCAATGTGTGATGCTATCATAACTAGAATAATTCGAGTCTAATCCAATTTGCTGGTCTGTTTACCTTTGGCCAGTGTAGCGTTGCCAATTCTATTGTTTCGCTCTTAGGCCTAATTCAGTTGATTATTCAATAGATTGTAAAGTATGAGGTACAGTTAAAAGACGTCAAAAGTTTTCTCAAACGATTTAATACTTCCCTTGATGATTGGTTTCCGCATTCTTTATTTCAAACAAAGAGTTTTTAATGAAATTTAATGTAATATTTTAAATGGAGTACATTAAGCTACAGTTACAGGTTGTCAAAAGTAGTATCTTTGAAGTATTAATCAGATAGTTTCAATGCTATATGCATCGATAGGCAACTCGATCAATTAGGATATTTGAGTCCCTAATGAATTTTATGCTCTTTTAAACGTTATTTTGGTTAAAAATGACTATCGTAACAAACTTTCCTTAGCCTTAATGATAGTCAAAATTTAACTATGTATCCGAAGCATTTCTCATAATAATATGACCCGAGTTTTTACGAATAATATGATATTAAACTAAGAACTGTCTATTTTTGTAAATTTTGCTGAAACTATTCTATTATGTATCACCAGATTTAAAAACATGACAATAATATTATGTACAAGTATTCACATTATTTAAGTTTTACGGGTATTCTAACGAAGTATGATACATATAAATGATATGGTTAAATTTAAGTTAAGTTAATTGCAGCAGTTTTGCAAAGACACCTCAGACATTTATTCCCAGAGTTTTGAAAAGCAGCCTTTATGTTCATAATTATCAGTGTTTCATATAAAACTGGTCATATTCAAAATAACTGACATAATTAAACGAAGAGAATTGATAATTACTAATTTAATAAAAAAATATTATAATTGAAAGAATTCTTGCTGGCAAAATAATACGTTGCTTTGAATGGATCTCATAACAGTTTCCAGTTTTTATGAATCCATAACATTCCGGAGAATGAGTCAGAGGATCCGAGGTCCATGGATATAATTCTGCGGTTTCGCCAAGGCTGTTCTTAAACTAAAACAAACCAGTGAAACTGTATGACAAACCACAGAAGCACTTTGGCGGTGAGCTGGATAATATCATCGAAAATTGCGACTGCGCTTTGGATCTTATACACTTCAGGTACCTAGTGCAATTAAAACGTTCTAAACGATATAGATAATATAAACTCGTAAATATTAATTACATGGGTGCAACAAACAGCTAACGTTTACAAACATACATACACATCACGCCTGATTCCCTGTAGAGGTGTAGGTGGAGATCACGGATTCCCATCTGTCCCGATCCTGACAAACCACTTTCACTTCATTGACACTCATACACCTCCCTTATACACTACCCCGTTTGCCCTTGTTTAAATAATTACCCTCCATTTCGCTCGTTACAGACAAGGGGTGTATAAATAAAAAA
>JAMBLF010000641.1:0-221328 GCA_030578115.1 Leucoptera coffeella | reverse complement strand
ACTTATGTGAATAGATAAAATATACAATACAAATAAAATCAAAATAAGGAAAAATAAAATATACCAGAATAGGGTACTTTATCTATATACATATAAAATTTTATAACTAAGAAGTTGTAAACTGACGATTTTGTCACATATCTATATAAGCCAGCTTAAACCTTCATATCTATACACTTATCTTAACATATTTCAGAGAGCAGTACCAAGGAGTGAAGCCTCCAGTGCTGAGGTCAGAGCTGGACTTCGACCCTGGCTCCAAGTACCACATCCCAGCCAACATCCCCTACATAAGGTAGGTCCATATGATATAAATAGAATAAAAAAATTAAATTCCTTTTATTCACACTAGACGCAGTAACACAAATAGACACAAGTAGACACAAATAGAGAAAAGAATTAATATATAATAATTAACATTTATGGAACCAAACGCACATGGCAACCCCGCGCAAGTGTGAATAGGATTTGTCTCAGCTAATGTTGATTGTGTGAAATTCACACTGCCAACTGATATCACACCATCAAATATACCACAATCTGATATGATGTCACCATTGGAAAGGCTTTTAAATAAATCCTAAGAAATTAAGGTACATCAAGGTAATAAAGGTCTACATCGAATCATCTGTCCGGCTCATTGAGACTTTCTGTTGGAATACCTTTTCCTAATACCTAAAAGCCTAAATGTATTGGTACCCAAAATGCCTGAAATTCGTGTGGCCCACATTCAATAATAAGTTAGTTACCAAATGCCTTTGAGGTTCGGTATTAATGTATGTATTTACTGATCTAAAAGTATCTAGTGTAAGATACTTCATTTCATTGAATAGAAAAAAATGAAGGGAAGGAAAGCCTACCTTATCCCCCAAAAATACGCATGATTCCAGTTCTGTCAAGTTTAATATAAGTCATCTAGTCACTTGATAACAGCCGTGAAGAAAGGCAGTAAGTTAGCCATCCATTTACGTCACAAACTATCACTGGAAGAAAGTACTTACGACACTGTAGCATACATACATACGCGCCTGATTCCCTGTAGAATAGCAAGCAGAGATCACGTATCCCCATCTGTCCCAATCCTGACAGACCACTTTCGCTTCATTGACACTCCTCCTTCTCAAACACACTCGATGGTTATAGGTACTCCTAACGTCACCCATTTCCAAAATGGCGTCTATCTGACTGTAATTTGTCTTCCCGGGCCGGATCCTACGTAACCATCCTTCACTCACTTACATTTATTTGAAAATACCCGAGAATAAAAGCAGTTACCAATCCATTTTGCGTTAGAAACTAGCACTGGAAGAAAGTACTTACGACACTGTAGCAAACCTATTAAATACTCTATCTAGATTACCGGGTTCTAGAAAAACTTTAAACCGGTTTTTCCCCGCAACGTTACAGAGAATTGTGTTTATTACAAGCGATACTGTTGTAAATAAATTTAATAACACTAAAATTACTTCGCTCTAGTATCTTTGTGTTGCAAACGTTGCCCAAGATTTTGTTGTAATATTAGCATGTATAACTATTGCGATTCGCTAATTATAGTACGTGTACAAAGCTATAGATATCGGCCTAGTATGAAATAATAATGAAATTAGGTTTATTATAAACAGTATATTTACTTATTCAATATAAGGATTATAAATAGAACTTATTGAAAGTAAAGGAAAAAACATTTTCTCATGATTTTTATCATAATACGACTCGGTCTCATGCAGTATATAAACTCAATAATAATTCATTAGAATGTGATTTAAATACTTATACACACATAGATACCACTAGTGTTTTCCAAAGGCTTAGATCACGGATTCACACTTTTGCCTGATCTTGGTAAACCAGAAATACATATATAGATATTCTAAAATATGTTATCCCTGTTATCCCTAAAACCTGTCAAGAAAGTCCATCGGAACTTATTATTCTGTCCATCCATTTGGTTATTACGTCGTGAGGAAACCTACTTGTTCGTCGAACAGGAAATCGTTAGTGCTTGTAAATGGTGATATGGCTTACCACCTGTCACATTGAGTACTGACTACCTGGTCAACACGTGGGTTCGAAGTGGTCATAGGTGGTCATAACCTTACGACCTTCGCAATTATGGGACTGGAAACCTGAACCTCTGACTACCCCGTAAGGGTTAATGGTCGTGAATGCGTTTTTTTGCTATTTGGTTATATGGTTACAAAAAATCCATATTCATGTATAAAGTGACAGGAGTAGAAATGATTAGTCTTTTGATGTACAAACATAAACCTCATTATTGCATAAAGGCGACATAGATTAAGCATTGCTAGTCTATCGCCCCATAATAACCTAGTTTACTATCCAAGACATTAAATCGCCTCTTACGACATTTTCAACTTAATGTTATTCTATGCTAAACATCAGATGTTAAGATTTTGTTTAAGTGGTAGAAAAACTGTGTGAATAAAATTAAAAGATTTTCTATGATATAGATATTCTATTTAATATGATACGTAGTTATAAAGAAAAGTATGAACTAAAGTACAGCTTTAACAAAATTAAAAAAAAGTTTATTGGGAAATTTTTAGTAATTATTAATATATAGTAAGGCATTTTCCTTCAATACAATTTATATTATTTATTACAGTTTAGTAAACTAAAACTGGTTAAATAAAAAAAAACTAGTATTTTATTTCCTCCACTTCTTCAAAAATCACGAAATGAAAAAAGAAATCAAATCCCCTCCCAATTGAAAATCAAAATCAAATTACAATGCAGACACAAAGTATATCGAAACGACGATTAACCCAATCTCGAATCCATCAAGCATGTATGCAAATTACACCGCCGCGTAAAGTGTTGTAGAAAGAGATAGAATCTTTCCGTTGCAAAACAACCTATATATCCATTGCCCAGTCGCTTCTTACGTAAGTTCGAGAAAAGCGGTTCTCAAGTTGATTGAGGAAGTGTTTGTTGGAAATCGTAAAGTGATACCTATCTATTGGTAACAAAAGACTGGGTCGTATCTTATATCGGACGGGAAACAGGCTGTGGTTTAGACTGTTCTAGATTATATTTAAGCAATAAGTTTGTATTAAGATCTAATATAGACTTGAGGAGACAAACTAACTTGTACTTTTAGCAATCAAATGGAACTTTAGTTGAATTAAAGAGGCCTTAATTCTTACGACATACTCGTACATTGGTTGGTGTTGTATTGGTTTCAAATTCAATTGAAATAGGTTAAATAGAAGAATTTGTAGCAATGTCATCATCATATTAGTTATTCAATAATAATGAACTAGTTTGATATTCTTTTTCAAAGCGAATACTGTGTGTCACGCTGTATGTGGTAAAGTGATGAAACAAATAAAAAGAGACGTAATATATTTTATACATTTTTAATACTTTTGGTATTATTTACATTTATTTATAAAACTCTCAGTTTGTATAAGACCAGTCTGTTTTAAACATAAAAAAACAAAGCTTAACAGAAAAAAAAACTAGAATCACATAACAGATTACAACTAGAGAAGATGGAGATCAGTACTTTTAATGGTGCTCTTCGTGGCCTTCGTAGCCTCCGTAGCTCGATTCTTGACCACCATAGCTGGATTCGTGACCACCGTAGCTCTCTTGACCTCCGAAGCCTCCTTCAAAGCCTTCGTGACCACTGAGTTGGGCCCCGTATTCGTGACCACCGAAGTCCTGGCCTATTTCCTCGCCACCGTAGCTACCGTGTTCCTCATGGCCGTAGCTGACCTCATGGTGTTCTGGCTCATGGTGCTCGTGCTTGACTATAACCGGGACAGGCACTTTCACTGGATAGGGAACGTGCTTCTCAACGGGAACGGGCACGTGCTTCTCAATGTGCACTGGGACGGGCCTCTCAACTGGGATCTTCACAGGGAAAGGTACCTTCTTTTCAACTGGGTAGGGGACCAGTTTCTCCACGGGGTATGGGTGGGGTACGGGCACTTTGACGGGGTAGGGGACTGGTTTCTCAACGTGTACGGGCACTGGGTTGTCAACGGGCACCTTGACTGGGTAAGGAACCTTCTTCTCCACTGGGTAAGGCACTGGTTTCTCCACTGGGACTGGGATGGGCTTCTCGATGTGTACAGGTACTGGGCGGTCGACATGGACCTTCACTGGGTAGTGGACGACCTTCTCTACTGGGTAGGGCACTGGCACTTTGACGGGGACCTTGACTGGGTAATGGACGGTCTTCTCGACTGGGTACGGGTGGGGCACTGGTACCTTCACGGGGTAAGGGATGTGTTTCTCCACTGGGTAAGGAACCTTCTCGTACACCTTGTAAGGCACTGGGTTGTCGACGGGCACCTTCACGGGGTAAGGTACGTGCTTGGTCACCGGGTACGGCTTGGGAATGTGTACGGGTACCTTGATGATTTCCTTGACCGGGTAGTGGACGGTTTTGTACACTGGGTACGGGTGGGGTACGGGTACCTTGACTGGGTAGGGAATGTGCTTTTCTACTGGCACCGGGATGTGTTTCTCTACGGGGTAAGGTACCTCTACTTTCTTGACCACCGTGATGGTTTTCTCCTCGTGGTGATGTTCGTGACCTCCGAAGTCGTGGCCTCCGAAATCATGGCCTCCGAAGTCTTGTCCCCCGAAGTCGTGACCTCCAAAGTCCTGTCCCCCAAAGTCTCCGTAGTGCTCGGACAGTCCTCGCTTGTCTTGCTTCTTGGTTTCCTCGACTGGCTTGGGCGCAGTCTTGGCTTCCTTTTCCGCCTTGTCCTCTGCCGTGGCAAGACCGATGGCCACGGCCAGGAGCAGGGTTGAACTCTGCAACAAATATGATATTTATAAGCAATGTATCTACATAGTATATCTAGGTATGATAGTTAGCAACACGCCTATACTGCAGGCCTTGGTAATAAAACCTATTTGGATTACAACAATGTCTATTAGGAGGTAGAATGGCTAAGTATTAAAAATAATAAGTTAGTCTATCATGTCAATGTAGTATGTTTGGGTATGAAAATTATTATAACAAATTCCTTTGTAGTATGTCTGGATATAAATTATTAGGTAAGTCTAAATAGAGGTAAATGAGTATTTTATAATAGTGAGAGAGCTCGTGAGTGTACACACTAGGAAGTGAGTTAAAAACTAGTTTGATTGATGTCCTGGAAATTACATAAAGTTTTGGTTATATAAAACTTGTGACAGTTTTATAGAACTGGTGGTTTTGAATAAATATTCAAAGTATCGAATATTTTTAATAATGGTGAAAGATTTCTTGAAAAATCATTTCAGAAATATCTTTAAATGATATTTGATTATTAATAATAAAATAGGTTATTCAAAATTGTAATTATTTCACTATGTAATATCTATTTCCATATTAATGAATACTAATTAATCACTGCATTAATGAATCCTGGAGCAAGATTCTGCAATTAATTTTAAATTACAATCCAGATTAATCAGGTTATTCAATTCCCAATCAACCCATTAAAAATCGATTCAAAACATCGATCTCTTTCTCAATTCACTTAGCTCACTAAATCACTTCACTCACTAAGAACACTATTAACACTAATACTAACCAAGATTTTCATGTCGCTTTGTTTGGATCAGCGATCTATGCACGAGTGTGTTGAGTGGAGGCTCCCACAACTTTTTATACCAAAACATGAGGTGGTAAGGTAGTGTTTCGAAACACTTTCGCTGTATACTCTAAGCTGCTATGGCTCGACCGATTGGGGGTTTGTGTAATGTTAACCTGCTTTTGATTTGAAAATGGACTCATTTACGCATCTTAGAATATGTAAGAGAAGAGTGGTGTGTTAATTGTGAACTGCAATAAATAATATCTCGTAAGGCTTAAGTTTGCATTAAATGATAAGTTAGGCTAAATGACTTAATATGTAATTATGCATATATAAGTTTGCTTGGTTTAACTAATAAGCTTAATTAATGCTCTGGTTTGATTTAAGGTATAAAATTTAGTTTAGTGCTAGTCTGGAACGTAAATAGAATAATAATAATAATATAGAATGTTGACTAGTCGAATTTTTTTCCAGCAGATAAATTACTCTTCAGCCATTAGAATTATAAATAATGTAGCAAAACAATTTAACAATGCAAAAAAGTACCTAATTTTTTTTAACTTCATCATGCATATAATAGAAGAATCAAACTGTAAACAATAACATTTCCAATGTTATTCAATAATCTTACACTTTTTGTATATATAGAAGGCTAATCATACAAACCAAATCTGTTAAAACTTGTTTCTATAACTCTTCTATTGTTGGTGAGTGTTGTGTAACGCACAATGAATTTGGCACCGCTTACAAGTTCATTGTCACCGACCGCTCGGCAATAAAAAAAACTAATTCTCTATAGTATACTAACACCTTCATCTCTGCAAAGGGTAGGCAATGTCTCTATACATTTTAATTTTATTTTATTCCTGTCATAATCTTAAAAACATCCATATCCTCAGCCTTAGTTACTTTCTCATCTTTTATTGACCTCTAGTCCCTTAGTAGTCTCTTACGACATGCCGAAAAGAGCACGGCAGCTAGTTAGCAGTATTTTTTCTTCATAGACTAGCACGGTCTTAGGATCCTGTAATCCAAAAATGACTGTATATAATTTTATTGAAGATTCAAATTAGCGCGGCTGCATTTATGACCGTATAGCCCTTTCGGGGCAGTTAGAGATTGAATGTTCACCGCCAATAATGTTTTTTGTGATGATCTTAGGTACCTCAAACCCACCTGTTACCTGATAATCTATATCGAATGTGACCGGTGGCAAAACATGTCGCAATATACAAATACTGACTGTTTTGAAAAATAGGCAGATTTTCTCACAATATTTAATCTCATCGAAATCAACAACATATTGACAATCTAGATAATCCTGTCACGGTTAAAAATTAACCGTCCTTTCATGGTTAAGTTAACCTGAAACATTCAGGGTTGTATGAGAAGACCATTGTAAGGGCGACACAAGCTATACCCTACAACTAGTTGTTGCTTTTTACGTGTAACACATAACTACTGGTAACATTAAATTTGAAGCTACTGGATTTGATCACGTATTAGTCGTAAAAATCGTAATCAATTTTATGATTGTTTGATAATATAGGATACATATATTAGTTCTATTTAATTGCACATACGTAATTTTAATTTTAATGGCCCTTGCTCGGGACGTAAAACGAAATCTAACTAGCTGCTGTTCTTCCTAGTATGTCATAACAGGTGATTTAGGTACTAGAGAATAATGAAATCTATTGGGCGATAAGCTAGCAACTTGTCACCAATGTTCCATGTGACACAACCCTAATATCCATGCTAAATAGTGAAGTAGGAGATATTATTGTGTCTCCGAGATTCCGTCCAGTCCGAAAGGGATATAGGTACGTGAATGTATGTATGTAACTAAATGGATACATGTTACAACTATAGTCACTTTTAACCAAGCGTAATAAGTCACCGATAGGTCCTATAGTAGTGTAGTATTACATATGTATATACATACATATACGTCCTGTAATCCCTTTCAGGGTGGACAGAACCTCGGAGATAAAATATCTCCTAGTCACTTTTTACCATTAATATTGGGGTTGCGCTGTCATAATGGAACATTGGTGACAGGTTGATAACCCATTGCTTAAAAGATTCTCCTCCTATGACATGCCGAAAGGAAAGAGAGATAGTTAGCATTCTTTCTACATCTCAGACTAGCACAGTGCCATTAATAAAAGGCAATAAACCTACTGTCGCAAGAAGTAAGTCAGGGATAGATTGTGAGTCATGAAGGCTTCTACATTTTGCATTCACTCAGTTACAAATAATTGTCATAAAACTTAACAATGATGTAAACCTAGGCACCGGTTTGGTCGTAAAATAACTAACCTATAAAAGAGTTCAACGACCACGTCGAGATTGCTATCATTTTTTGTCTACTAGTTCAGTAGTCTCAAAGCGTTTATCCCGAAAGAGTTATAAATATAGAAAAATATTAGCATAATTTGTTGTTTTATATGTCGTATTGTTAAGTCTGGATGAGAGATTATAGATCAGGAATAATGATAAATCGTGATTCTACTGTTGGATTAGAATAGCATGAAATATATGAATGAGGTCAATTATAAATGTAGTTGCATACACATAACTCTATCATACTAGATAAATCACATATAAAATATATTCATTAAGATAAACTATTTACTAAATAATTTATAAATAAATTATAATAAAACTATAAATAAAATATCTGAGCCAAATCACTGCCAACAGGGAGAGTGCCCAAGATGCTGGCAGCATTTCCGCGCTGAAAATCATACTAGATACATTTCATTAACGTTGTTCAACCTTTTTCCTTTCGGGGTGATTGGACCCCGGGAAACGCGATAATATTGCCTATTTCCCTTTTTATATGAATATTGAACCAGTGATATCACGGAACATCGATGAATGGTTGCTAGCCCATAGCCTGATAGATTCTATTAGCCCCTAGTCTCATAGCCTCCTAGAACATGCCGAGAAAAACGGCAGCTAGTTAGCATTCTTATTAAGTCCCAATTTAGCAAAGACCATTACTACTACTACATACATACATACTACACATCACGCCTTATTCCCTGTAGAGGGGTAGGCAGAGATCACGGATCCCCATTTGTCCCGATCCTGACAAACCACTTTCGCTTCATTGACATTCATACATCCTCTCATACACTCTCGGCGGTCATAGATACTACTACTCTATCCTTTAATTATTTTCTAATACGTTCTGTTAATTACACCATCAGGAATCGAATCCTCGACCCCTGGTAGTAATTAAATAAACATAAGCGTGTCGTAAGAGCACTCAGAGTGCTGAGTTCCGTGAGGACCAACTCAAAGTTTAGCTGCAATCGAAGCGAGTTTAATTAGCGAGGTTGTGAGGTGAGTGAGGCTGTTTGTTTGTTGTATGTTTTGAGGGTATATAAAAATAGATATAAATACAGACGCCATATTGAAATAGGGTGACGATTGAAGTATCTATAAACGCCGAGTGTGTACGAGTGTCAAAGTAGCGAAAGTTGTTTGTCGGGATCAGGACAGATGGGGATTCGTGATATCTGCCTACTCCTTTGCAGGGAATCGGACGTGATGTGTATATTTGTGAGTATATGAGACAATAAATTGCAGTAATCGTACTATAATAAAAACAATTCAAAGTAGTAGATTATACATAAATTATAAATCAATTTTATATATGGCAACATTATGCATATTTCAGTCTACTTAAACTAAGTAAATAAAATGACGTTATTAAGGAAACTTGCACTAGAGTGGAATATATACAAACATAAGTTAAAAATAACACCTTAAATACAAATCTAATTCAAATTCACAAGCGAACCGGTTCACTGAACTAGTCAATAAAAAATATGTAAGAAGGTTGCATTAATAATCCATTTCGTTATATTTACATAATATTGTATTTCAAAAGGATACATTTGTAAGTTCACGCAACATTCAAAATATGCGTCGAAGTTGAGTTATAGTTTCTCTCATTTTGTATGTACTTACACCCATACACAAACATACGACGTATGATGGGATAGAAATCGAAGAGTAGGTATAATTTCCTGTAGATTTTTCATGTAATAAAGTTGACAGGTAGTTGTTAAAAGACTATGTATTCATAATAATATATTTCTCACTCACAAATACATATATTTCCACGTTCCTAAGAGGATAGACAGAGACTTTCAATCGCCACCTAGAACGATCCTGACAAATCCCTCTTACTTCACTCATACCCATTAATCTTCTCTTATATGCTCTTCCATTCTTCACGCTGCGTACAACCTTGAGAAGAATATAAAATCAAATGAAGATTACAGGGGTCCTTAGTTATGTTTGACGCTTAGGCTAGCCTTTTTAAAAATAGTCCTTTTTTATAAGTAAGTCAAATTATGAAAAAAAAAACTTTTATCTCTGAAAACCTTCAATATATTGACAATATTCGTATAATCCTCTAGTCTAGAAATAACTTACATTCGTGATGCATATTAATTACTCAAGATTCACACTAAGTATTAAACATGATACAATTTCGATGAGCGAAAATTTACGCAATAATGAAAGGGCTATCAAAAACTAACGAAGCGTTCAAATATTATACATATCTGTTAAGGAATAAGACTTACTTTTGACTGTATTGCAATTACTTCATTGATAACTTGATGGTATTTAGCATAAGATCCCTTAAGCTTTTAACGTGAATTGAACTTGTTAATGGTAACTTTCGAAAGTGAATTGAATCTGTTAAGCTCGTTTGTAACATTTGCCAATATATAAAAGGTTTCGTGTTTAAATTATTTTCAGCGAAATGTGAGTAATGAATGAAAAATATAGGAGTAGGTTAACGACCAACTACAGTTGTAGCGATTACTCTTAAGTAGCTATATATCACACCTAGCAAATATGTATAAAATAGTTACCAACTTATTTAACCTTTTTTAAGGTGGAGAAGATTTTAATACATAAAGCAACATTATACCTTATGAAGTGATAGTTTGAGATTCATTACAAAAGGACAGATTGAAATTCAGGAAATTTACATACGTAGGTATATTTTCCATTGGGTATCGAGCCTATAGAATAAAGCTTAACCTTCAGTATTTAAATCCTTTAGCACTCTACCTGATATTCACTTATTCCTCATGGACATAAGAACACCCTTATACAGATTTTGATCTCCAATAAACATTAGAATTCACACAAGACTTTGAATGAAAATAACATTCTCAGTTCAATTTTCAAACGCACGCACTTACGCAACGTTGATTGCTAGATCGATCGAGTTTCGTCACGTTTACAAATCAGCCAGAGCTTCATTAATGCTGATGGAGGCCCAAGGACGGATGAGCTACTGAGAGCACATGAGACGCAATAGACCGACTATGAAATAGATCGAAAAGTAAAAGGAAATAAGATGAAAAAGGTTTTCGTACAAGGCTTAGTAGGAGGGATATTTGAATGTGGAAATTATGTTGGTTGGGAGTCTATATGTGTAATTTTCGAAAGAAATAGTGGTTTAATTTGAATTAAAAGTTTATAGTAACGTTATCATAGAACAAAAGATTAGCTTTATGAGGATAGAGATATTATTATGTGTATGGTATGAATATTTCACAAATATCGTATTTTTCAATTATGACATATCAATATGACATGGAAAAAGTAATCGAAAAAAATTGTGTGATTATACCCATCTATCATTCTAGAACCTTATTATTATTATCAAGTGATTAAAACAAATAGGAGACTAGGCTATCTAGAAAAAGGACCTTCTGGTTAACCCTTATTTTACATTTCTTACGACGATTCCACTATTAAGATTAAGTTACCTTATTTTCGAATTCCGAACCAGGATGATCAATCAATACAATTTTAAGGTTATAAAACTATTTCAGAAGTTTATTAATGGTGCTAAGATTCGGAATGACTATGTAACCACCGAATAGGCCCACACGTGAGATCGAAGGTTATATGATAGCGAGTTTCCTTGTTGGAGATCCGTGCTAAAAATGCCATATGAATGAAAATGGATATGTGTATAAACATATGATGAAGTATGTAGTAACTGTACACTTTGAATCAAATGAATTCAATAAAACTAGTTAATGGAAAGTAGAATATTAGTTTTAACGAGATTTTAGTTCATAAATTGTAAACAACACTACTATATGCAGGCTCAACGAGCAAATCAGTTTAATTTATCATCAATTCCTAATGTAAGAAATATGTATTTGACTGTTTTGATATTGATAAATGTTATTGACAAGTAACACTGTCACTACCGAGAGAAATATGCCTTTTTACAGATACGGAACCAATCGTATATCGGCATAGTTTAATGTTATTTTAAACGGTAGTTACATAAAATGATTTAAATAATTCCATTTGAATATAGAGTGCAACTTATAAAAACACTAAATCAATCAACATATCGTCAGTAGCAGACGAAAAATTTTATAACCTTAGCAAATCTTATATCTAGTTCATCTAATTAAAGTATGCTCACAATCAAACTCCTTTGAAAGATAGTCTGTCCACAAGTTAATCTTGAATACTTAATAAAAATACATTTACAAAATGCGTCGAATATTAAGTTGAGGGAAAACATCGTGAGGAAACCTACCTGTTCCCCAAACAGGTAATAGTTAGTACTTGTAAATGGCGACATGGCTTACCACTTGTCACATTGAGTACTGACTATCTGGTCAACACGTAGGTTCGAGGTGGCCATAGAATTACTACCTTCGCAATTGCGGACATGGACACCTGAACCTCTGACTACCCCGCAAGGGTTAATGGTCGTGAATGCGTTTGTTTTTTTTTTTTGAATTTGAAAAAGTAGAAAAAAAAACAACTAAACTAAACGTAAAATATTATTTTCATTTATAGTAGCTCTGATTGGAATAAAAAGATACATTGCACTAGTAGAAATATTTTCCTTCATGAAGATTAAAATAAAAACCCAGAGACAATAAATATTTTTTCTATAATTAAATTTAAATTAGGGTATTTCAATTCAAAACCTACTCGAACTTATATTAACACAATCCGTTTTGTAACTTAGTAATATGTTTACCAGTCTAAGTTACCATCACTTACATTTCGACAAGTACAAATAACTTGTCATTACTTAATCTAAGCTACGGAATGAAATAGTTTGTTTGAAAACTATTACAAAAGTAGAACATATGCATGTAACACTCATTTGATGCGTAAAAACTATTTCATTCAATTCTACCGCAAATGAAAAAAAGTGTAATACGACGTGGCTCGGTTGTTTGGGGCTTTGCTCTGTATCAGTGGATACAGGGTTCAAATCCCGATGAGCATGTACCAATGGAAATGAAGTTTAATGAATTACATTTTCGTAATAAAAATACATTTACGAAATACGTCGAATATTACAGTGAGGGAAAACATCGTGAGGAAACCTACCTGTTCCCCGAACAGAGAATAGTTAGTTCTTGTAAATAGCGACATAGCCTACCGCCTGTAACATTGAGTACTGACTATCTGGTCAACACGTGGGTTCGAAGTAGCCATAGAATAACAATCTCCGCGATTGCGGAGATGGAAACCTGAACCTCTGACTCTCACAAGGGTTAATGGTCGTGAACGCCTTTGGTTTTTGAAAAAATGTGTTTGAATTAACTTGTGCTTGTTAGGGACAGAAGAATGTAAACAGCTGTCTTTTTATACGTGTACTCAAACAGATGTGAAACGAACTTTAGATTTATTTGGACGATAGGCTTTATATAGGAGTATATTCAAGTCCTTTAATCCCTTTCGGGGTAGAGAGAAACATGGAGTCATAAAAACATAATCTACAACATGAATATTGGGATTGTAATGTTATATGGAACATTTGTGACAGTTTACTAGTCCATCACCCAATAGTTTCGATTTAACATGTATGTACATGATACACAATTTAATGTATGAACTAATTATTTTCTTGTTCTTTGCAGGTAAGTACAGCACCATCTAGTTTAGCGTCTCCGAACTAAGAACTGAAAGTATTGATCGATTTACGATTCAAACTGTCAATCAAGGTAAGTGATCAGAGATTGTGCTGCCCTCGCTCCCCAGTGGATGTTTCTAGAACGTTTACCTTGCTTAAGTAGCGTGTTAATATTACAAGTAGCTATCCTTTCACTTTTAATGCAATGTGTCTGATACCAAGCTGTTTTCATAGATGGCGTTACAATGATTTTATTGTAGGTAATTTGAAAGAAGTGGGTGTATGTTTTAATAATAATTGTAGACTCTTTAATTTACCATAAAATTTTCATATGATCCATACTTGATGTGTTATACAGTAAATAAATTGATTGATTAAAACAGCGTAACGGAAAACCAGATTACAATTAGCTGATCATGTGTCTTAGTTATGAGATGACAACGAACTATTTACACAAATTTCCAAAGTCACCACTAGTTAAGTCATCACTTTCTCAAAATTAATTTCGAAGCTCAAGACAATTAGAAGTACATTATTAAGTTCTGACTATCAGGCTAATATCCTTTAAAAAAGTACACCACTGTATGAATTAAGACACGCTTATTGATTACTACTTATGACAATCATACTTATAACTTCCATCAATTTCAATACAGAGACAAGCTAAGTGACAAATATCGCCCATCCATTTTCCCGATCTTAGCAAACTATCCACTACATTAACATCCACACACTTTTACATATATCCAGCGGTTATATGTTCTTCTACCATCACCTTAACACATAATTATGACCTATCTGACCACATATGCAAGACAAAGCCTCAAGGCCAAGCGAGTGATAGTACCACGAAGATGTTGATAGCGAAAGTGGAATCGCAGAATCTGGGGCACAATGAAAACGAGAGTGCACTGCGCAACCTGTTTACGCGCGCAGCCTTTGCATAACTTAAGGCTTCGAGGGTATTGAAGGGGGCGCGGTGGCGGGTTTTATATTAAATTGGTGTGTTTTCAATTTTTGTAGGGAAATAAAAATGGTAAATATGAGCGTGTTATGAAGGAAACATTAACTTTGGTTCATGACAAATACATTCATAGAAAGGTTTAGAAAAATTATGTTTGTTGTTAGAAATAATGTACTGTAATTGTAACAAAAAATTAATACTTAAAATGCTGTTCTCTGCTCTCTTATACATATATATCTGAAACAACAGGACAAGGGTTATTATTTAGACTAATTCCACATTAATTAAGTATTCAACTTAAGGCCCTTGCATTTGTACGTTTTAAACAAATCATTTGAATATACATTTTATTCAATTATTTATACCAATGCAGCATCCAGGGTAATAATTTAAAAGGCAAATTCTCCAAGATAGGTTAGCGATTATGTTTGAAAGAGTTTCTTTTTGTGTCGTAAATAAAGTAGTAAAATGACAACGTCACACCTCAATGTAAGTTGACCCTTAAGCCTCTAGTGAGCATGCGGCTTACACTTAACGTTATTCTGTGCTAAATAATGGTATTTTATTGAATAATATGTGCGCGTAAATGGGATTTTTATTTTATTAATCAGGTTCGATTATGAAAAACAAAAGTTACAATTTATGAATAATAAAGCTTTAGAGAATAAAATCAGCATATTACTAAATAAAACCAATCATTCTATACAAAAGAAGTAACTTGTACAAAAAGCATAGTGTCTTAGAATGATTGGGATTTATTCTTTCAGATCATGATATACATACTTTTTCTGGATACTTTGAAAACTTGCAATCGACATTTGAGCGTTGATGTCTTTTATATGTAGACATTTAACATTGTTTGCTTGAATTGAAATAATGCCCCAAACTTTTATTAACTAAATATTTTATTTATAGTTAACTTAAAATGTACTTCAATAGTTTTACTGCAAATTTAAAATTAATTAGGTTTACGAGTTTCTAATTATCTGGTCACGGATCTTAAATTTGATAAAATGCGATATTAATATTGTTATGTTTGTTATTACAAAGAACGGAGTTCAAATTTAAGAACAAAATATATTTCATACAATTACAATAGCATATTCTGACAATGACTGAAACTTTGTTGAGATTGGAAAAATACCAGATTTTCGAAATAGAGCAACCTTTAACAATTCGATAACCTAATAAATAATCGATGCTTGGATCAGTTCTTGACCTTATTTGACCTCAATGCACAATTTCTATGAATAGAATATTTAGTACAATTCTATAGTCCACATATTCCTAACCAACAAATCCTGTTATGATACATACATAAGCTTCACAACTTCTGTATACCCACTCCTCTTTTTATTGTGGCGGGGTATTCAGATGCTTGAGTGCCCATCTCGGAATTACGAAGGCATTTTAGGTAGTGAACCGTATCGCCGTAAACAGGCATTTGCATTTACCTATCTTAAAGGATAGGTAGGTTTCCTCACGATGTTTTTTCTCACCGTTGGCAGCTGTAAATTATGTACGTAAATTAAAACCGCATTTTTATATTTCATTAATTGGTACATTCCTGAACCGGGATTCGAATCTAGGCCCTCTAAGAAAACAGAGGTCTTCCCCACTAGGCTATCACCACTTTGCTATAATACTCGTAAGTTAAGTATAAATCTAGAAAAGTCTATGACTCTAGTCTCTATACTAATCCGTAGCTGGAAATTCGATGTAATTAAAACATTGGACATTAGTGGCTCAGTCAGTGCAATTAGCTTTCTGATGAAATATCGGCTTTAAGTGGTCTATTAAATAATTCAATTCAATTAGTAAATTAATGTTCTATAAAATATTTCTTAAATTTAATTTCTTTGCTCCTAGAAACAGGTCCCATGTGATGAAACGTTGGTAGGAAGGTTTTTGTTCAGTCCTTCTATTAGACATGTTTTTATATGTATAACTAATATTTTCTATGTATAACCAGCGAGTGTGCATAAAGTGCGGTTTGTCAGAATCAAGACACATGGGAAAACATGAACTCTGCCTATGCCATTACTGGGAAACAGGTCTCTATATGTAGGTTACAATAATGAAATGTTTGGTCCTAACATCATATATGAGTCTATAAATATTAAAAAAGGAACAATCGATTCTGTATACAGCCTTTAAGAAAAAACATCATTTTCTTGCACTACGTATATTGTTCTTAAAATAAATAAACAAGTGCTCACATGAACTCGTAAATTATTGTTTACATTTTACCACCGGAAAATAATTACAAGAACTTGCATTTACCGGAAGAAACACAGCGTTTACCATGTCAACCTTTTAAGACACTAAGGTCATCAAAACAATTAGTAAAAATACTTTAGGTTAAAAGTCAACGTAGATAGCATTTATCTTATTAACTAGTAACCTTAACTGATGTTAACAGACTTTTATGTTTATAAACAAGGCGGCCATCCATCAAGAGAAATGTCACTACAAACGTCGCTTAATCTCCTAACAATCCAATTAATTAGTAATGTTCCTGTAATAGTGAGGCAAACACTGTTTCTTTATGAAGGTTTTTCTATAGAATAGGCAGTTTTTCTCACAATAGTCTCTATAGTTAAAGTTTTATGAATCTCACAATTTGATAATTGCCTGCATTTACAAATAACTTTCATTGATACTAAATAGAAATTAACATGAACAGCTTTTTATTCCTTTTTAGGTGGTTATTAGACTACATATCACTTAACGATTCAGTGTTTTAAAATATGTTGAATGAGGCATCAGCCTTCGATTTGAACTTTGCATGCCAATGACCCATGTATTTAGAGGCCGTATTTCGTGATTCAAATTGTTTTGTTGTATTGAAAAAGCCTAGTTGATTCTAATCGTTATGGAATAGTCAAAATTGCCTTGTTGCAGATATAGTTTATTGCATTTTTTTGATATAGTTGTTGCATTGATTTGAATACTTTATCGGTTAAAGATTTAAAACAATCTTAAATCTTTACGATACAATGTTTTATTTTGATAAAGTACACACAAAACTATAAATTTATTGATTGTTAAAGGAGAATAAAAAATTCAATAATATTAATACAATTTTTGAATAAAATAAAATGTCTAATAGCATAAAACTTTAATGACCATTTTATTGAAATTTGTTCAACATTAATTTGATTTGTATCTACAAAACCGTACTTGATGCAATATTTCATAGATCTCAATTGAAACATTATTTAACTACTAGTTGCCAGGCTTCGAAATAATACCAGTAGTACATTATATACAACGCCTAAATCAGAGCAGAACAATACTCCAAACATCTACTAGCGTCCCCTATACTTTGTGCAAATCTGGTTTATTGCATCTCAACCAATGTCCATACAAGGAGATCTTGCCTAACCAAAAGGAATGTTTTGAAAGGAAAGGCGATCAGAACATTCGCGGATACTTGCATACAAATAAGCTTATCTTCTGTGTTGCTTAGTAAAAGTGAGCCTACTCGACTAAATTATACCTACACACCTACCTACTTGCCTGTATCGTTTAAGTCTAAGTTTTAGATAGAGTCCTTGCTAACATGTTCTTTCGGTTCATTATAATAATCAGTACCGTGCTCAGGTAAAAACCTAACCTGACTATAATATAATATCATAGGACACCATTACACCAATTGAATTAGCCCCTTGCTAAGTATATTTAATACTTGTGTCAAGGGTACTCAACGTTTCAACGTTTATTTAAGAAATATATACTTTTTATATATAGATAAATACAAATATAGTTCATATAATCAACAACTAGACTGGAAAACAGAAGAAAAGCGTAGTTCTTAATTCTACCTCCACCGGGAATAGAACCCAGAACCTCACGATTTGCGTTCAGGTGGTTAATTATTGACCTGAACTACTGATTGACGTCCCACACAATAGTCATTCTTAAATTATGTAATAGTGTGAGAGTATACTTAAAAAGGGTTCATGGAATCTATTAGGCAACTTTTTACAGCGACAAATTCTTATATTCATTAAATTAGTTATTTATTTATTTTAACCAGTTTTGTTTGTAAATATCATTTTTCATTTCTTGTTTATTAAATAAATATAGTAAGGCAACTTATATTAAATAACCGATATATAATGGCATATTGATATAATCGCTAAAGTGACAAAAGAGGTATTAAAGTAAACCTGGTTTTGCTCAATCTCAAAGGGATAAAGACTGTGAGTATATGTACGTATGCCTTAGATACTTACATTCAAAACGTTTCTTGTAACACTCTCACTCAAAGTAATAAAAGTAAACGTGCACTGAATTCAAATTAAGATCGTAAAAACAAGTATTCTGCGATAAACATCACGTCCTTAATACTTTTAAGGGTTGCCAGCTGAGTGCCTACTATCCGGCTTGCGAAATACTATCGTCACCTCATAGGTACTCATTAGTCAAATGGTATAGTCACTGTTCATAAACATGCCTATTATTTTGCAAATTCTAGAACTAAACCTTATGAAAACTCACAAGATTTTGAAAACAATATCTCATATTAGTTCCAATACAAATCAATCAATAGGTTAACCAAAGATGACATAGGTTACATTACAGAGTTTTTGCTAAGGGAGGCCTACACCCAAAAAAGGGGTTAAAAAAGGCTAGAGAGAGAGACAGAGGTTATATTATTTTTCTAAGGCTCTATCTAAGTTACAACGGATCAAAGGACATGAGTATTTTCATGGAAAGAATGAATGAATAAAAAAAATACAGAATCAAAACTCATTGTAATTAAATGCCATGGACATATAATCTATAATCTTTATTTATAGCCAATAAAAAAAAATTTTTTTAGTTAAATATCGAAATTTACAGCCTACAAACTATTAAAAAAATAACGTCACAGTTAAAAATATCTATGTAATTATAATTATTTATTTAAATTACATAAGAACATGGCCAAACTTTGAAAGGTAGTGACCTCTAGCGATAAAAAATTAAAGTAAAACCACGTTCCCCTATGCATTAAGATGAATGTACAAAATGACATTGAAACACTAAAATCCATTGTTTTGCTAATGGTTCACATTATATGGAAGCTTGTGCGTGCAATAAAGTACTTTGAGTGTCAATTACAATTAGTTTCAAGCTTGCGTTTTGCTTTTTTAGTTATAATGTAATAAGTACTCTTCATACATATTGTACATATAATAGTCAGTGTTTGTATTATTTGTGCTATATGTATGAATGAACAGGTATATTTTAAAAAACCTATGCATAGTTATGTTCTACTGGTATCAAAGCTTTGCTTATGTGACTTACTTTACTAATAAAAACCAGACAAAATATTACAGTTTTGTCTGGATAGTATTTTATGACACTTCAAATTAAACACAAACGCAAAATTGCATTAACTATTAGCATTTTGGAGATATGTTCCAAAACCGACTTAACTTCAACGCCCTCTTCTGTAAAGTATGGAAAGGGAAGATCCGTTTATGTTCTATGATAATGTACTCATTACTAATTCTCTCTAGAATCGACAAAGGTTAATTATTTTCTTTTTCGAATCATTCAAACAAATCTTTAATCTACCTTAAAGCTCTTTTTTATAATAGACTTTTTAAGTATTATTATTATTTCTTATATTCATAGAAAATATGCGAATTATTAACCATATCCAGATCATGTTCACAAAATCAATCAATCAATCTGTTTATAATATAATCATTCATGGACCTATCTTTACGTAGCTAGGTAGCTAAGTTATTATTACATAACGATTATTACCAATGATCCATTCCAAGCCATTATTAACATCCTAAAGTTTCCGTTTCTCCCAGTAATTATATTAAATTGCAAAGAAACGCTATTTATGAAATATAACAGTTAATGTTTGCAATTTATTTTATTGTTTAATTACTGAAATATGTGCTTATTGGTATGTATAGTTGCGTGCGATAATAATTTTCATCCTTTAACCTTCGGAGAGCTATCGATTTATTCTAATTATAGAGCGTGTAAGGAAAATCCATTTTAAGTAGTCTGTGCATCAAATTCGATATTATTTTCTCAATAGCTCTTTATATTCGTAACATTTTATCTAATGAATACTACCTATATACTACATGAATGAGATGATGTAATTAGATTTCCTTTCCAGTCTTTTTATTTAATAAATAGATTTAAATACATATTTTTGAAAAGCTCTTTAGTATAGTCATACATAAAAAACACGCATTACTTTTGTTTGACTGAACGTAGAAGATATGATTTATCTACAGAAACCCATTAGAATAACTATGATATAGGATTTTTACAGCATGACTTTGTAAAATAGGTACTTGGATACTACGTTTATGTATTGATACATACATACACATCACGCTTGATTCCCTGTAGAGGCGGAGATCACGGATCGCCATCTGGCTCGATCCTGACAAACCACTTTCACTTCATTGACAATGTATTACCATTAATACATAATATTGAAAACTTTATACCACCGCCAAATATATTACATACATCAAACGTTCCTTGCTTATCATGTACTTAAATAGAATACCAACTACCTATCCCTTAATATGTATGTATGTTCTACATTAAACTCTAATACGATGCAATATAATAAGGAAGTTGTCGAGCAGTGATTTATTTAACACATCGACGCCTCACTACTATTTCTAGACGTAACAAGCCTAAAAAATCGAATAAGCGATTCGATAAAAGTAGTAGTTCCACTCGAATCGACTTTGATTGATATCAAACGATTGATTAAATAATTACGTTTAGGAGAGAATGTGAATTACTTCACTATGTAGAGTAACTGGTTTGTGATTAGACATCAATCTATGTATAATATACGCCTGGTTTGCTATAGAGGGGTAGGTAGAGATCACTGTTCCCTATTCTAGTAATACCATTTTAACTGTTAATTGACATACTTTCTTTTTGATCATAATCTTTAAATTCTCTCGTGTGTAGTAAAATATGCGATACATAATATATTGTCAATTACTTTTAGAATAAATATTGAAAAATATGGAATATTGCCAACAGCAGTTGCTAAGCCTACAACCAAAAATACCATTTACCCCTGGTTCCTTAGTCACTAGTTAACCTTCACAAAAAGTATTAGGTACCTAAATAATCATTCATTAACCTCTGGTTTAAAGTCACTACCTCCATCAAAAAGTATTAACTAACGAAACAACTAGTATCATTCAATAGACATCCCAGACTCGCACGGATGATAAATAGACTTTTAACTTCGCTTGCAATAAGAGTAATCGCGCTCTGTCGCAAGACATAATTTTAATACCTGTGTGAATTCACGAAATTTATCGCTTATTCCGTAGGACATAAATTTATTAAGATTACAGTGAATGGATTGGACTGTAATTGTAAACATCATGAGTTGAAACGACAAGAAAGGTTAGATAGTTCGCATTTTATTTATAAAATAGTTTAGTGTGGCATATCGTGAGACATTCTTTGTATTTACAAAGGGGATGTATTTACAAAAAAAGACAAACGCATTCACGACCTTAACCCTTGCGAGGTAGTCAGTGGTTCAAGTTTGCATCTCCGTAATTGCAAAAGTAGTAACTCAAGTGTTGACCAGATACTCAGTACTCAATGTGACAGGTGGTAAGACATGTCGCCATTTACAAGCACTAACTATTACCTGTTAGGGGTACAGATAGGTTTCCTAACGTTGTTTTCCCTCATCGATTCTATGCATTTCGTAAATGTACTTTTATTCTGAAAATGTACATAGAAATTAATAACACTTCATTTCCATTGGTACGTGCTTAAGCGGGACTTGAACCCTGTACCTCTGATACAGAGTCTAGCCCCAAACAACTGAGCTACGTCGAATATATTCATAGCAACCAAACTTCGACATACCCGTTAATCTTCTTACAATCTCGATTACAATCACCAGTTACATCAAGGTTTCAATATTTTGATACCATTGTTTAGGACTTCCGACCACTTTTGCTTAAGTGGTCGTGGTTGTGCAACGCGATTGTCCCACATTGTCATTGATGTGCATCTGATATGGCGACTGCGCAGGCGCGATAAGAACTAGCCCCCGGTGTTCGTTGTATGAAACTAGGGACCTAACTAGATGCCTTTCTTCAAAGAGTAACTAGGCAAGATAAGTACTAAGGGACTAGGGATGCTTTCTGTTTTCTTTTAGAATAGTTAATAGTTCCTCGAACAAGCTAAATTCTTTATAGGTAAACACAAGCATTGCTACCACTTTTGTGATGCTATTTATAGAATTTTGGTGACAATTTTCCAGCCCTTTGTTGGATAAATTCCTTACACATCGAGTTCACTAGGTGCCTCTACCAATATTGAAAAAGAGCAGCTAATTAACATAGATTATAACAATGCAAGTAAATATACTCACATATGTCATTATCATAGCTTTTGTGTATGCCAAAAAACTATCTACTTACGTTCGTGTGCAAATATACCACTTTAACAATTTAAGACACGCGAGCTTCTGTGTACCCCCATTGTGTATGTGTTCGTGTGTCGAGACCCAAGGTTTGGAAGGCTAATGGTTGTGAGTGACTCACTAGTGGCGCAAAGTGATCGCAACCATTACGATGGTCGGTCTGTCACAATAATGTCACTGTAATGATACTTTTAGCAGATTACGACTGAAGTTTGGTTCTGCTAATAGTTAAATTAAATATAATATAATATAATAAAGTTAAAAGTCAAATGTTTTTATTCAACATAAGTAAAAATACAGTACATTCATTGAAAGTCAAAACATTTGCCTGACACTGGTTATCTCTTAGCATTTAAATTCTACCGTTGGTTCGGAAGCCCTGGCTCGGAGAAGAACCAACAAGAAACTCCGGCTTTCAGGATTTTTTGCCTAGTGCCAATTACAAAAACAAATTATACAGAAACATGATTATCTTTGCTCATATAGCTTAGATGCACTCATTGCCAATAAAGGTAGCATCTCAGTATGGTCTAGTCTGAGTAATATGAATTGATAATATATGATGTTAAGAGAATGTTGTGCCTTCTTTTGAAAGTAAATTGAATCGATTAATGCCATAACAGTCTTGACAGTAATGTAAGGATTGTTCTAGCCAAACTAACGCGTAAAAAGAATGCTTAATAGCTTATCATTATATTGTAGAGTAGCTGATAAAGAGATTAGGACATTTACTTTATTATAAGATCGTAGATGATAGTTGCGGTGGGGATGTGTTGTTCTAATGGCGTTAAAAGTTATTGATGATATACCCTTAAAATCTCCAATTTATACCCTCTCAAAAATAATTAGGTTACGTACAGGCCGATCGAATAAGACATCTGACTGTCACAGACACTATATTGAAAAGAGTGACGTTAGAAGTACCTATAACCGCTGAATGTGTATGAGTGTCAATGAATCGAAAGTGGTTTGCTACGATCTCTGCCTACCCCTGTATAGGGAATGGAGCTTGATGTGTATGTATGTAAGTAGTAGTTACTAGTGCCGTAATAAGTACATTTGATATAGCTATTGTTAAAATTTATGCGGAATCCCAATAAAGACTGGTTATTATTAACACATTTACATATGTTTAATATCCTAACAATAGCAGAATCGAGTGCTGCCCAATGCCACATTTGGACCACGTCGTTTTGTGTAATGCGATCGCAAATATTAATACCGTTAGGGAATTAACGACCCTACTTCGATACTCGGTGATGTAACTGCTCTGCGCAACCAACGTACCTATGTTCACGATTGTAAAGGTTATTCTCGGGTTCGATTCCGTGGATTACAGTGGCTGGTGTATAGTCACGTCTTTTTCCTTATATGTAATGGTCAGTATCTGTTAAGCGCGATGGACTACCCACCTGTCATGTTTGGTAGCTGGATGGTTAAATACGCTTTGAGAGATCAGAGAGTTTTGTTGTGATATTGGTGGAAACACAAAATTCTGTTTACTCCGAAAAAGTTATTGAGCCCTATGCTTATATATTATAAGCTCCTTAGAACATGTATATTTTTATCTGTGAAGTTATTAAAGACCTTACATATGATAAAACGAATGATTAAATTACCTTTTTGATGTCTAAGTAGTACCTATTTCTTAGGTATTTTTACTAGACCCTACCTCATAATCACCTTTATTCCAAATTTATATCCCTATCACTAATAGCAAACTAACTAACTTTTGGGAGTGGACAGTAATTCGGAAGTAATCCGTTCGGTCATGATTAGCATAACCATAGACTTTTAAAATATTAGTTTTGACTTTCAATGAATGTATTGTACTTATATTAAATAAAACATATCGCTGCTTTAAAAATAAACTGAAGAAACTCAAAAAACACTATTTTGCAAAAAACGTTGTTTTATAATATAGTTGATATATTTTTGACATTAAATTGCATATAATTTAAAAAAATTATTAAATATAAATACATTTTTTATCTTTTTATTAACTTAATATGTTTTATGTACTTATTATTTAATCTTTTTGAGATAAAATGTTTTTCGAGTTTCTTCAGTTTAGTTTTAAAGCAGCGATTGACTTTGACTTTTGATATGCCTTCATTTCATTTACGTCACAACACCAAAGTTGTCCACTTAATAAGATTATAAACTTGAACAAGTGTAGTTCCTATAAACAAAATATTTACGGAATAGAACCTTTGAACAGGAAGTAGGCTGCAGGCTTGCCAGACCGGAATCTCGTTTCTCTGCCCATTTCATTCACGCTGAATTTATAGCCGGTATAGACAGAATAACATTGCACGTACTTATATAACTATTCCTTGACTATCTGGTCAACACGTGGGTTCGAGGTGGCCATAGAATTACTACCTTTGCAATTGGAGAGATGGACACTAGAACCTTTGACTACCCCGCAAGGGTTAATGGTTGTGAACGCGTTTGTCT
The DNA here is from genome assembly GCA_030578115.1 of Leucoptera coffeella. NCBI lineage: Eukaryota > Metazoa > Arthropoda > Insecta > Lepidoptera > Lyonetiidae > Leucoptera > Leucoptera coffeella. Next base: position 195,952 of record JAMBLF010000641.1, on the reverse strand, counting down.
TTTATTTTGTCTTTTTTGTACTTATAAATTCTGGTACAAATAAAAAATAGAACTGATGCTAACTAACTGCTTTTCTTTCTGCTTGTTTATCTTTCTGTCAGTTCGTAGGATGTGACTAAGGGGCTTGGGGTAATTAACGTAGGGGTACAATGGAATAGATTGAGTATTTAGCTACAGATATAGCAAAAAACTATCTGGCTCGCCGTAAGAAGGAACTATTCAATTTAGATCTATTTGTCGAGAGTCTAACAAACTAACAATAACTTAAGTTGAGTAATGCGTTAATATTTCCGAAAATAATTCTAAAATTGACCCTGAAGAAAACATTTCTCCAAACTGTCCAACCCAAAAGGGCTTTTCAAATTCATAATTAGTTATTAACGAGCTCATTCGTTCGCCATTCGGTCGTTTCACAATTAATTTCGCGTCGCTCACTCATGCATACAGTGTGTGAGCAAGTAGGTGGGTACGCAACAGCGGACGGTTCGCCAGTAATGACTAGAGATGGGGCTAGTAGGGTAGTACAAACAGGTATAATTTGGGTGGAGGAACATTTTGTATATTAGAAATATAGGTGCTAAATAAAGGCATAATAAGGTCTGGAAATCATTTTGCGTTTTAAATTCTGACATAATGGAAAAGTGACACATGAATTAGCTAGATGTTAAAAGATACAGCTGGATGTAGTATATATATAGTCTGGGAATGAAAACGTTGTGTACCTCATACTTAAATGATAGGACGGTTACCAGAATTTATTTTTAGATTTAAAGATTTAGGAAAGCTATTTAGTCTACAATATTGATGTTAAAAGTACTAAGAGCCACCCAGTACGTAGGAGTAATGCGATATCTTCATTCTCCCATTAAGGTAACGTGCTTGAGTACTACGCTTTACCAGTAAATTAGCATATCCCATCTCTAGTGACGACAAACGAGCCGTTTCATAACATTACCAACAAGAATGAACTCCATATGTGATTTGTATCTGGGTCGAGAAGTATAAAAAATAATGGTCAAAACTTACTAGATTGCATTGTTATGAAATAGCCCAAATGTTCAAGCGAATTGTGCCGTGTATATTGCCTTGTTTGTACGCATATCATTGACCAATGAGGTGCTGGTCTCGGATCATTATAACGTAACCAGCTGTCTGCTTCATACACATTTATATATACTATTTCGTTAAAACATAAGCGTAGGGAACTCTGCGTTATTTATAGTATAAGCCGGACTTTTCTAGAAAATATAAAGATCATTGAAAGGTTGGTGTATCGTTAATGTAGCTAGTTATGTCAATGTCTCTTAGTCACATCTTACTGAATTCTACGTTCTATTAAGATGTTTCAATACCACGTCTTAGTAAATTAATACACTATACTGCGATGAAACCACAGTGGGTGGAAATTTTATGTTTCATTGAATACTTTACACAATATCTTGATTTAGCATGTTTTGGAGAGTAAACATGCAATTCGAATCGCAATATTAGGACAGAATATTATTTATTCCGATAAATAATATTGCAAGATTGTTGTATAATGATGACATGTGAATCACATAATCTTCACAAATATTTAAATAAAAGACATGTCACTAGGTATGGGAAACATAATATACCTAATTAATACTCATATCGATTCCCAACGAATAAATGTATTCATAGACAACAAAGTCATATCTATTGTAAGTACTAGTACTTTTGAGATTCAGAGCTTTAAGTAGCCTTTATTACATGAGCAAAGTACTAGTTTAGTCCATACCAATATTTACCAGATTAGCCATTGAACTTTCCATAGCCTATAATATTATATATAAAAAACGAGTCAATACAGTGCAGTATCGAGTATTTTGTCTTAGCTCCCAACTTGTACAAATGAACAAAAGGCCATTATCCGTTTAGCGATTCCATACATTCTTTTTGTCTAGAACTTTCTGCTTAAAGTACCTCGTTATACACATCCGTCTAACAATGAGTTTTTTATGACATACCCATACACGCATTATCCAATCTCTGTTGTTGCATAATTTATCAATTTTTCGCGTGTGAATTTAATATTGTTTTAACAACAATAGTTTGTTGTTGTAAGGCGGAGTTATCTCGTTAATCTAGGTCGTTATGCGTTGCTGCAACGTGCTGTACCATCTGGGCTACAATGCGGTCCATCTAAGGTCAGCCTATCCAAATGACATCAGAGAATTCATTGTTGCGAGTAAACGGTTTCCCATCACTATTTCACTCTCACTCGAAAATGAGAATAGAAAAATGAAATGTAATGAACATAAATAGATACATAAAAAATACGTTCAATTTTGTTAAGACATTTCAAAGATCACGAATTCTTGTCTTTTACCATCCTGATAGGCTTCTTTCGCTTAATAAACCTGTGTATACGGATTTAACTAGAGTAAATAAATATTCGAGAATAATCTAGAGACTTGAATGATTAATAAAGGCGTTCGCGCCATGGTAGTCTAAGCTAAATTTAAATAGGAGAAAAGTTGATAAATAAAATTCAGTTATCACTTGTTGGTATAGCCTGCGGCGTTATTATATTTTCTTTTCCATCATAAAAGAGTACAAAAAGTCGAAAACAGGTACATAAACTTAAGGTAACATAAAAAATAGGTAACAAGTTTTTACAAGAAGAAATATAGAGGAGTTTTCAGTGCTTATTCGTCTGGGATTCGTACGAGATTTCGTCCAACGATCTAGCTGTGAGCCACTATCAGTTCTGATGAAGCGTCGCACGACAGACGAGATTAGTGCTAACTTACAATTATATCACATTCTTCGCTTCCTACAGCCTTAATAGCTATCATGATGACCATATTCGTGACCGTGTTCGTGGCTGACGTAGACGGGTACGGGCACCTTCACTGGGTACGGCACGTGCTTCTCGATGTGGACGGGCACGTGCTTTTCAATGTGAACGGGGTACGGTCTGTCAACGGGCACTTTTACGGGGACTGGGATGTGTTTCGTCACTGGGTACGGGATGTGCTTCTCAACGGGGTAAGGAGCTGGTACGGGGACCTTGACTGGGTAGGGGACTGGCTTCTCTACGTGCACGGGGTAAGGCCTGTCGACTGGCACCTTCACTGGGTAAGGCACTGGTTTCTCGACTGGGTATGGGACGGGTTTCTCCACTGGGACTGGGTAGGGTTTGGGTACGTGGACTGGGTAGGGCCTGTCAACGTGGACCTTGACGGGTACTGGCACCTCCTTGTAGACGGGGTATGGGGCAGGTACGTGAACTGGGACCTTTACTGGGTAAGGGACCTTCTTCTCAACTGGGTAGGGAGCGGGGACATGTACTTTAACGGGGACTGGCACGTGCTTCTCTACTGGATAGGGTTGGGGAACGTACACCTTGACGGGGACTGGTCTGTCGACGGGGACGTGCACTGGGTAAGGCACCTTCTTCTCCACTGGGTAGGGAGCGGGCACATGGACGGGGACCTTGACGATCTGTTTCACTGGGTAAGGGACGTGTTTCACAACCGGGTAAGGTTCTGGCACGTGGACTTTGACGGGGACTGGCACGTGCTTTTCTACTGGGTAGGGAATGTGTTTCTCTACTGGGTAGGGGACTGGGACCTTCTTGACCACGGTGATGGTCTTGTGGACCTCAGCGTGTCCGTGGCCGTGCTCGTAGCCGCCGTCGAAGCCTCCGTGACCGTACCCCAGGCCGATGTCGAAGAGTCCTCGTTTCTCCTGCTTCTTGTCAGCGGAGGCGGTGTTGTCAGCCACTGCCACTTCCTTTTCTGCTTTCTTGGTCTCTTCAGCATGAGCGAAGGCCAAGAGAGCCACCAGACTGGCGGCCACCAACTGCAATTACAACCCACTCGTTAGTGCAAGCTTGTACAGTGAAAAGTTACATAGTTTATTAGTCTAACGCATAAATCAACGATAGTATCTAATCTATCACTTAATAGATAGTTTACGGTCAGCGATTATCTAATGTATCTAGATTCGCAGGTTTAGAGAGTAGGAAGTCGAGGCAAGAAATGATTTATAGAATGTTTATTATAATGTCTGTTACGTAATTAGAAGCAATGTTGGCTTGCTATTGTAATGTTATTAAGCTAACTTCCAAAACATTTATTTATATCCTGACTATGCAAACTCATAAATTTTACGCCTGTTTCTTTAGACTTCCAATAAATCATCATACAATTACAAATTAAGGAAAATCGTTTATAAAAGTTTGTATATATTTGATAAATATTTCTACATGTAACATTAATAAATAGTATTAGAAAGATTCAAGGATAAACTTCATGCACAATGCAAGTACTGGAAGCTATTAATGAGTTTGTTTCACTGGCTGCCCCTTCCGTGTGTCGTAACCGGAATATACAAGGAGTCAAAAACCGTAAAATCCTTGCAAAATTCACGCGTTACGCACTGCGATTATAATTAATTATCCGGTCCCAAGTTAGAACACTTTCTTTGTTTATATCAAAAGAAGATGTTATGAAACTATCAGATATAGTTAAGCTAGAAATGTAGTTGTATTGATGGTAAAAAATTTTATGTATAGTTTAAAAAATAAAATTTAGTTAAAAACTATTGGAAGTCTTCAATTAATAATACTATTTTTAGTAAAATTTCACAGATATTTTTATACTTATAAAACCTATAAACGACATGATTTACTCGTAAAAGTTATATATATTCTTTATTTTTTGACAATCAAATCCACGTATTTTTACGAAACATTTTTTTAATGTAGATACAAAAAAAAAGGAAAACACAACACTGAAGCACAGCGTAACAAAAGCCACATAGCGTTAATTAAACTAAAGCACTTGGCACACACAAATATATAAAGTGGAGTACACACCACAAACTTCATGATGCTTGTATGTAAGGTTGTACTGAAGCGCTGTACTGAATGTGAATGATGTGTGTTGGTGGAACACTGGCCTTATATACCCATAGTGGCGTCACGTTAAAAAGGACACCGCTTTACTTTCGCTTTTACAAACGCCCCGCCAATGCTGCAGTGTGGTCGCACCCTTAACTACCCCTATTTTTATAACATAGAATAGGGCAGAATAAGTTTTTATATGAATTAGTATAACTTAGAAATTATGTTAATGTTATTAGCATAAATTTGTACTTTGAATATTGATTTCGGAACGTAAGTCAAAGTTTTTTGAATATCAACAAGCACGGTGCCGGCCTTGAATGATTTGTAACTAGCTGCCATTTTTAACTTGTCGAAGATGAGATCTAAGGGTTTTCTGAGGTAAATTTGGGTGATAGTCAAGGTAGACTGGCCGTCATCAACGTTCTTAAATTCTTTATATCTCTATATCATTATATCAAATTATAAGTGACTAAAGATTCAAGACGGTTTGTTTTGTCGACCTATTTAAAAAAAATGGTCAGTAGTGAAAATGCAATTGAAAATCAATATGATTTAGTATACTCAAGTTAGTAACTAAATTAGTTTACAAGTTATAATCAACTTAGGCAGTTGTATTGCTTCAAGTTTATAGTATTCACGACATTTAGTAGGTATCTAAAAAAATACATGCCCCAGAAGTCGATAATCGCTTAAAGAGTAAACAGACACATAAATCTGAAAAGAATATGATAAGCTTGCACCCCTATGAATAATATAATACACTCATATCTCTTAACTGTTACAACAAGCCAAGTTTATGCTATCGCAAAGAAAATGCTGAGTCATTATAAGTATGTTCTAAAGCAATAAAAAATGAATGCTACTGTATTATAAACGGACGTTACATACATTAAGACCGATTACTCTTTCAGGGTAGTTAGAAGCTGAAATGAATTATACTGTTATCTTTACGTAGTTAGTTTTCAATGAGAGTATACACCACACTTGCTTTACAATATTGGAGATGAAAACATGAATTTCTAGCTACTATTTATGGGATTTCGCTCTTTATGATCGCCACATAAATGCAAATATATCTAAACTTTAAATGAATGTACTGTTCTGTACTTATATTGACTTAGATAAATTAAATTATTAATTTTTCTATGGCCGTATGTCTGCGTAAAATTAGATCTGTGACTTTGGTTTTCTAAAGAATTGTGATTAATAACAAACTAAAAGTACTGTTAGTCCAAATAAAAAAATAAAACAAAACTTTTAAGTAAACAACCATGGCCTCTGTACATATCACTTTGGGCACTGGTTACCAAGAGTAATATGACATTTGAGGGACCAATTATTTCCATTGATGTGTGTAGGTAGTACACAAAATCATCTATATAACCCGAAAGAGTTAATAGTTGTGAATTGTACGTATGTAAGCGGATATCTATGCCGCTGGAGGTTAATGGCAGGACCGGAACAATAAAGTAGATGATGAAACAAAGGAATCAGAAATCATAGATTCCTGGTTCAATACTCAGACGCAACATATAACAATTATACATATTTATATTTCAAATACTTAATAGACATTTATAAAACGGACCACTTTTTCAATGTTAGCCAATATCGTGAGACTTTATTTTGCCTATTATTTTGAATTCGCAATAGTCAGCGTATGTACATGGCAACATGTATTTATGCTTTTAGGCACACTGGGTGTTTACTATATACTGTAAAGTTGACTGGTTATGGTTTGTAATTTTGACCTAAAATTCGTTAATTACTACAAAAATATATAGAGATGAATGCGTAGACTTTTGCGTAGCTCTTGTTAGGGTAAATAATAGAAGTGTATTTTGCAGTAAGATTTAGTAAAGGGTTATTTAAGAACTTATACAGATCAAAATTGAAGACCTTCTTCTCAAGGTGTACGTAGTATGAAAAGGTTAATGGATGTGAATGACATAAGCGAGATTTTTCAGCATCGCTCCAAGCGGCGATCGTAGTCTGCTTATCCCGTTGGGAACGTTGAGGCGTGTATGTTATCTCAATTTACTCCCTAACATACACCCAAGTAACTCCAATCAAACATCTCTAAAAGGCGTATGAGCAGGGAGCGTAACAACTTTTTGCCTCTCGCTCTAGCGTTTCCTACTTGGGTAACATTCAGCAAATGAGGAAATGGGACAAAAAATCGCCATTGCATCACTAAGTACCCACCTGATCTAGAATGTGAGTGAATCTTGTAATTAGACGGCCCGTGCGAACATTTCACACTCGTTTACACCGTCTTGAATTTTGTATTGCCGTGATTCAAGCGCATATAACACGTAACGTGCTTGTAATCTTGCTAAATGAAAGAAAGATAATATGTAATATAGGTATACATTACCTCCTTAGTTCCTTTTGGAGGTGGACAGAACCTGGGACACAAAAATGTACATACACATCACGTTCGATTACTTGTAGAGAAGTAGGCAGAGGTCACGTATCCACATTTGTCATAATTCAGACAAACCACTGCCACATTGAAACTCGTACATCTCCTCATACACACTTGGCGGTAATAGGTACAATAATTTCTAGGTCATTCTTAGTCTAGCAATCGGGGCTCTTCTTTATTGTTCTTCGCTCGATAGATACCATTAACCCCTAGTCCTTGAGTCCTCTCCTTCGATATTCCGGAAAGAAAGACAGCTAGTTGGCATTCTTTTCCTGTCCCAGACTTAGAGACTAGGTCAACACAAACAAGACTATAGAAATAGACTTGTTTTTATTAACCTTAATGTGTAAGTTTATCTAAAAATAGTGTTGTTATATTTTATGGTAATTATGATATTATATTCTTTTGCAAAGTCAATTTGGTGATGGGATAGCAACCTTTCACCTAACTGCCCTACAAATGCTATATACAAACAGACATTAAGTCTCCCCACTATTCTAGCACCCTGTAATACATATAGATGTTGAAGTCACTTCACTATGAGATAACGCTACCATCCTTGACTTCACAACTATACACCTCTGCATACACACTCCACAGTTATAGCCTCGTCTAATCTATCAAAGATTACGAATACTGTAAAACCCTTGAAGGCTTAAACCTCAGTTACACCCACGGGAATATTTTATGTGCAATTACACAGATTGATTCATTGCCTAACCTACTATTCTTAGTCACATCTTACAACACAAGATATATAGCCTACGAGTATACATATACATTCACGTCCTTTAATCCCTATTAGGGTGAACAGAAACTTGGAGATATAATATCTCCTAGGTCACTTTTGAATGACTATTGGGATTGCGATACCATAAAGGAACATTGACAGGTTGCTAACACTTTCCCCAATAGATTCGGTTTACCTCTAAACCCTGAGTTGCATCCTACGACATGCCAGGAAGACGGCAACTAGCTGGCATTCTTTATCTGTCTCTGACTAGCGTTGTGTACCTATTTATGTTCTAAATTAGCTAAATATATTTCTATTCTGTTTTCCTTAATATTTTATGGTTGCTAGGGTTAGGAGAGATAGGGATCGGTGGTCTCTGCCTACCCATTTGTAGGGAAAAGGGCATGATATGTATGTAATGTATTTATGATACGTATACATATTTTTTTCCGATAGAAGTATCTATAACCGCCGAGTGTGTATAAGGAGGTATATAGATGATATTGAAGCGAAAATATTTACCAGGAACGGGAGAACAGATGATCTCTGTCTACACCTCAGTAGCAATACGAACGTAATGAACGTTAATTACAAAAGTAATCAATATTACCATTAACGTGTACCATTTACTAAAGATAGACAGAATCTTACCTCACACCTATTTATTACATATAACAATGTATCTATATTCATATTTTCCTTTTCACTGCATCAAGTGCCTACTCCTTATATGTATTGTTGTTATGTCAAAGTGTGTATATAATAGTGTGACGTCAAAATGTATTTAAGCAGTGAATAAATCATTTTCTTTCTTTCTCTCTTTCATATTTAATCTAATATAATAATGCTAGGTAGACCGATGACCTCAAGAAGGTTGCTGGTAGTGGCTGGATGAGGGCCACGAAAGATGGTCTCTTGTGGCTTACCCTTGGGGAGACCTACGTCTAGCAGTGGACTATATGTATTTATCTATATATAATAAGTATATATTTCTTAAATATACGTTAACTAGTACCCTTAACACAAGTCATAAATGTACTTGCCAAGGGGCTAGTTCAATTGGTTTAATAATGTCCAAATATTATTATTATTATTATAGGCTGATTGATTGATTGATATTTAATCCAAAGTTTTCGATACCCAATCCACCCTGCAGGGTAGAAAATATTCATCTAATAAGCCGAGATCGAGTCCGAGATAACTTAGACCAATTTTAATCTCTTTTGCAACGTTCGCTTAAAATTATAATGTAATTTTTACGAACCAAGGTCGCGTTTGAAAGGTATATGTGTTTGTGTACTTGAGATATTACTTCGCGAGATAGGAGATTCGTATCGAATATCTTTGTTTGGTTATGAAACGTTATAGATTGAGTTGCCCATGTTATATGGGGTTTTAAATGATAGGAAATTGATTTGTGTGCTACTGTTTTAGGTTTTTTATTGATTTTTAAACTGGGTTATGTTAGAGAGCAAAAAGTTGCTTCGGCATCGCCCTTGTCTAATATTAGAATCTTACAATCCTTGTATCTAGAAATGTCCTAAATAATATTGCCTTAAAGTTTTTAAGTTCCTCTTGTCTTCGATTAAAGAAACCCATGTGAGGTTAGAACAGTAACTTTAGTAACTTTTTAACAAGCCAACCCTTCGAGAAATTGATAAACGGTGTTTTACATGCATACATATACATTCACGTACTTTAATCCCTTTGGGTTTACTGAACCTCGGATATATAATAACTTCTAGGTCAATCATTAGCATAAATACTGAGATTGTGATGTCATCTATATCATTACTTCCATTTACCCCAAGTCCCATAGATGCCTGCTATGACATGCCCGAAAGAACGGCAGCTAGTTAGCATTCTTTTTACGTCTCAGACTAGCACGAAAACGTGGTGTGTTAATAAAGATAAAACAAACAAATAAAGACAAACGCGTTCACGACCACTAACCCTTGCGGAGTAGTCAGAGACATAGGTGTCCATCTCCGCAATTGCGAAGGTAGTAATACTACGGCCACCTCGAACCCATGTGTTGACTAGACAGTTAGTACTCAATGTGGTGGTTAGCCATGTCGCCATTTACAAGCACTAACTATTAAGTATTTGGGGAACAGGTTGGTTTCCTCACGATGTTTTGTTTGTAGTGTGTTAATATGTCTAAAATTTGGCAAACGTTAGTATACTGATCATTAAATTATTTGTATACGAGCACATATTTTCTGAGTAAGATTGTGAGATTATTGTTTTGACAGGATTGTATGACAGGATGATGTATGACTACTTCACCAAGAAATCAAGTTTCCTAACAATGAGCCTTTAACACATTGTTTCTTGTTGCCATCATTATAAAATATAGATAGGCAAGGAGCTGGTGATACACAGGTGTTTTTCAGTTAAGTGCGTACTACATTAGAATACTATAAACACGTGTTAATAATATTAACAATAATCATATAGCCTAGTAAAGTTTGCACTAATATCTTTCTTTAAACAGTTTAAGATTGACAGAATCGGATACTTAATATGTACTCGTTCATACTTTAGCCTTAGCATATTAAAACGAAATAAAAGTAACAGATTACTAGACCAACATCAAATAGATTTTTCCCATTTATCCCTAATCCATTAATTACATTTTACATCTTGCCAGAAACGATTAACTTGGTTCACATTTCATTCATTATTATTACTTTAGTTTACCAGCTCCTAAACTACATCTAACTTCACATTAGAGTGTGTATGTAATGCAACGCATGTCCTTGGCGGTAAGTGTGTGTATGATCTGCAATTAAACATATCATCGTATTTAAGCATTACTCAATCCGAAGCATAATTAATGAGTGTGTCCCAATCAATTTTTTTAATGGTGGACTGGATTTTTTTTTACATTAAAACAAGAGTATTTCATAAATTGGAAAAGTGTACAAGGTGACTTTAGGGTGATGGTTTAAGGCATTAAGTGTTGTCGTACATAGACACACAGTGACGTTCTTTAATCTCTTTTGGTGTGGACAGAACCTTGCAGATATAATATCTTCTTATATTTACCTCTAGTCCCTTAGTCATTAGGTCATGCCGAGAAGAAACAAGAAAACAGCGGCTAGTTAGGATTATTTTTACGTCCTAGCTAGCCTAGACTATCCCAGCCTAGCAGAGGAGTAACATAGAAATATATTTACCACCATGAAATGGATAGAAAGATAAAATATATGTTGCTTCTTTCTATATCTTAAGAGGAGGACAGATTAGAGGCTCTATATTTTGTAGATTATCTATAGCGTTATTATATAGGGATTGTTATAGCTTCTGTAAAATATTGTATATATAATTTGATGTATACGGTACAGGGTGCTAGAACATCATATAGTAGAGATAATTTATGTACTGATATATATATATGCAAATTAAATATAAATTAGGTAATACCATATATCAGTACATAAATTATCTATTATTATTGTGTTATATATATATATATATATATATATATATATACACTCATATATATATATATGTATATACATGTCATTATCGGTCAATTTTAATCTTAGTCCCACTACCTACCTCCCTTAAAGAAAAAAGGCGTGAAGTGTGTATGTATGTCACATTCTGGTAACCGAACCCACTTAGGTCACAAGTCTCGCTCCACTTATTTTGGACTTGTGCAGAGTATGACGAAACATACTAATTACATACATACAATATCGTGTCCCATGCACTGGCATTTTGTAAGAGGTGACCGCAGAGAACAGATCAAATTGGAGACATTCTTCTCAAAGTTGTACAAGCATGTTAGGGAAGGTTAATGGGTGTGAGTGAAGAATGGGAGATTTGTCAGGATCGTTCCAGGTGATGGTCGATAGTATCTGCCTATCCCGTTGGGGACGTAGAGTGAATATATGTATGTAGGTAATTAAAGCTTTTATTGTGTGTTAGGTGGTAAATATCTAAACTTATATTGTGAAAGGTCCCCAAAAAATTATCGTAACATTTGTAGTATACGTTGTAACTTAAGGATTATGATAAATGATACATACATATATATATGCACGCCTCCACGGCGCCAACGTGATAGGCAGACCACTGGAACGATCTTAACAAATCTCTCTTTATTCACTCACGCACTCTAATCTTCTCATATATGCTCTTCTGTTCTTCACGCTACATACACCAGCCTTTAGAAGAATTTTTTAATTTTGATCTGTATTAGTGATAAATGATGACTTACTTATTGACTATAATACCACTCTGTCACGACGTGTTTGGAAGTAAGGCAGCTAGATAGCAATTCATTTACTTCCCAGGCTAACGTGTTTTATTATTTTATAACGATGTTATTGAGTTGATTGCTAAGAAAAATTACTACAAGCAAGGTTCGAATCTCGTATACACAGACTTGAAGGTCGAAATCTAACCACCATGTCACTCATCATATTACGTACGCTTGTTAACTTCACTTCGTGTGTTAATTACAACAATTGAAAAGTTTATTTAAATGTCAATGTCGAAGAACCAATTCTTATTGTTATTATCTAGTAAAAATATATTTTGTAAGCAATAATAGTGATGATATTATATAACCAAGGTTCTGCTTATCCCACAAGGCTTCAGGCAAGGGCTTAAGGGACGTGAATGACGACCTCCGTGGCGCGATCGGTTAGCCTCCGGAACGCTAATCGTGAAGTCCCGGGTTCGATTCTCGGTGGAGGCAGAATTAAGAACTACGCTTTTCTACTGCTTTCCAGTCTGGTCGTTGATTATACGTATATATGTATTTATCTATGTATAATATGTATTTATTTCTTAAATATACGTTGACTAGTACCCTTAACACAATTCTTAAAAGAACTTACCAAGGAGCTAGTTCAATTGGTGTAATAATGTCCAAATATTATTATTATTATTTAAATGAATTTAGTAATGGTTACAACTGCGTCGAAGTTAACCGATTCGTTGATGAATGACAATACGTGTTATCAATACGTGAAACCATAGCGAAGAAGCCGAACTGTCTCTATATACTAAAGATATTCATTAATAGGTAATAATCAGTATATATAAACGACTATAGATTCATAAACTATGCTTTTGATGCCGACTAAACGTGACTGTGGGATTTTAGTATGTAAAAAACGTTGCAGTGATGACTATAGACACACATTCTTCTGCCAGCTCTACTTGGTATGATAGATAGGGAAGTTTATGTCTATGTTCGAAAAATAGTTAGTAGTGTTATCAACTGGCTGTCAACTACACACACAGTACACTATATACATACATTGTCAGCTATACAAGTACACACACATAACATATATAATTATATAGAAGTACATACATACATACTTATTAGAGACATCACCCTAACAAGGGGTATATAGTCTGACGATATCTTTCTCTCTTTTTTCTTTCTCTCTTAATTACGACTACATGAAGAATATTTGTTACTTTATAAAATTAAGGTCCTAAATCAGCACAGAAACACACGTGTATGCTTCGGTCACATTGGGGCTTAATTAATTCCAACACAATGAATTGGAGTCAAACGGATTAATGATACATTTCTAAATCATCATTACCTAACCATCAGGGTAGCGTTAGCAAAAACTCACTCAATAACGTAGGCTAAGTTGAACGAAGAAATAACTGCGTTGCTTATTGTTAGATACTTAACTACTTAAAGACGTAAATGAAGTGCTAATTAACTGCCTTTCTTTCCGACACTACATAAATAGAGACTTGTCTGTAGTATTTAAGTATATTGAGCATTGTTTTACCTTGCAGCCAGTATTCTAGACTTAAACGATTGCAAACCCAATAGTAATATACGATAGGTTACAGAAATAATATGAAAAGATGTAAATATAATTACAGTATTTATTTATAGGTCCGTTAAGATCTTACATTGCTATCTGTACCACTGACAAACATATCTTTGGCGTTTGGCAATAGAAAAAAATACTCTTATTTTTTCTCCAACCTTGAACACAAGCGGTGCATGCAAAAACAAACGAATGTAATCACGAGATCATGGAGAGAACACACCGGTGCCCCGATTCTGCTAACAAACATTGCGTACGAATGACGATCGAGATTTGATTTTCGAAAATTCGGAGTAATTATTAAGAGAGAGATTAAGTGTGAACTGTGAATATATTATTATGCATACGAATAACTATTTTGGTCGTGACAATGTTTATGAAACTGTACGTCATTTGGTTTAGTTCAATTTTAACTAAAGTGTACTTACATTTAATTGCATAGTTGGGTGGCTACTTGAGTCAAAATAAGATTGTTTTTCTATTTCTAGCACACAAAGATGGAAATTGGAGTTTCATGAGCCTAAATAAACTGATTCCATCACTAATTGATATCAGTAGTAGAGTTATAGAGTTAAACATAAAGCGTTATTTACAGGTCACAATAATCTCCAAAACAATTAGAAGTAAGGAGAATCGACGTCCAAATAGGCAGTGTTCAAAATAGATAGTAAATGATAGAATGAGGTTTCTCAATAGCATTGCTGGCAAAAAATTGTCTATACGTACGTTCAGTCTAATCTCAGTTAGGCAATGTCTACATTTCATTTAAATTGCATTATTAAAATCGGTCCGTTCGATTTTGTCGTCCACACACACATATGCATATACGTTCACACTACGATTAGATATGCATTCACAAATACGTATACACAACACGGTTATAAATTAAATGACGCTCGAGAATATTCCCTCGCATTATAAAAAACATAAATACACATCACGTCTGATTCCCTGTAGAGGGGTAGGCAGAGATCACGGATCCCCATTTGTCCCGATCCTGACAGACCACTTTCGCTTCATTGACATTCATACATCATCTCATACACTCTCGGCGATTATAGGTACTCCTAACGTCACCTTTTTTCAATATAGTGTCAATCTGACTGGTATGTCTTATTAGACCGGCCCCTACGTAACCGCACTTTCAATTCATTATAAATAATATATAAGAAATTTAGTGATATGTGACTTTTGAGACTGTCTATCTAGACTATCTCTTACGATATAATATTTACGAAGTAATTGTATCTGTTTACATGGTTACATTGACATCTAGTGAATTAAACTAGAACTGGCCTAACTTAGAGTTCATCTTAGAATCTTAAAGCTAGTATAGTATTATAATATTTATGACCGCAGCAACTCTTTTGACATAAACACTTTAGTAGATAGGTCTATGTGTACTCAAAGCCGACTTTTCACTCGATAATCAGCACCCAATGTTACGAATTTAGCACCTGACGTATACCTAACAAGATAGATGAATAGGTGTCATCACCCAGATGCTCACCCATCCAAACTGAGACCACGCCTCGCTTAACTTTAATCATTGAACGAGAACCGGTGTCAACCACGGCTGCAAACCGAGACTTATACGAAATAAACCAACACTCAAATGTTCGGTGAAGCGTAAAATAAATGCAACTGTTACGTTCAATTACATGGTTATTCAACTATTATTTAACCTAATTATACGTCGGCTGGAATATTTGGAATTTTTAATTGTTTGGTGGTTGAGATTAGCATTATTGGTTGGTAGGGGGAACGGTGTATAGAACGCCATGTGGGAAAGTTAAGTGCACGTTAATAATATAATACACGTAAAAATTACAAAAAATATGTTATTTCATAAATTACAGGGCGCATTTTATATTCTAAAAAAAGATACACTTTTTATATTGTAAACATCATTTGATTGACATTTCGCGTGATTTTTTTTCCAATTTGGTGTCGTATGTGCGTTTTAATAAGAAAAGTTCTAAGAGATTAATGTAATATTGATACAACTATATGTTTCTATAGGTATACAATTACTATAAATATACTATACTTTAACTATCATATACTATAACCTAAAACTATAAATATAATACTCTAAGCTTTCCGTTTTTTTTTATTTATCGCAACAATTACTAATATTTTAATAACAACACTGGCTAACTAAGTTATCAGAAAATATAGTTAATATAAAGTATGCACGTTGTTACTCCGGTTTACCCTGATCATTCGTTTGAAACTTAATAGGGTGTAACGTGTTAAGTATAGTCTATAATTAAAGTAAATACTAATTTTAGGCGTAAAAATACATATTTAACTAGTTAACAGAAAATTGTTGACCCGGATATTGAATGAATATAGAATAATTACATATTGCTAAATACTTAAGTCGCGGGTTCGGTTCTCAATCAAAACTAGATTTTTTTCATGTATACTGCGTATCCCTACATGTAACATGCGTAACGACCCTATTTCTAAAGAGTAGTGATTGTTACCACCATAATTCTTGTAAAGATGATTAGTTAGACGAATACTACTTTTCAATAGATAGCCAGTGACGTGATAGATGACAGTGAGTCCATCGCTGGCTCACAGAGGAAATATTTTCCCCGACCAAGAAACACCCTGCAAAAAATTATAACAAACAGTGAATAAAATAATACCCGGGTCACTATTATCTTTGACAATTTTTATCAAAATTTCAACAACAAAGTATAAAATTTCTAATCCACTTCCACATTTAATTATAACTGTTTAATTTTTAATAAATTTCTATTATTTAGCAAATTTAATTAATTGCTTAGTCATTTATTCAACTCGCAGCTAGCTAGCAAAAACAAAAACAGACATATCGAAAACATACACTGCCCTCTGTAGTTTGAAACACAAACGAAGACCAATGTAGTTCCACCCATTCACTTTGTAAAGACCTTCTAATGTTCACTGAAAGCACTCTGTATTAGCTTTGAAGGCTGAACTTGTGGTAAAACTCACTAGATGGCGTGATTTATTAAACTTTAAATTTGTTGTTACATATTAGTACAGTTACATATAAATAAATCTAGTCGAATAGTACTCGTCAGTAAAATCTTTACAACCAAGGGTTTATCTTAAATGCTTGCGGAGATGGAAACCTGAACTTCTGACTACCCCACAGGAGTAGTTTAAAACCAAAGGAGACAGAAGTAGGAGGAAAACGAAAAATTTATCTGATATTACCATTGTTATGTCATTATACAACTGAAATTTGATATACAATGGGTTTCATTTATAAATATTCAATATTCACCAAGGAATAAGGCTCTAATATAAGTTTAGTAATATTCCCACGAATCCTGTAGCCGCAGCTATCACGTTTCACGCATATTCTAGTAAACCACTTTCGCTATACAAATTCAATGATACTTCTAAATTGTACGCAAAAAAATGCAAACTAGCAGCCGTTCTACCCGGAATGTCGTAGAAGGCGACTAAGGGACTAGGGGTCAATGGAATCTTTTGGGCGATTGACTATAAACCTGTCACCAATGTTTTATATAACAGCACAACCCCAACATACATCCTATAAAGTGCCTTAAAGATATTATTGTCTCCATTATTGTTCTGTCCATCGCGAAAGGGATTAGAGGACGTGAATGTTTAAATATGTTCTACTTAGATATCAGACGTAATAGTTGCGTAACACTCGCGATTTGTACTCATTTTATTTACTTTATGACACCGGATCGTATCATAATAAAATTAATAAAGACCACCTTTATCACCCGACGTCTTGCCGCGACCACGGCCTATGCAACTGGGTCGAAACATCGGGTGATATAAAGGTATATCTTTATCAATTTTATCGTGACACGACCCGGTCTCATATAGTAAATAAAATATCAGATGTAAACCTATATATGTTTATTAATTTTATCGTGATACGACCCGGTTTCACATAGTAAATAAAATATCAGGTGTAAATACCTATACTCGTATATGATCACAACTCTATCTTGCAGGGTAGTCAAAGTTTCATATGTCCATGTATGTATTGTATCCTAATCTACCAATCGTTCAAATAGGTCCATCTGGATTGTACACTTTGTGAGTTTCGGTGAGAAGCCAAAGTACAATGGTACAATAGGGTCTTTGTCTTATGTTATGAAACGTTGGCTAACTTAGTTCTCGCATTGTTAGTGGCTCTGTGGAAACCTAGATTAAAATAGCTACGAATTGGGTCTTAAACATGTTTTGTTGATTAAAAAAGCTAGTCTTGAGATAATCTGACGTAAAGGCGTGTACTATGTTTGATTGTTTAGAATATATATAACAATCTCTTTCTAATTACATCTACCACATGTACAGTATTCAAAAGTTATTATAACTTCCATAATCTAAAGATACCAATTACATTTAGCAAAGAATGAGATTTAAAAATGTGGTTATCATTTACGCACATAATCTACAGTCGCTAACGGTAAGGGAAACATCGTGAGGAAACCTGCCTCTCCCTCGGGATAGGTTAGAGCCAGTGCCTGAATACGGCGATACATTTCACTACCTATAACGTTGAGTGCTGTCTATCTAGTGAATGGCTTTGATAGGGTCATACCTAACACGCCTTCGAAATTTCGAAGATCGGCACTCAAGCCACTGACTGCCCCGCCGTATTAAAAAAAGGAGCGTGTATTCACAAGTCGTGAAGCATTTGTATATGTATGTATATCAATCACAATATTTAAGCAAATCAAAATGGGAAAGGATTATGATAGCAAATTGTTTAAATATATACACAGGAGTAATGTTGAGATGTGATATCATACCATTTACTATGCAATTTAGAATACAGATCTTCAAGGTTTCGACTACTTCGCAAGTCGTAAGAGTTCGTGATGTATCAGTTATGTCAGACAGACAATCAATCATACTTAGTCTGCACAGTGGGTACAATACCCCATGACCCTGTCAAAACAGTTCAAGCACCTTGACCCACTCCTATTTTGGCAGCTAATTAGAACTATAGTTAGGAACCCATTCATAACTGTTTAGGCAAGTTTGCAAATATCGTTTTGTTTTGAGTTATAACATTGAAGCTTAATAGTTATGAGTTAAATAAGAGACCAAGTTTTTATGTGTGTCCAAAATGTAAACAGCTATATTATTTATTTATTACTTCTTTATGATATGTATTGTAAGAAAGGATATAAGGATCATAGAAAATAATCATAAATAGTATATTATAGAATGCTATATAATTATTTGTACATCAAGCGTATGAAGCGAGCGAAAGATAAGCGTATAGTAATTCTAAACTTCATAATCACAATATCTTACTGTCATCACTAGATTACAGAGTAAATATGTATGTATCGATGACAGTATAACTGATTGGCTGAAAATATGTAGTTGAGGAGGCAGTGTGGTGACGAATTTGTTCTAAATGACAAAAATTAAAAATATCTATAACCATTGAGCATTTTTTTAAATGTATATTTTGGTGTAATATGTGTGTTTTTGTCCTGTATTAATGACTACGAATGATGAAAAAACCCAGTTCATTTTCACATATTTTATTACATTTTCTATCACAATTAAAAAACTTACAGCTAAAGATGTCGGTAACTGACATGCACGTTCATTCACAACTTCACATGTTTCATTCACATTAAAACCAAGACACAGACGATGGGCTATTGACAATGAAATGAAATGTGGCCTTAAAAGTATTCAGGTTTAAATTTTGCTCTCGTCCCGGCTTGAAGAACGCTAGTCTACGCTTCAGTGGCTGTAGTAGGAGCCACCGAGGCTGAGGTGACTGTAGGAGTCGTGGTGGCCGTGATGATCATCGATCAACACTGGCACCTTCACTGGATAAGGCACTGGTTTCTCGACGGGCACTGGGTAGGGCTTCTCAACGTGGACGGGGTAGGGTCTGTCCACTGGGACCTTGACGGGGACTGGGTAAGGTTTCTCCACGTGGACGGGCACGTGTTTGTACACTGGGTAGGGCTCTGGGACGGGTACCTTCACTGGCACGGGGTAGGGCTTCTCAACGGGCACTGGGTAAGGCCTGTCCACTGGCACGTGGACTGGGTAGGCGACTGGTTTCTCAACCTCATACGGGACGGGGACTGGTTTCTCAACTGGGTACGGTGCTGGTACGTGCACTGGGTAAGGCCTGTCGACTGGTACCTTCACTGGGTACGGAACGTGCTTCTCGACTGGGTACGGCTGGGGCACTGGTACTTTGACTTCGACGGGGTATGGCACGTGTTTCTCCACGGGGTAAGGCTGCGGCACTGGCACTTTCACGGGGTAAGGCACGTGCTTCTCCACTGGGTAGGGCTGGGGCACGTACACCTTGACGGGGTAGGGTCTGTCGACGGGTACGTGGACGGGGTACGGCACCTTCTTCTCCACGGGGTAGGGGGCTGGTACGTGGACTGGTACTTTGACGTACTCCTTGACGTGGACCGGGACGTGTTTGACCACCTCGTAGGGCTGGGGAACGGGGACCTTGACGGGGTACGGCACGTGCTTCTCCACTGGGTACGGGATGTGTTTCTCCACTGGGTAGGGTACGGGGACGCCCTTGACCAGGGTGACGGTCTTGGTGACGTCGACGTGCTCGTCTACGATGGGGTAGTGCTGGCCGTAGGAGTAGTGGTCGTCGGCGAAGCTGTAGGCGCCTCCGAGGCCGTGTCCGCTGCCCAGATAGCCGATGTCGAGGCCGTTGATGCCGTAGCCATAGCCCAGGTTCAGGAGACCACGCTTGTCAAGCTTCTTCTCGAGGGGCTCGGCCTTCTTCTCTGTCGCCTTCTTCTCGCTGGCAGCCGCCGCTGCTACCAGCAGGAAAACTAAACAGACCTGGAAATATAAAAGGAAAAACTTTAGAATGATATTCAGAAAAGAAATATATATGTGCTTTAACTTTAATGGCAGTTTTGTGAGTGGCGATATATTTTTTTCTAAATCTCTCAAGGAATGAAGTTTTTGTGGCCGTGAATGTGATTTTTCAAGAATATTTAAATATTGAAGTTATACCATCCAACCAATTGCCACATCAGACACTAATAACAAGGAATCCAATCAGCTTCAACACTAATTATATGTTATAAATAACGTTACACAATACGTTGGGTTAGATAATGCTTCAATTAGTTGGAATCGAAAGAAAGTATTTCCCAAGCGTGCTCGTATTGTCTGGGTGGTTAGCGATTCCGGAACCTGCAAGGCATAGATGCTATTTGCACGGCATGATCTTTCTATTTGCGTAATTTGTAAGGTAAACTAGGTAATGCAAGATAGCTCTGTATTTAATCTATACGTGGTTCGGTAGGTTAGGTTAATATTTTTTAGCATGTTTTTCGATAAACCTACATTACTAGCATTAGTCGTTTTTGGTGTCACGTTTATATATATTTATTTCCATCATATAGTGCACAAGCTATTAAATTTATCATCTTAGATATTTTTTCTTCATAAAAGAGTGACTTTTCTTATTTGGCTAGTTCTAGCACATTTTATGCTTCAAAAACTACTATTCTTTATCGTACTTTACTTGTCGTTTTGGCCGAGGTCATATAAGAACGTTTACCCTCACAATCAATGAGAAAAAAGCAACTAGGAAATGCACATACTTTCTCCTCTTCGCGTGGTAACAAACATAAATAAACATACTCCAATGTTAGTAAACCGTGGCTATTATACACTTAATTTGCTAATTTATGCTAGCAACTGTTACGTATTGTCAATCAAGAATAGCATAAAAAATGGCAGTTATAATTGCTTGATATTTATACGGTATTCTTTTGAATGATTTGTATGAAACTTATTTGGTACTTAAAGTAGTCAGAGGTTTGCATGTTCTTGTCCAATATTGAGTAAGTATTAAGTAAGAGGTGTATGGTACCATAGAATCCGCATTTGAATATTGTATACGACAGATTTAAAATCATTGATAAATAAATATTTGAAATGAGAAAATAATTTACCTGAGTACATTTTAAGTGCTACTGACACCAATCTTGTCTCATTAAAATAATATTAATTCTTTGCAACAACGACAGTAAAAATAACCAAAGACCAACTGAGCTATTAAATACTTTAAACAATTTAACAAAAAAATTAAATAAAAGACGGCATACCATTCACTATCGATTCAATTCAATTGATCAACAACCCTAGATATCAGATATAGATCTAGCCATTGAAGCACGCATACACGTTATGCATTTAATGAGATCCAGTTTTCTCTACATTCATGCACATGTAGGTTTCTGTGTTGACACGTTACTGGTTCATTACATCATAGGGGAAAAGATACCTGTCCCATCTTGTTAAACACCTTTTACTTTACTATTATGCATAGACCTACATGTCACGCCCCTTTTAATAAGGAACCCTATTTTTCCTGTAATCGATAAACTTTCGATTCATTGATATCGATATATTATGCAATGAAATATTTATTATGTAATTATCTCTGTTAGTTTTATTTATCCCTAAGGATTTATTTTACAATCTTATATATGCATATATAATTAATAAACTACACATTATAACTAATATACATTAACAAATCGAGATATAGATACGTAGATATCAGAGACCACAGTTACTATAATAAAGCAAGAGATTGGTCAGGATCGTTCCAGTTGGCGATCGATAGTCTCAACCTTTCCCGTTGGGGACGCATAGGCCTGAACATATGAATGTATGAATATAAAAATTAGTGTTTTCAAATATGGTCCAAAACCTCTAACTGTCCTAAGGATCTGTCATAAGCTCACAAACATATTTACATACATGTGCAGTCAACGCTAAATGTGCAGTCCCAGTAACTTTATATAAGGTTTAAGCTTATAAGAACAAAAGACAATATTTTACATTTTAAAACGGGTGCCACTATGCATTGTCATGGCCACTATACGTTTGCGTGCTTCGAAATGAAAAATATTGTCTTTTGTTCTTATAAACGTAAACCTTATAAAAAGTTACCGGGATTGCACTTTTAGCGTTGACATCGTATTGCAATTTCACTACATGTCGAGAAATGTTGTCACACTATGTCCACACGGCCTCAGTATGAAAACTCGTGCATCTCAAGACATTAAAATTACAAAATGTGTTACGCAAAGGTCAAAAATGGACCCACTGACAAGATGTGGGTCGGTCTCACATGATCTTGTGTTTTTCTCACATGTTGCATAAACGAATTCGGTTTAATGTCAACGTGTTTTAAATTACTGTTTTTAGGGATGTTGAGTATATACTTACAGTATATAGATACATTAAATTGCTGGTTTTAGGGATGGGTTGCGGTTAAGTATAATACCTAAAGTATATACATACTTGTCGGTTATAAGTAGTTTTAAATATAATATAAATTGAAACTAAGTACATACTCTGACATACTTCTTTTACGTTTTAATAATATATTACTTATAATATAAAGTATTAAACAATAACAACATAAATAACAAAATGTAATAACTAGCTGTCTTTCTTCCCAAATAATCGTGAGAAGCGACTAAGGGACTAGATGTTACTAAAACGGGTCTATCTATAGTATACATACATACACATTAGGCCTGATTCCCCGTACAGGGGTAGGCAGAGATCACGGATCCTCATTTGTCCTGATCCTAACAGACCACTTTCGTTTGACACTCATACGTCTTCTCATACACACTCGGCGGTTATAGATACTCCTAGCGTCAGATAGATGCTATATTGAAAAAGGGTGACGTTAGGAGTACATACCTATATCTATAGTATATACTCATATCTTACTTTACATAGATACCTATTACCTCACTATATAGGCAATAGTTTTTCAATTGCCTATTTAAATTGCCTTGCCTATTGGCGTATAGGTTGCACCACAGATATATACCTACTTGATTTGCTCAAATATCGTGACTTTTCAAATGTCAGATTGTGGAATTTTAAACTGTAACCTAACCTATAAAATTGACATTTAATTTCCCTTTTGTAGGTAATATTGACTCCTTGATAGCTACCTTTTAAGACCCATATACCTTTTTGGGGTGGACTGTACCTCAAACACCACATCTCCTTGGTCATTTTTACACATACATACATATACTCAAGTCTTTTAATCCTTGTGTGTATACAGAACTACGGTGACAAATTATCTGATAGTCACTTCCCGTTAGAATTATGGAACATTAGTGACAGGTTACAATAACCAATAATAATCTATTCTCCCTTAGTTCCTTAACATACATACACACACATCACACCCGATTCCCTGTAGAGAGGTAGGCAGAGAACACAGATCCCCATCTGTCCCGATCTGACAAACTAATTTCGCTTCTTTAACTCTCATACACACTTGGTGGTTATAGGCACTTCTAACTAAATAGCTTTTTTCAATATAGCATTCCTTAACTCATCAATTTACCTCTAGTCCCTTAGTCGCCTCTTACTACATAGCGGAAAGGCAGTTAGTTATATTATTTTCAAATCCCTGGCTATTTATATATATACGTAATGTAATATGAAACAATACATTTCATATACGGTTGGTTATTCTCAAAACGTTAGATTTGAATAGAAAATCTTCTATTACGTTGGACATTACTATATTCACGACTGGAACGGTTACGGGGATGGACACGAGTTTGAAGCTATTGTAAAATTCTTATAGGTTACGTAGAGGGCATTTTGGTATAAGAGGTATACAGAAATATAGTATTAGAAATAAGCGAAAGTCGATAAAACGAAATTAAATATAAAAATTGGTATCATTCATCTCAGTTTTATCTATTAAGGGAAATGGATGTGACATATTATATAAACCAATACGTCAATAAAGTATAATATTATATTCAACTATTTGTTATTGTTTAAATCTAGTATCATTATAATGAGTTACGCCTACAAACATAATTAAAGTAGTCTCAATATACAGGTTACACCATAATTCTGTCCTATCATCCTCAAATTACAGTCGTGAGTATACGGTGAATCATGTACGAATCTGCCTACATACATTAAGTACTTAAAGTAATAACGAGCTGGCTTAAAGTTGCAAAATCCAAGTCCCACAGATCTCTAATTATATCACGATTCACTTGATCTTTGGCTTTATGGCTTACGTTCCGAGTCTCAGGTGGTTGTGACTAAATAAAAATTTACGACTGTTTCAAGTAGGTTGTATTATGGAGAAAATTATATGTCCTATAATCCCTTTTGAGGTGGACAGAACTCTTAAGATACTAAGTCTCCTTAATTGCTTTTGGTATAACTTTTGGGGTTTTTATATGCGTTAATATAGTACATTGATTGTTTACTAGTCCATCGACTAAAAGATTGCATTAATCCTTAATCCTTCAGAAAGAACGGGAGAGAAGAAAAGCATGGTTACGTTAAGCTTAACTACTGAGTTTGTGATAGCAATTATTAATAATAAATATATTGCTGATAGTTGTCTAGCCCATCGTATGAAAGATTTCATTTACCCTTAGTCCCTTAATATACTTATGGCACACGTAGAGAAGAAATGCATATAGTTAGCAATAAAATTAAGTCCCTGATTCTTTCATAATACATAATAAAAATAGTAACATTGATAACCCGATCACGTTCAAACTAAGCTTCTTTATTTGGAGGTAAACTGTGTTTGTGACACTTTAAAACAACCGCGTTATAGTGATTTTAATCTGTGACGTCAGAGGTTCGCATAGAGAATTTTAAGGACATTTCACTTTTATACACTTTTCGCTTTCGTTCTATTCTGTATTCTAATAGTTGTATTTTATATGTGATTTCGTAGTTTGAGAATATGAAAGTGTTTGTTTTTAACTATAATAGGATGTGATCGCTATATTAAGGTGGTTACTCTCATTTGGTTGGACGATTTTATCTTAAGATTGTATAGTATTCGGTTTCATAAATAATGACTTTTATTTGGTTCAAATACTTGTACCCTTGCAGTGAATGACTAAAATAAGCTATAATTTGGAATATAATCGTATCTTTTTACAAATTTATGAAATGAATAATATGTAATAGTAGAACCATTCTTCTTCTCAATCGTTACGCTCTTATCAGAGCGGTCGTGGTCTTCATGACGTGGCATCTTGAGCAGCCGACATGGTTCGCCGCACAACCTCCCGCCACCTCTGCCTGTTGGCCGTCATGCGGGTGCATTCGTGTACCGGGGCACAAACGGCAGCCTTGATCTGGTCTGTCCACCGCATCGACGACCTACCACGAGGTCTTGTTCCCTCCACCTTTCCTTGCACAACGAGGCGTTCAATGGAGCAATTCCCGCGTCGACTGATGTGGCCAAAGAAGCTTAAAATGCGCCCACGGACCAATGTAGATAAACGCTGCTGGATGCCTAGCTCTTCAAGGATTGAAGCGTTAGTGCGGAATTCAGTCCATGACACTCCGAGCATTCTCCTCCAGCACCACATCTCCAAAGCATCCATCCTTTTGGACTCTAGTTGCCGCAAGGTCCAAGTTTCAGAAGCGTACAGAAAAATGGGAAACACCAGGGTTCTTACTAGTCTGGTTTTCGTAGCCTTGGTTATGCGTTTGTTTCTCCATATTTTCTTCAGCTTATCCATTGCATTCCTAGACATGGCCAGAACCATAGTTTACATAAAAAGAAGATTATTATTATACTTTAGAGTAATTAGATTAAATACATACTCATATAAACCATTTTCGGAGATAGATACCACAAACGTACCTTATCGGAAAACTACCATGTTTAAGAATGTTGGTAGAATTTAAATAATCCTACCAAGGCAAAATAAATGGGTAGTGTGAAAAATACCATTTTCCATAAAAGGCTAAAACCTACATTCCTCGAGAAGGTTGTATTGAGCAATTAATTACTACATGTAGGCGACATACTGAAAAGTGACGTTAGAAGTACCTATAACTAGTGACTGTGTATGCAGAGGTTTATAGATGTTAATTAAGCGAGATTGATTTGTCAGGATCAGGAAAATCGGACTTAAGATTATATTGTACGTAAATTAACAAAATGTATGTTATTAAATACTTTTTGGGGTGGACAGAATCTTGGAGACATAAGATATTCTCGATTACCTTTTTTAGTATATCTTAAGCTATCGGAGTGGTGGAATAAAAACTTATCAACACCGAATTAAAACAATAATAATAATTTGACGCAAAAACTAACTTAATTTACTGTTTTGGGTGAACAAAGCCTAGGAGACATTAAATCACCTAGATAAGCTAAAGCCTTATACCGGTAAAGGTTCACATTCGGTATTTAAATTGTAAAGGAATATAAATATATCGGGTCTAAATTAAAATAGAATGGTAAATATTATTAATTCTTTATTTAGTGCTGGTAAATTTTGCGAAAATTAAGTTAAAATAATTCCGTTACTTTTTCAAATTCTCAGTCATTGTTTTTATAACTGCATTGTATAATTGATTTTCTATTCATTGTTCTCAGAACATAACTCCATATTTAAATATAGAATAATTAAATTAATACTTAATTAGCTTAAAGTTAATTTGCTATAATGGAAATATATTATTTATTTATTTGTTGTAGTATTTTTGTATTCGTATAGATTAATAACCTTAGCATTTTCAGAAATCTGCACTCATTTGCTATTCAACAGTTAAAAATGTTTGAATATTAATATTTACAAAATTTGCAATAATAATACCTACCAAATGAAATTAATATTTTGTTAATTTAAATTAATTTACTTAAATAGCAGCTGCATTTATTTATTTTATTTAACCAAGCAATAGCACAAAATTGACTTCAAAAAAGCATTCGAATTTCAAACCCTACAAACACTTCAACACAACACAAAAAAGGGATGGGACACCTCGCTGAAAATATCGATCACTTTTTTGAAGCCATTTGCACTAGCACTTTTTTCACGGTTTGTTCACTCACCGCTTTTCTCATTTCCACTCTTGTACGGTGTTGGGTGTCGGGAACCGAACTGGATACCTCGGTGTGTTGTCGTGTGTTTATATAGGTGTATCTTTGGTGTTACTTTCGCCATTTTGTGCCTTGTGGGAGTGCGGCGGTCTGAGTCCTTGTAACAACTATTTTGTCGGCCGGCGCGGCGTGGACGCTTTGTCTGCGCGCTGTCGCTATTGAAATAGGTCTTTTTAATTTAGTTTATTTGGAACAAAACCTTAAATTACAATATAAATAAATGTACTGACTGATAAATTATAATATTGATGATGTACTAGATGATATACATAAATAGGCTAGTAATTTAATTGTGGCGCAATAACACTGAAATGATTTCAAATTATTTGCACTTATATAAATTATTTGATGGCGTTATATTTTTGCTATAAAATATTTATAATTATAATTTTTTTTAATTATGCAATGTTATCGATGATGTCGTAATTGTATATGATTTGCGATATAGTATTTTATCTAGTGTAGTATATTATCTGGTTTATATTAGTTATATTCTAAAGTTAATTTTATATTTTTGGATATTTTTCATATCTTCGAGGTACATTAACCTTTCTAGATTATAAGTTCCATATCCAACATAATTCAGGATTATAGCATCAACGATTAATCAATCACAGCAGCTAAGATTATTCAACCACATTAGATGCATAGATCTTTTAGTATTTATCTGTTTACCTTTTAATGTTGAAGAATCATTATTCCATATCGATACCTCACAACCCCATTGTGGTTACTTTAGTAAAGCTACAAAAGGACTTATGTAAATGCAATGTACGTTAATGGCTTTACCAGACCCTATTCACGACTGTGCACTTGACGTTTTTCAAAAAACAACTCTATAATCAATCTTATAAATCTAGTTTCCAGCTTCTTTATTCCCATTATGTTGCGAATAACTCATCCAATAAAACAAACAACGCCCGAGGCATCAAAAAGTATAATAACTCTCCTATAATCATCCTTTGTATGGTGAGGACGTGAAGCAATTTATTTTTACCACCTCATTGGCCGAGCGAAATGTCAAGTGATGCGAAATTTCATCGGATACATACGGAAACTACGAACCGGTTCTCGTGACATCGACCTTGAACTCTCGTCACAACACTATGCATCAACCGATTGTGAAAGTGATCGATAAGAATCTACTAAACGGCGTATGTGATTTGGGTAATATTCGCCGTAACATTGACCCAAAACGTTTAGACATAGATAACGTCAAGATGGTTATCTCTGACAGCAATGGAGACTTGAAAACCCCTCTGTCACGGTTAGTTGAACCTTGGAAACATCGTTGGTGGAATGGGGTAAATGTTTCTATGTTTTATTTCCATGAATGATCTTAGAGTTTTCTATGGTTATGCTACCAGGTAGTTGCATTATTTTTGTGTCAATGCGCACTGCGAACCTAATTGTATTATAATTTTCTTCTTTTAAATATAATATAATCAATGTCGCAACGAATTCAATATTCATGCCAGTGTATATACAAAATTTGTTATCGGCATTTAATACGAATCTTTCACGAAGGTTTGGCAGAATATAAATAAAAAAAAACTAATATTACTAATTTAGTTACTATGACCATGAATAATATAATTAGTCATTAGACATATATTTTTTAAATTATCATTCTGTCATGTGGTAAGCCGTGTGATTACTCACACAATATTATTACGCTGAGGAATAATTTCACAAAAAGTGCGCAATCTCGTTAAGAAGGATTTTTACCAAGAATCCACTTGCAAAGCCAAAATGTGACCTAGTTTGCTAAAATTATATCATACATTATGTACGCTCCACTTTATATCGATATAATTATCGATCTTGCTTTTTGAAATCCTCCCCTTCACTCGAATTTAGTGCATTTCGGGAGAATTTCGAAAACTGCGGTTTGGACATGCATTCAATGTTACGTAAAAAGGATATTAATATTCAGTCTTCTTTGTTGCAATTGTAAAGAATATTCTGGTAGGACTTATGAAAGAAATGACGTCTGACTTACCTTCTTAAATTACAGGCGAAAGGAAATAACAGAATCTCAGGGCTATTTCTTTAAGGATAAAGATTGAATATTTTGAACTCATAAAGGGCTACTACTTACTTTCTAGTTCATCGATCTTCTCCATTTACAGTCATTTTTAGCTCTTAGAAGGTTTATACACTATGTAATGCAAAGCACTATAGCATTTGTTTGACCCTTTTATTTTTAGTAAGGTCCCAAACGCAAATTTGACATTGTATCAAACAGCCATGTATGTAAATTTGCTTTTTCTGTTTTTGTAAGGTTCTTTCTACTACACCTATAGACATAGTTGATGCGATGTTAGGCTAAATATATTACCAACTAGGCATATAATTCAAGCTTTTCTTACGCACATGCAAACTGAATTGCCCAATAAATATTGAGACATATCTCGAAAGCAACGCAGAATTTCGAGTAAACATGAACAACGACAATTATGTAAGGCAACGATTTCATTACTATTGCAATTATAAAATCATTACAAGGTCGTTTATCGATAAATTGTATTGGGTTATGCCCATGACTGTTTGTGTATGCACTTTTTGATAAGATCGTATGCGGATTAATTTTGGTGGTTCCGTCTCTGTTAAAGAAAAACATTTAATAATATAAAGGAGCTTTAATATTACTCATACATAACATGTCTTCGAAATTTCGGAGATGGGCACTCAAGTCTATGACTACCTCACCATAATAAGAAGGGAGTGTGCATGCACAGATTTTGAAACGTATATCCCGTATATTCTTAGGTATATCCCGGTTTATTTGAGACGTCAATAAAGTACTAAATAGCTGCTTTTCATCCCGGTATATAGGAGGGGACTAATAACAACAATGACTCAGCAGTATTCCATACAGTCCTGAAAATGCCAATCGTCACCACAATTCTGACCACACTGAAAGGGATATAAGGACGTGAATAATTTTATAACTCTTCATTCAGTATGTGCTTAGCAGAAAGACAGATATTTGTATTCACATAGAGCCTGTGACACTGAACTAGTTTTATTAGGATTATAATTATAGTCTCTATATTTAAATGACTAAGATATGACTTATTACCTGCAAACATGAACTTAGTGATCTGAGCTGTAACTTAATAATAGTGTTCTAGTTATTTTCTACCACGTCTCGTATTTAAGAAGAATCAAACTAGCTACCTGTTTGCATTATATTGTACTGCACTAGATAGACAGTCATGATATTTATAATCTGTACTAGAAAATTACGAAATATGACTAGATCGAAAATAATGTATTTAGCTCATCAGTTCTTAGTATCTTGTCTATTGGAATAACCATTAAAGTCCTTTTGCTACATACTAACAATAAAAGTAACTAGCTAACATTTTTATTTCATATCGTAGCTACTACAAGACTTTTTCTATATATACCTCTAACCAACTCTAAAAGTTCAACTTGAACTTGATCGTTGGCATTACATTTCGAAGCCTTTCCAATCGGCCGTTAGATAATGAACAAAACAATAACGAATTTTGTACAACCTTCGCCCACTCGAACTACTGAATCGAATGGAGGAAATCGATGTTATCGATGTAATCGAATAATAATATTCTACTGCATATTAATTAGGTAGTTCCTTTTTGGTATGGTAGTTCCTGATTCCTTGTTGTATATATGCAGTAGGAGAAATGTCCCTTGAAAGGTTTTTCGTTTCTGTATTTCAAGTAGGAAATAGCTACATAAATCTACAATTCACCATTTTAGTCAATACATAACGTAAAAGGTATTATTCTGCTATTACTACTACTATATTTTACTATTATAAATAGGTGGTGACTATTGCTTAACCCGTAATATCTCTAGTAATAAAAGTAATATATATCGTGATTAAATTCCTAATATGTACTTACAGAGAAAAGTAGAAAACTTCCATTGCATTGATAAGTCCTGGTCATATCCCAATAAATACCATTGACTCCCAGTCTCTTAGTCATTTACTTATAACGTGTAAAAATATAAAAAATTAGCAGCAACACTCTATGTACCCCACATAGTATTACGCAACAGTCCAAAAATGATTGATCTACACCTCTAGGTACCTCCTAAGGCAATCATACCCATCGGCCTTGGTCAGCATTCCTCTGTGACCCCCATGCGTAGTTAATGTCGTAATTTCTATAATTTCATACAATTAATATGCGAATATTCAACGCTGAACCTGTTCTGCTGAATGAAATTTTGTAACCTAGATTTCAGTGTTTATTCACAGACCTGTTTCTAATACTAGACTGCTCTATGCCCCCGACCCTGTGCAATGATGATCTGGGACTTAAAAAGAGTGCTAACTAGCTGCCATTCTTCTAGAAATTGAAGTAGAAAGCCTCTTTGGAGTAATGGTCTAACAATGTTACGTTAATATGTAAAGGTCACTATATAAAGGTATTATAATATACATATACATTTCCATTTCGCGATGGACAGAATTTGTGAGATATAATATATCCACCGGTGTGAAGTTATCTGCCAAAAGTTATCTGCCAATATAACCCGACCAAATTAAATTTTTTTTGTTCGAATTTGGTTATTCGATGTATTGCATTAAAATTCCATGCTAAATAGGCTAATTATAATAAAAAACACTTCCTCAATGATTAAAGATACATTATAATTGATATGTATGAAGAAATATACTATATTATCGTTATAATGACCGGTTCTTCATGCACTATGTATTTATGACCGTAACATAGTCAAACTACACATATGACTTTAAAATCTATATGCAATAGCACGTGCTGAAAAAATGCTATCACGCCATAGCATATTCACCCCCTGCTATTAAGCAAAGGGTAGACAATAAGCTGAAGAAAAAGAATAACAAATATTTGAAATATGTTTTCCAATATAACATGACATCTGGCCATTTAGCCACCTCGTACACTATATCGAATATAAGTCTAATTCAGAGCTATCCATTGGTATAAATATCATTCCCCTGTGAAGGGACTGAGGGGTCGAAATTCACGTTGGAATGTATCCATAAAATGGTTTTCGTACTTTCCTCACAAATATTCAAATAAACCTTGTGAAAATCACATCTAGTCAAAAAAAACTAACATCATAGGACTAAAATAAAGCCATTTATCTAATAACGTAATATTCATCCCCCATAGTGGGGTATGGGGGTGGCAATACGCAAATGATATAAAAATGGCCAATTTTCCAAATCACTTTTTCCGCTATATCTCAAAAACTGTGTTTTTAGCCAACATAGGCGGCTCATACGAGATATATCTTGTCATTTGCTATCGATTGAGATATAAATCATCAGCCTATCTAGGGGCTGAGAGGTCGCCATCAGACTTGGAAAGTTATCAGCCAATTACGTTGCAGCGCTGAATAGCCTGTATCTCCCTAACTGTTTATTTAGCCATTATCATCTTTTGACTGAAGTAAACCAACTAGTAGTGCTATGTAATGACAAAGACTTCATTCCCTTTAAGTGGGATGGGGGGTTGGTAATACATCGAGGAAATAAAAATGACGATTTCTTAGGAAATTAGTTTTTCTGTCATAACTCAAAAACTGTGTTTTTAGCCAACATAAGCGGCTCATCAGAGATAGATCTTGTCATTTGCTATCGATTGACGTATAAATCATCAGCATAACTAGGGGCTGAGGGGTCGCCATCAGACTTGGAAAGTTATCTGCCAATTTCGTTTTCTCATACGATCAGATTCTTTCGTCTGCCCCTTCTGAGCCGCTCATTCAGCCAACATAAGCTACAGTCATACAATCAATATTACTCTGCCCTATCTTATGACATAGGTTGTATCCCCTATAGTGGGGTATGGGGGTGGCAATACGCAAATGATATAAAAATGGCCAATTTTCCAAATCACTTTTTCCGCTATATCTCAAAAACTGTGTTTTTAGCCAACATAGGCGGCTCATGAGAAATAGATCTTGTCATTTGCTATCGATTGACATATAAATCATCAGCCTATCTAGGGGCTGAGGGGTCGCCATCAGACTTGGAAAGTTATCAGCCAATTACGTTGCAGCGCTGAATAGCCTGTATCTCCCTAATTGTTTATTTAGCCATTATCATCTTTTGACTGGAGTAAACCAACTAGTAGTGCTATGTAATGACATAGACTTCATTCCCTTTAAGTGGGGTGGGGGGTTGGTAATACATCGAGGAAATAAACATGACGATTTCTTAGGAAATTAGTTTTTTTGTCATAACTCAAAAACTGTGTTTTTAGCCAACATAAGCGGCTCATCAGACATAGATCTTGTCATTTGCTATCAATTGACATATAAATCATCAGCCTATCTTGGGGCTGAGGGGTCGCCATCAGACTTGGAAAGTTATCTGCCAATTTCGTTTTCTCATACGATCAGATTCTTTCGTCTGCCCCTTCTGAGCCGCTCATTCAGCCAACATAAGCTACAGTCATACAATCAATATTACTCTGCCCTATCTTATGACATAGGTTGTATCCCCTATAGTGGGGTATGGGGGTGGCAATACGCAAATGATATAAAAATGGCCAATTTTCCAAATCACTTTTTCCGCTATATCTCAAAAACTGTGTTTTTAGCCAACATAGCCGGCTCATGAGACATAGATCTTGTCATTTGCTATCGATTGACATATAAATCATCAGCCTATCTAGGGGCTGAGGGGTCGCCATCAGACTTGGAAAGTTATCAGCCAATTACGTTGCAGCGCTGAATAGCCTGTATCTCCCTAACATTATATTATCATTTTTATATCATTTGCGTATTGCCACCCCCATATCCCACTATAGGGGATACAACCTATGTCATAAGATAGGGCAGAGTAATATTGATTGTATGACTGTAGCTTATGTTGGCTGAATGAGCGGCTCAGAAGGGGCAGACGAAAGAATCTGATCGTATGAGAAAACGAAATTGGCAGATAACTTTCCAAGTCTGATGGCGACCCCTCAGCCCCTAGTTATGCTCATGATTCATACCTCAATCGATAGCAAATGACAAGATCTATCTCTGATGAGCCGCTTATGTTGGCTAAAAACACAGTTTTTGAGTTATGACAGAAAAACTAATTTCCTAAGAAATCGTCATTTTTATTTCCTCGATGTATTACCAACCCCCCACCCCACTTAAAGGAAATGATGTCTATGTCATTACATAGCACTACTCGTTAATTTACTTCCATCAAAAGATGATAATGGCTAAATAAACAATTAGGGAGATACAGGCTATTCAGCGCTGCAACGTAATTGGCTGATAACTTTCCAAGTCTGATGGCGACCCCTCAGCCCCTAGATAGGCTGATGATTTATATGTCAATCGATAGCAAATGACAAGATCTATTTCTCATGAGCCGCCTATGTTGGCTAAAAACACAGTTTTTGAGATATAGCGGAAAAAGTGATTTGGAAAATTGGCCATTTTTATATCATTTGCGTATTGCCACCCCCATACCCCACTATAGGGGATACAACCTATGTCATAAGATAGGGCAGAGTAATATTGATTGTATGACTGTAGCTTATGTTGGCTGAATGAGCGGCTCAGAAGGGGCAGACGAAAGAATCTGATCGTATGAGAAAACGAAATTGGCAGATAACTTTCCAAGTCTGATGGCGACCCCTCAGCCCCAAGATAGGCTGATGATTTATATGTCAATTGATAGCAAATGACAAGATCTATGTCTGATGAGCCGCTTATGTTGGCTAAAAACACAGTTTTTGAGTTATGACAAAAAAACTAATTTCCTAAGAAATCGTCATGTTTATTTCCTCGATGTATTACCAACCCCCCACCCCACTTAAAGGGAATGAAGTCTATGTCATTACATAGCACTACTAGTTGGTTTACTCCAGTCAAAAGATGATAATGGCTAAATAAACAATTAGGGAGATACAGGCTATTCAGCGCTGCAACGTAATTGGCTGATAACTTTCTAAGTCTGATGGCGACCCCTCAGCCCCAAGATAGGCTGATGAATTATATGTCAATCGATAGCAAATGACAAGATCTATTTCTCATGAGCCGCCTATGTTGGCTAAAAACACAGTTTTTGAGATATAGCGGAAAAAGTGATTTGGAAAATTGGCCATTTTTATATCATTTGCGTATTGCCACCCCCATACCCCACTATAGGGGATACAACCTATGTCATAAGATAGGGCAGAGTAATATTGATTGTATGACTGTAGCTTATGTTGGCTGAATGAGCGGCTCAGAAGGGGCAGACGGATGAATCTGATCGTATGAGAAAACGAAATTGGCAGATAACTTTCCAAGTCTGATGGCGACCCCTCAGCCCCTAGTTATGCTGATGATTTATACCTCAATCGATAGCAAATGACAAGATCTATCTCTGATGAGCCGCTTATGTTGGCTAAAAACACAGTTTTTGAGTTATGACAGAAAAAACTAATTTCCTAAGAAATCGTCATGTTTATTTCCTCGATGTATTACCAACCCCCCATCCCACTGAAAGGGAATGAAGTCTATGTCATTACATAGCACTACTTGTTAGTTTACTCCAGTCAAAAGATGATAATGGCTAAATAAACAGTTAGGGAGATACAGGCTATTCAGCGCTGCAACGTAATTGGCTGATAACTTTCCAAGTCTGATGGCGACCCCTCAGCCCCAAGATAGGCTGATGATTTATATGTCAATTGATAGCAAATGACAAGATATATCTAGCATGAGCCGCCTATGTTGGCTAAAAACACAGTTTTTGAGATATAGCGGAAAAAGTGATTTGGAAAATTGGCCATTTTTATATCATTTGCGTATTGCCACCCCCATACCCCACTATAGGGGATACAACCTATGTCACAAGATAGGGCAGAGTAATATTGATTGAATGAGTGTAGCTTATGTTGGGTGAATGAGCGGCTCAGAAGGGGCAGACGAAAGAATCTGATCGTATGAGAAAACGAAATTGGCAGATAACTTTCCAAGTCTGATGGCGACCCCTCAGCCCCTAGTTATGCTGATGATTCATACCTCAATCGATAGCAAATGACAAGATCTATCTCTGATGAGCCGCTTATGTTGGCTAAAAACACAGTTTTTGAGTTATGACAGAAAAACTAATTTCCTAAGAAATCGTCATGTTTATTTCCTCGATGTATTACCAACCCCCCATCCCACTGAAAGGGAATGAAGTCTATGTCATTACATAGCACTACTTGTTAGTTTACTCCAGTCAAAAGATGATAATGGCTAAATAAACAGTTAGGGAGATACAGGCTATTCAGCGCTGCAACGTAATTGGCTGATAACTTTCCAAGTCTGATGGCGACCCCTCAGCCCCAAGATAGGCTGATGATTTATATGTCAATTGATAGCAAATGACAAGATATATCTAGCATGAGCCGCCTATGTTGGCTAAAAACACAGTTTTTGAGATATAGCGGAAAAAGTGATTTGGAAAATTGGCCATTTTTATATCATTTGCGTATTGCCACCCCCATACCCCACTATAGGGGATACAACCTATGTCACAAGATAGGGCAGAGTAATATTGATTGAATGAGTGTAGCTTATGTTGGGTGAATGAGCGGCTCAGAAGGGGCAGACGAAAGAATCTGATCGTATGAGAAAACGAAATTGGCAGATAACTTTCCAAGTCTGATGGCGACCCCTCAGCCCCTAGTTATGCTGATGATTCATACCTCAATCGATAGCAAATGACAAGATCTATCTCTGATGAGCCGCTTATGTTGGCTAAAAACACAGTTTTTGAGTTATGACAGAAAAACTAATTTCCTAAGAAATCGTCATGTTTATTTCCTCGATGTATTACCAACCCCCCATCCCACTGAAAGGGAATGAAGTCTATGTCATTACATAGCACTACTTGTTAGTTTACTCCAGTCAAAAGATGATAATGGCTAAATAAACAGTTAGGGAGATACAGGCTATTCAGCGCTGCAACGTAATTGGCTGATAACTTTCCAAGTCTGATGGCGACCCCTCAGCCCCAAGATAGGCTGATGATTTATATGTCAATTGATAGCAAATGACAAGATATATCTAGCATGAGCCGCCTATGTTGGCTAAAAACACAGTTTTTGAGATATAGCGGAAAAAGTGATTTGGAAAATTGGCCATTTTTATATCATTTGCGTATTGCCACCCCCATACCCCACTATAGGGGATACAACCTATGTCACAAGATAGGGCAGAGTAATATTGATTGAATGAGTGTAGCTTATGTTGGGTGAATGAGCGGCTCAGAAGGGGCAGACGAAAGAATCTGATCGTATGAGAAAACGAAATTGGCAGATAACTTTCCAAGTCTGATGGCGACCCCTCAGCCCCTAGTTATGCTGATGATTCATACCTCAATCGATAGCAAATGACAAGATCTATCTCTGATGAGCCGCTTATGTTGGCTAAAAACACAGTTTTTGAGTTATGACAGAAAAACTAATTTCCTAAGAAATCGTCATGTTTATTTCCTCGATGTATTACCAACCCCCCATCCCACTGAAAGGGAATGAAGTCTATGTCATTACATAGCACTACTTGTTAGTTTACTCCAGTCAAAAGATGATAATGGCTAAATAAACAGTTAGGGAGATACAGGCTATTCAGCGCTGCAACGTAATTGGCTGATAACTTTCCAAGTCTGATGGCGACCCCTCAGCCCCAAGATAGGCTGATGATTTATATGTCAATTGATAGCAAATGACAAGATATATCTAGCATGAGCCGCCTATGTTGGCTAAAAACACAGTTTTTGAGATATAGCGGAAAAAGTGATTTGGAAAATTGGCCATTTTTATATCATTTGCGTATTGCCACCCCCATACCCCACTATAGGGGATACAACCTATGTCATAAGATAGGGCAGAGTAATATTGATTGTATGACTGTAGCTTATGTTGGCTGAATGAGCGGCTCAGAAGGGGCAGACGAAAGAATCTGATCGTATGAGAAAACGAAATTGGCAGATAACTTTCCAAGTCTGATGGCGACCCCTCAGCCCCTAGTTATGCTGATGATTCATACCTCAATCGATAGCAAATGACAAGATCTATGTCTGATGAGCCGCTTATGTTGGCTAAAAACACAGTTTTTGAGTTATGACAGAAAAACTAATTTCCTAAGAAATCGTCATTTTTATTTCCTCGATGTATTACCAACCCCCCATCCCACTTAAAGGGAATGAAGTCTTTGTCATTACATAGCACTACTAGTTGGTTTACTCCAGTCAAAAGATGATAATGGCTAAATAAACAGTTAGGGAGATACAGGCTATTCAGCGCTGCAACGTAATTGGCTGATAACTTTCCAAGTCTGATGGCGACCCCTCAGCCCCAACATAGGCTGATGAATTATATGTCAATCGATAGCAAATGACAAGATCTATGTCTGATGAGCCGCCTATGTTGGCTAAAAACACAGTTTTTGAGATATAGCGGAAAAAGTGATTTGGAAAATTGGCCATTTTTATATCATTTGCGTATTGCCACCCCCATACCCCACTATGGGGGATGATTATTACGTTATTAGATAAGTGGCTTTATTCTAATCCTATGATGTTAGTTGTTTTTGACTAGATGTGAATTTCACAAGGTTTATTTGAATATTTGTGAGGAAAGTACGAAAATCATTTTATATATACATTCCAACGTGAATTTCGACCCCTCAGTCCCTTCACAGGGGGATGATATTTATACCAATGGATAGCCTTGAATTAGACTTATATTCGATATAGTGTACGAGGTGGCTAAATGGCCAGATGTCATGTTATATTGGAAAACATATTTCAAATATTTGTTATTCTTTTTCTTCAGCTTATTGTCTACCCTTTGCTTAATAGCAGGGGGTGAATATGCTATGGCGTGATAGCATTTTTTCAGCACGTGCTATTGCATATAGATTTTAAAGTCATATGTGTAGTTTGACTATGTTACGGTCATAAATACATAGTGCATGAAGAACAAGTCATTATGACGATAATATAGTATATTTCTTCATACATATCAATTATAATGTATCTTTAATCATTGAGGAAGTGTTTTTTATTATAATTAGCCTATTTAGCATGGATTTTTAATGCAATACATCGATTAACCAAATTCGAACAAAAATAATTTCATTTGGTCGGGTTATATTGGCAGATAACTTTTGGCAGATAACTTCACACCGGTAATATATCCTAGGTCACTTTTTAGCATGAATATTGGTGTTGTGATGACAATATGCAATATTAGTGACATGTTTCTAGCCCATCCTTGCCTTGAAGATGACATTTACCCCTAGTCCCTCAGTCGGATGATAGGACATTTCGGTGGAAACGGCAGCTAGTTAGCATTCTTTTTACGTCCCAGCTAGCACCGGTGATATTAGAATATATGTATACTATTTTAATCTTTTACATACATTACATGAACCTAAAAAACTTATTATTATGTCCATTATCTTCTTAATGATAAACATAAATAATTTATGCTTATTAATCCGCAAAAAGTGGTCGAGAATATTTTACCTTTCTTAAGTTATGTCCACCCTAAATAGACACAAGACCAGTAAGTTATTTAGGTATGTACATAAAATATCTGTCTCAACTTACCTTCATTAAAACCTTAATAAATTTATCTACGAGTAATCTGAAATACCTATCAAATAAAGTTAAGTTACTACATTTAATTAAATACAAGGTTGAATATTTACGATTGAAAAATATTTCAAATACTATCACTCAACGCTTATTAACTCTAAAAGGTGGGCAGAAGAATAGGTTCCGAAGAATCTGTAACAAAAATTGTTTTGGGAAAAGACATACATACACATCAAGCGCACTTTACTTCAGAGGGGTACGCAGAGATACGAATCCCTATCCGTCCCGATCCTGCCAAACCACTTTCACTTATTGTACACTCATACACCTCCACATACACTCTCGGTGGTTATAGGTACTTCTAACTTTTATAAATATGGTGTCTATATGACTGTCATATATTTTATTGCGACGGCCCCTATGTAACCGCCCTTCCCTCACTTACATATTGTGTGTATAAGACTGTCATATACCTTATTTTGCCGGCCCCTACGTAACTGCCCTTCCATATCTCCCAAATATAATCCTAGATATATATTACTCCTCTACTTCTCTAACAGAATAGGATCCATCGATCAAGATGTTAAACAATTCTGTCAAATCTCTCTTACCTCACTCCCACACATTAATCTTCATTTACATACGGTTATACACCTCAAATTATAATAAAGATATAAGCAATTTTGAAACATCAATGATGGTAGCATTATATACCCAATCTTCTTAAGAAAAACGAACGTGATGTGCATGTATGCTATCGACCTTAGTTATTTATAAAAACCTCTTTTTCCTATGTTGCCTTTAAGTATTATCATGAATCAAAGCAGATGATTACATTTTACAAGTCCCCAATCAGCATTTCAGTATATTAGGCAAATTGAATCGGTATGCGTTATTCAGGGCATAATACTACTGTTACAGGCTTCCAATTTAGTTATGTAAGGAACCTGTTTTGCTTATAATGCAGTCAGGCATTGTTTGTGACTATTTGGCGAGCCAATATTAATTAATTAGTTTAGTTTTGTGCATAGTTTTATGTTAGACGAGTGTGTATGAAGACGAGGACGTGTGTGTGCATGTATTTTTATCTATATGGTTCAATTTACTTAAGAGTATAGTTATTAGTATATACTTTGTAAAGCACACTAAAGAAATTCTACTATTTACACTTTTGGTATAAAATACATTTATACAAGCAATAATTAGACGTATCTATAACCGTCAAGTGTGTATGAGTAGGAATGTCAATGAAGCGAAAGTGGTTTGTCAGGATCTTGACAGATGGGGATCCGTGATCTCTGCCTTCTCCTCTGCAGGAAAACGGGCATGATTTGTATTTATGTATGTAGTTACCAATAATTATAAATACGTAAATCTTACAAAGAAGAACGACATCAGATTATCCTATTCAAATCCCACATCATCTCTTCACCAAATTAATTTAGACGCAAAATGTTACATATATTAATAGTCCGATTACCCAATGATTAAATCAATGATCATTTATAAATAGCCGGGGGCGAAATTTCGAGCCTATAGTGACGAAATGGACGCTAAGTAAATCATTTTCTTAATTCTGTCAAGGTCTACGCATCATTAACGCTTCGGTTATACTAGTGCGACTTAAAAATGAGGTATTAGGTAACCTTACCTTATAGTTTTAATATTAGTACTAGGGTAAGTTCTTGACTAATCTAGGTATGAAAAGGTTTTATATTATGACCTTTTGTAGTCGGTTTGACTAATAAGGTAGACACCCTTTAATCATTTATACTAATAAAGCATTCGAAAAACGAAGATTTAGAGTACACATCCTAGAATTATTTATGTTGTTTCAATAATTTTAATCATTTACATATCTCTCATCTACGTTAACAGTCAACAGCGTGAGTCAATATCCTAAATAAGAGAAAATATGTTATATAAGTATCCTAGCAAAAGGCAATGGACATAAGGGGTAATATGAGTGTAAGTTTATTCAACAGTCGTATATGGTTCATCAACAAAGTCAGCAGCTCAGTGAAAGTTGAAAATAGAAATAATTATTTTCGGCTGAATATTTAGGCCAAATTGGTTGGTATGTTTGCTTTGGGATTATATTTGGATCCTCAACTGGAACGAACCGAAAAACAAGGAAGAGAAGAATTGGAGCTTCGATTTCGTTTTTCTTCGGTTGTAGCGGCTGGCGGCGTTGGTGTAACCATGGCGATGGAAAAACAAGAAGTTCAAATGCCGTGGCATCAGTGTTTGTACTTCAGCCGACATAACCTTAGTGGTGAATGGCTTAATAAAGAATAAAAAAAAATAAAAAATGTTTATTCAACATACGAGTAAGTCGCGCCACTGAGTCCGCAGCTTAAATGTAAAGTGGGCCATTTGTTTCACATTTAATGTGCATTTTTTCAACAACTTGCTTCATTACCTCTGTTAATGATGTGTCGCTATTGAGACATTTCGAGTGGGCTTTTTAATTAGCACGTAGTATTACGTTCTTAATCCCTCGCAGGGTAGCCAATATTAACCAGATCAATTATTGTTATGTAAAATGGATATTATAAGGTTTCGAACTATTAAGTAACAAGACAGATTTCCGTTCTAAACTCGTTTAAAAATAAATAATTAATAAATATAATTAAATAGTTTGTTACGACATGAATAGGTTTTATATTACCCAGGAAAAAACTATGAGACTTGGGTATATGGAATCTCTTGAGAGATGAATTAGCAACCTACCAATAAAAATATTTTTTGGCACGCTCGATAGTAATGGTAAAAGAGTTATAGACATTGGAACATAAATGACTGATTTTGTGAAATAAGTGTGAGTTAGGAGCACGATAATATATGAGTATGTAAGTGATACTTGCACGAACAACAAAATCAAGTAACAAGTAAACTTTGTAAATTTCCATTCAACTCAATTGCATAAAAGCAAATAAATTTCACAAAAATTCACACAAATACTAGTCATTTCATCTTGCAGCGTTGCAAAACGCCACCTATAGTGGAGTAACAGTAATTACGGTGGGCGAGACAACTGTTATATTTGACAACAAATGCAACACGAACCGATTGGATTTATTGAGTACTGACTGCACAGAAATATTTTACTTTACAAGTGTATAATATACAAGTTATAAGACTTTGGTTGTCAGCAACGTATGGTATGGTAAAAGTAGGTTTTATACAGACATATACATTCACGTCCTTACATCCCTTCCGGAGTGGATAGAACCTTG
Source organism: Leucoptera coffeella (assembly GCA_030578115.1). Classification (NCBI taxonomy): domain Eukaryota; kingdom Metazoa; phylum Arthropoda; class Insecta; order Lepidoptera; family Lyonetiidae; genus Leucoptera; species Leucoptera coffeella. The sequence continues at coordinate 152,323 of JAMBLF010000641.1, read as the reverse complement.
TAGACATGAAAGCCTGTCCTTGGTAACGTATTAGCACGAACATAAGGGTTGTGATTTTATATGGACTATTGCTATTATTTATTATTGGACAGGTTGCTAGTTTCCACCTAATAAATTACCCATTGTTAAACTCCCTTAGTCGCCTCCTACGATATGCCGGGAAAAACGACAGCATATTAGCATTCTTTTTACGTCCCAGACTGACAGAAGTTATGGGTTCATTGTTACCATAAATAACAACATATCCCTACCGATTCGATTCGATAATATGTAACTTTTTCCATATTTATTCAATTTCCTCTTTTCGACTTCTCTTCTGCTAACCGTACGCGCACGGCTTCGATCGCCGGCGGAGGCAGCCGCGAGGCTATTTGTCATGCTATCGATATCGTCACATCTTCTCATGGTTAGCCCCATTGCGACAAAGCACTAAATACTACAAAGAGCATTGCGAATAGTGTAGTAAGATACATGTGTTTCTCACGTCTTTGTATGTAGGTATAAAATCTGGGTGACATTATAAAGATAGTATTATGCACTACCCTACATTCTAAATACATAATAAAACGAATCTTTCCGATGATCCTTTCGTTAGGTTAAGCCTTATAATAATAATTAGGTTAAGCAGTTATATTTTAAAGGTGCATGAATGAAAATCAAGCATGCTTTGTCAGGATCGAAACAAACGGTGACCGAGACAGGTGCCTCCCTATCCTTTTAAATGGGTGTGATTTGTTTGTCTGTATGTATGTATATTCAGGGATTTCGTTCTCGCTGTCTAATTACATATAGCCACCTAGATCAATAAGGTCTTATATAGAAAAAAAAACATGGTTATTCTACGAGTATTCAACTCCCAACTACCACTATAGTATCTACCTGTTCACCATAATTATTTTCCTATACCAAGCCATTGCTCAAGCCAATCTCTCTAGATTTATTTGTCCCATTTCGTCATTCTCGATTTCCTCGTTCTAGCGTTTGAAGGAAACGTTGAAACCCTCAGTCATATCTCACGGGCATTTGCATGTATGGTGCTCTAATTAAGACCTGAATGCGGGAGGTTGATTCTACTAAAAGAAAATATTAGACTAGAAATAGATGTTTTTCTTACATATACATTGAAATATACAAATACAGTTCAGTCCTATTTCTCCAGGTCTTTATATGCCGTTCCTTGAATAATGACAGAAATTCAGAAGTAAATCAGAAATTCAGAAATAATAATAATATGTTTCAGATATATTTACATTACATTATTATCGGGATTATGATTAATCTGTTGAATTATTTTATTTCACATCTTATAAACATCTGATGTTAGCAATCTCTTGGGTTACCTATAACATTATTATAAACATCAGAGTTGAGATAGCATTACTATACAAATTACAGGTTACCTGCCCATTAGCCTATAAATTGTAATTACTCCTAGTCATCTCTTACGACCTGCCAGAAAGAAAGACAATTACTAAGAATTCTATGAGTTGATTCATAATTAAAATACGATAAGTAGAATCAATACGTTTCTATTCACAAAGACCGCCGTGTTGTAGTCACGACTGAAATAAAGCGAAATGCGTTTAAATAAATAACCACCTGTCTATCACAGATAGTGTGTGTTGCAATTTTTACCATATACCCAATCCATACAAATGCACTACTTACTAAATAGCGTATACCTATTCCATACAAATCAACTACCTACTAAATCAACCAATGAGTCACGTCACTTCTGAAGGTTTATTTATTAGTGAAGATTTGGTAGTCATTTGTAAATAGCTTAGTCATATAATCAAAGGAGTTGAATAAAATTGCTTAAATGTTTTTGACAGTTCAGGTATGATTTTTTGACCGGAACAGTATACTTATCCCGTAACAATACCACGACTAAAATTAAAACTAAAAAAATTAAGGTAATAAAACTGAGACATTGTTAACTGCCAGATACTGTTCTTGTTCTTGTAAAACTCGTTTAAGACTATACGTATATTCTGTAAATAATAGATCTCCCTTGGTTATCTAACACATCACATCTTACCATCACCTATAACCAAGACATCAAAAAGACTAAGATCCTCTCTTACTAACATCCACCAAGACATCTAAGATCCCATCTTGCCAATATCCATCACCAATTTTATTAACTATGTGAGACCGGGTCATATCACGATAAATTTATAAAGATATCTGATTACCTTTATTTTGCCCGACGTTTCGACCCAGTTGCATAGTGCGTGGTCGCGGGAAGACGTGATATGACCCGGTCTCACATAGTTTAGTAGAGTGTTTAAAAATAACTATCCATCACCAAGACACCAATGTAACCATATCATAGAACCATTTGAACATAGCATGTAATGTGGTAGGTGTGTGGCATAGTCACCTTGGCGACATTTCGCAACCCAAGGCCGGACGCTCGCTTCCTCTGTTGGATCCTCTGGGTTGCCCAACGACTTGGTACCCCTTGGTGCGTTTGGTACAATCATATACTAGTATATACTAGCACATACGATAAAATACTAGTATATACTACTGTCCTTCAACCGCTATGGGAGTAAAGATCCCAGAATCTGGGAGACAAAACTACTCTTCGGTTGGTTTATAATAGTTATAAGTTGCTAACCCATCGTCTAAAAGATACCATTAGCTCTATATTTTATTTACTTATATACTTGTCCCAAAGCAAAACATGTACATAATTATTACAATAATTACAATAATAACAACTCAGTAGTACACTTTTCTGTTAACATCCTATAACTAAGTAAAACTAGGTATTTGTTTATATATTTTCTCTTTGTGTTAGTGACATGCCCAGAAAAAAGGCACCTTATTAGCATTATATTTATGTCGTAAACTAACAAATGTCGCAGATATCCTATCACCAATATTAAACAAAGTTAAAGTACTTGTAAAGAGGACCGACAATATAACTCCAAGGTTCTTTCATCCAGAGAGATAAAATATCTCTATTCTTTACAAAATAAAAGCACATGCCATCTCCCAAGTAGCCATTAAAGCACATCCGTTGTATGTGGAGCAATGCACTCTTTTAACATTTAGCTCACATTGTCGTTAACCTGCGCGGAGTAGTTTAAAAACGAGCAAAAAACATAGGAATGCAAGATCACGGAAAACCGATCGTCCACCTTGATATATCCCTTTCAAATCTATTTAATACGAGGCGTTGATTCTCCTAACTGCTGCGTTTTATGTGCGTAATAATGTCATACATGCATACACATTATGTCTGATTCCCTAAACAGGAGGTGGCAGAGATCACGGAAGTCAATCGGTCTCGACCGTGAACACCACTTTAATTTCATTGATACTCTCACACACTGTGTATAGGTACTTTTAACATCACCCATTTTACTTCTAACTTCATCTTTTGCCACAGTGCCGCTTTTTCAAATACATACATACACGTATCCCCATATGTCTCAATCCAGACAAACGACTATCACGTCAATGACACTCCTACACCTCCTCATACACACTCGGCAGTTATAGGAATTTTTTAACCTACGTCTTACAAGAACAATTCAAACAAGAATTTTAAGAACTATAATAATAATATTTGGACATTATTACACCAATTGAACCAGCCCCTTGGTAAGTACATTTAAGACTTGTGTTAAGGGTACTAGTCAACGTATATTTAAGAAATGTATACATATTATACATAGATAAATACATATATAGCATATATATTCAACAACCAGACTGGAAAGCAGTAGAAAAGCGTTGTTCTCAACTCTGCCTCCACCGGGAATCGAACCCGGGACCTCACGATCAGCGTTCAGGCGTCCAACCGATCGCGCCACGGAGGTCGTCAATATGTAGAACTTTTACCACAGTTCTACGTTTCGTCAATCTCCTACTACATACTCCAAGTAAAACCATTGAAATATGGTCTAAAAGGGCTCATATCTCAAACTCATATTCTCAGTATTTTCTACATCCCGATCCAAATAACAACTATAAATAATACAACTTTATTAACATCAAATAAAAACATAGTTTAAATATCAATTTAGTTTTACCCATACACCTATCTAGAATTAATCATTTTTTGTTAGCAGAATCGGGCACAGAACCAGTAAATTTCATTTCATTACTTGCGACCGGTGGCGATTAAAACTCAACTTAATATTACTGTAAACACTTAATAGCATCTACGGCACTTAAGCTACAAGTGGGTGTGTTCGACGTTTTTTTACGTCTATTTCTACAAGTACTTGAAACACATTTTTTATTCTAATTGACGTCGTAAGAATTTATGTTTATTAAATGGCTTTATCTTTGTATTAATTAACATAGGCACAGTCATGTGTATAAATATCTGTAGTGATATTAATGTGGAATATTGGTGACAGGTTGCTAGCCCATTGCGTAATAAAAGATCAAAATAGACTTTTAACTACATTCTCCTGAACTTCTAGTTCCGATAAGGATAGAATTTTATGAAACCTACTTCTATCAAATTTATATTACATCCGAATACATACATAACCTCACGACTTACAAGTTTTTGTCACATTTAGCGTAGTTAATGGTTTAGGATATAGAACATTAGTGACCTGTTTCTACCTTATCACCAAATACCCTTTAACCCTATATCCATGGTTATTTCCATATCGCCCTATAGAACCCAATTACCCTTAGTCACCTTCTACAATATACATTACATACACATCATACTTGATTCCCTGTAGAGGGGCTAAGCAGAGATCACGGATCCCCATTTATCCCGATCCTGACTGACCAATTTCCCTTTATTGACACTCATACATCTCATACACACTCGGCGGTTATGAGTACTCCTAACGTCACCCTTTTTAATTCTATCATACAATGTCCCTCATAACATTCTACAACGTACCAAGAAAGACAGCTAGTTATCATTCTATTAAAGTCCCATACCATTAAAAATTCGATTTTATAAGACCAACTAGTATCGAATACAGGTTGGTTGCGAAATATCCGCGACTGCTATAATTGTCGACGTTTTCGTCACAACGGAAACTTTTGCTCTAGGGACGATTGTTGGACCATGATCTATTATATGCCGTGCTGTTAGGGACTTAATTAGTGTAACCAGCTGTCATAGACATGTTGTAGGAGGTGATGGTATGATATATGCGAAACAACAAACAAAAAGACATATGATAGTCAGATAGACACCATATTGAAAAAGGGTAACGTTACAAGTACCTATAACTGCCGACTATATATGAGAAGGTGTATCAGTGCCAATGAAGCGAAAGTGAGTTATCAGGATCCATAATCTCTGCCTATCGCTCTACAGGGTATCAAGCGTGTTATGTATGTATGTAAAAATTTCAAAACCATTAACCCTTGCGGAAAGCCAGAAGTTGACCATTTCCGTCATTACGGAGGTAGTATTTCTATGGGAAACGTGATGAGTTAAGAAATGTGTTAAACGTATTCGTATATACTGATGTTCTTTCATACCAGAATGGAGATAACCTCCAATATCCATATATTTTACATCTCCTTCATACCATTTACTATCTCCATGAACATAAAAGCATTTATAGTGTTGTTATTAGTCAATTCTCTAAGGTTCCTCCAACCTCTCACCAAATAGATTAAATTTGCGTCTAATGTAACGTAAGTCACTCCTACATTCAATTAACGTCGTAGACTACATCGACATATTCAGTATAATAGCTAGTAAGACATTAATAGCATAAAGCTAGTACCTAGCTAGTAGTAGTATAAATTGTTTACACTACTTCTAGCTAAAGTTGTTTTGTCTAAATTATGTTTATTAATTGTATTGCATAATGTAATGGAAACTGTAGGTTATTATGAATGTAAAGTATTTGTTATTTTCTATAATGGTACAATTGCTTGTTTTCCTAAATAAATGAAAACATAAACAAATGAGTACTAACTAGTTGCTGTTCTTCCCGGTATGGCTTAAGACGCTACTAAGGGACTAGGGGTAAATCCAATCTAAGGGACGATAGGCTAGCAACCTGCCACTAATGTTTCATATACCACCATAACCCTAATATTCATGCAAAAAATATCTAAGATATATAATCGTGTCTACAAGGCTCTATCTATCGAAAGGAATTAAAAGACGTCAATATATGTATGTTACATAGTCATGCCGTGTATGTTTTAATAGTTATAACATTACCGTTTGTTCCATAGTCAATTATAATTCGGAAGCACTATATAATTAAATACAGATCAGTACCTAAATAAGCCCTTAGGTGCACTAGATTAGCAGATAAGGCGTGGAGACCTATAATCGCCGGATATGCTTGCCCAACATCCGATGTCCTTCGCATAGGCACAGACTTTTACTAGGGACCTAGGTTTGACTAGACCGAACCGATTACTTTGGTCAAGTCCAAGTAACAGGTTGCGTTCATAGGTCATGCCATTTAGGATGTACTGGTAATGTCCTGGGGTTGTGTAGAACCTTTTGTGATATTTAGCCTCTTATAGAAAGATATTTGTATGAATTTTGGTTAATAAATTAAATTTAGTTATGATTGCTACCTTACTGTATAAAAATATAGTAAATAAGTTTGTTCACGTGAGGTTTCGGAAAGATGGTTGTTATCTTTTCAGTGTTAAACTAAGATTTACATACACAATATTTTGTTTCAGAGCAAACAAAGTACAATACATTTATATCAATATAATATGCATTTAATTGATTCGTACCCTTTACCAGAAATTAATTAAAGTATATATATTTGTACACGTTGCCAACCTTACATATATACACGCATGCCCCTTGTGGTCGACTAATAAGAAATCAAAGATTTTTACGAGGCGCGATTGATTGAGCACCAAATCGATAAGTCCCAAGTTCAGTTCCCGGTGGATGCAGAGTTAAAAAACTGTGCTTTTCTTTTCCTTTCCAGTCTGGTTGTTGATTATATATGCTATATGTGTATTTATGTATATATAATACGTATATATTACTTAAATATACGATGACTAGTACCTTTTGGTGTAATAGTGTCCTTAATATTATTATTACTGATCGCGATTCTCGTTGGGACACCATTTTCGACTCTTTGCCACCCATAAACCTCCCATACACACATAGGTACACCAAAATGAAGTATTTTTTTCATTATTCCTTTCAGTTCAATCGTAAAACCTACTTGTAGGAAAGAGAGAGGTGGCATTCCGTCGTGTCCTTCAGCTGAATCCGTGTGCAGTTCCGCCTGCGGTCGATACGATCTATAAATAAGGTTAGGTCATAATCAGAGCGCAGAACGAACGACAAAAGTGTATGTGTCAGATAAAATTAAGTTCAATAATAAGGAAACTGTACTGAAATGATATGAAATGCTTTTTATTCAATATGAGCATCATGAAATCATTTATTAAAAGTAAAAAGAAAAACATTTTCACATGAATAAAGTACATTTTTAGGATATTGATTTGTATAAATACATAGACGGTTCAAGGGAAAGGATAAAAAAGAATTTTTTTACGACGGACTACGGCGAATTAAAATTAATTGTGGATAAGCTGTACTATACTATACTATAAATGTACTATAATCTGACAGAAATGTTCTACTAACAACCCTTTTATGTTAAATGTGAATTAGAAGAATAATCCATATTACCATGTTTTTTCATTTGATTATGCTTACTGACATTGCTTTTGGACCTAAAGTTACAGATTTAATTACTGAGCAAGTACTTGTTACATAATTTTCATATATATGTTGCATAATCTCTTAGAAGTAACGTTCAATGCAGCCACAACTGTAAATGGCTATAGAATTACTACCTTTGCAATTGTGGTGATGGAAACCTGAAACTTTTACTGCCCCGCAAGGGTTAATAGTTGTGAACGCGTTTGTCTTTATAAATACGACTATAGTTTTTCAAATGGTAACAAACCTAACCGTTAAAGAAATCATAGGAATGATGTCTATGTAATGAAGACATAACCGTCCATTAAGTAATACAAGTATGACTTTACGTAATACTTAGCAATTCCATCACTTAAAGTGAAGGTGCTTTAATATGCAGATAAAATGATTAAGCTAGTTAAAACCAGATTCCAATTTAGTAATTAACTTTCGCAATTATACATACATACTTACAAATACATTCCTTTATCCCTGAAGGTGTAAAAAGAGAGTTTCATGAACATTTAAATCCTTCTGTTCCTTTCATGGTGAACAGAAAATCGAAGACTTTACTTATCATCAGCTCGATTTAAAATACTATCTATAATGTGATGATTACTTGAATATAGCGATGATTATAAAGATATTTTCTATGTAATTTAATTCTTATTTCTACTATAGGTTTATAGTTTTAATTTCTTGCTTTGTTGTATATAAATAAAAAAATATACTTGAATATATATAAAAGTAGAATAATCAGTCTCGTACTCATTTATAACAATTCATTTTGAACTTTTTACTCTTAAGTAACCATTGGATACCATTAGATATTAATACCTAGGTTAAGCCGAGAAGAAACGCAGATAGTTAAGCCTCTATTCGTCCCTGTTAACATACACATAACTAAGTACACATTTATGCAAGCATTTCATCAATACAGTAATCTTTAAGTACCTTAGGCCTTATGTGGAAAAAGTAGGTGAATCGGTCTGTGTGTGTGCTTAGAGTGTGCTATCTGTCACCATAAATAACTAAATACTAGTCACTGCACACTATAGGATGTCTCTTTTAAATTAATAAAAATAGATCTATTTACCTCTAGAAAGATTAAGGTTTTCAGTCATATCTGTGTAATGATTTTATTTAGGTATTTCGTTAAATGCAACTATGAGAGTAAGGGTAGTCGTTATAATGCTCAATATAAATGCTAAAGATAACCGAAGGAATAGATACATATATCTTTTAAGTTTTGTCTACCCAAAGGGGCTCAAGGAGCAAAAGTTGCAAGGTAGTTATGACAACAAATAAAATATATGGAAAAATCAGTATATATTGACTATCAATAATTCTCAAAAGCAATACGAAGAAAATAGCACTATCAAATTAGGCATCCATAAGAAATAAATAGATAAATAATGAATAAGAAATAAATAGATAAATAATGCATCACATACTTGTATAAATCTGATATTAGTATGTACTTATTAATATTTTTTATTTATCACGGTGCATCCTATGTATTAGGTATGCCACTTAGGTGTTTTTTCTCCCCTGTTACGTACGAAAGAAGTGACTAGAGGCAATTTGTAGCTTTCTTTGATGCATTGCGTGCCGATTCCAATCCTTATGGTACCTAATTGATTGAGTGTTGCTTATATAGGATTTAGCCATGTGTTGTAAATTATGTATTTATAGAAACATAAGTGATGAAGAGTTATCCCGATATTATTATTAGGAAATACTGAGACTGGCTGAAAAAGCTGAAAATATAAGGTTTAACTCCTTTGGGCTAGTCTGTTATATGACTATAATGATAAATAGGATAAGCGTAATCTAATGAATAAGGAACAAATAGACAGACAGTTAATCAGATACAATAGTATAGAAATATATATTTCAATACTAATAATAAATAAATATTAAATTAATTATTAACATTTTTCACCGTTACATATTTTGTCTTTGGCATCATGTGAAGAGACTTAGTTCTTTAAGTTTTTGCTAAAGAGCTATTCTACCTTAAAAGTATACACAGTGATGTAAAAGTTATTTCATCCTCTAGGCTAAGCGTGAAGTCATAAAACTATTTTATAGACTATTACGAACTTCTTTCTAATCGTTAATCATTTCTTTGATAAATCATTATAAATCTAGAAACATTCTCAATGAAATTATATGTTAATGTTCAGCTTAAAATATTAGTGTAAGGTATACCGGAGTAATAAGGAACTGAAATTTTAAATTGTGATGCTAGAATGGATTTGTAGAAATGTGTATATTTTCCAGTTACTAATGCTTCATATAGAAATGTGTAAATTTTTCAGTTAGTTGCTTCATGCTTTGTAATAACCATTGTGACGGAAAATCATCCATATATTACTATTAACCGTAAATACTATATAAAAGTCAGATTTCAGATATTATCTCGCCTCCTACAATAATAATGAGTTCTTCCATTAAGCTAAATTGCATATTTATATTATAAACAAACATAATTACACGTATTTCTGACATTGACTATTGACTATTGGAAATGGTGGTAGTGGTTTTCTAAATCAGATAAAAAGCAGCTACTTAGCATTATTTGATATTCCAGTATAACTCCGGAAATCCTGTTTACAAGTGAAGTAATAAAAACGAAACCCTAACTCTTAATCAACGTCTTCCTTAATCCCAAAGAGTACGTCTTACCCACATTCACCCTACCTTACATCAGCGTCTGCAATAAAACATTCCAAGTTTACACTGTATGCACAAAAAGCATTTGATTGATAGCTAAATCAGTCTGGGATTAACTAATAATATTTATGGCCGTTCGTAACACTGAGCCGAATACGTGCATAACCGTTTCAACATTACAAACTCGCCAATGAGTCTATAAATTGCGTACATAATGGACAATATAAGTTTCGTCGGTAAATTAGTTTATGGCCTTATACGTAATGCTGTTACGTTATGTCCTGCACGGGTCTGTTTATTGTAAACAGCTGTTTCTGGTTAGAATGGTGAAGTAGGTTGTTATTAGGATCAAATCTAACCTAACCTATAACCATTGCCTGCAATGATGTATACCCGGGTACAATGCAAATCTACTAAACTAACTTAAGTCTGTATAGAGACAATTTTTGTTGTAGAAAAGACTACAGAGACATTATATAATACGTTTTATTAATTAGTGTTATAATGGTCATTAAGAACTCTGTTGATCTGCTCTAAATCAATTACGGTTAATAAATACTATTACAATTTCATCTATAACGTCCTGAAACCCACATCTCACGCCATCTCTTATTCTTCCGCAGATACTTCGTGAGCACCGTACTGCAGTTCCAGATTCACCGCGCCCTTTGCGAGAGGACCGGCCAGTTCATCCCAGGAGACATTCATAGACCTCTGCACAAATGCGACATCTACAGACATCCGGAGGCTGGGAGGATTTTGACGTAAGTACATGTTAACATGAATGATTTTCAAGGTTTTGGTTAGATTAGTTTATAATACATACATACGCTGCATTATTTTAGTTTCGTTAAATTTGGGAGAAATTAGTGTCTTAAGTGAGCAGCATTGTCCCTATAGTATTATTATAATATTAGGTGTTTTGGTTATTCGAAGACTATGTTTAACCATAAAGCCAGTAACCTAGCGTAGGTGAAGATTCTGTGACACTCATAAACTGAATACAATGAAAAAATCAGATCGTAGACATTTTTCTAGATAATCTTAGCTTTGGTGATCTAACTGCAATAAATATTCCATATTAATATCATCTCATGCGTTATATTTATGAAGACCAAGAACATGTATTGCCTCCTAACTTCTGTTCAACCCAAAGGGATTGAATGTCGTGAATTTGTGCATGTATCATTTGCTTTATTTCAATACGGGCCCGTCTAAATCTATTACCGCGTACCTCTTGCAACAAAAGATATCAATTAAAAACAAATCAACATCAATTAATATGACAAACCAACTACATACAACCAAGGCCTGACCAATTTAGGGTGACACCCGATCTTATCTGACTCTATTTGTTTCAAAGATCACGCTCGATTGGTTGACATAACCAATTTAAAATGGCATACAATTGCATAGACATGATGCATGATTGAGTATCTATATCCGCTGGTTTTGAATGACCTTCTACTTGTCCAAGGTTAAACAATTCTTTATTTGAAATGTAGAAGAAAAATGGTCTAACAACAAAGAAATAGAAAGGTTGGTTATAAATAGATATATATTTTGACCCGACAGTCATTAATATAACGACCTAAATACGTCCTAGAGGCAGACCAGCGTTTAAACAATAAAACATCGTTAGTACTTATTTGTAGCTTACAATTAAGATTTGTAATAATTTTAAGCTATCTCGGTACAATTAGTAAATTTTAACTATCTGCCTACTAATTCTAGTCATAATACTCGTTCATATATATTATTCATACACTCACGTCCATAATTTATTTAGGCGTATACAGAACAATAGGCTATTTGACACTATTAAAAATATGTTACTAAATGTGGTCATCCTATTAGGTAATAATATAAAAAACCATATTTAGCTCTATTTTATCCGAAAATATTTATTGATTTTGCAAAATAAACATAATAAATTCATATAATTTTTTGAATTTCTTCCTTCACAAGAACGCTCTGTGATTGGCTACGCCTCGCGTGACGTCACAGGCAAGTAAACATTGTTTATTGTTATGCACTTAGTGTGATTTTATCGTATTTCCATCGTTTCTTGTACTATTTTTACAAGAATTCCGCAGGACACTATTAACCAGTGATATAAACAATAGTATTTGCTGTCAAAATGGACAAGAATTTTGTACAAGTCGACAATAGAAATCTACCTAAGATGACGCATTTATGGTTGCACTTTTCTTTAAAAATAACTCTGATTATTATGCTGCAGAGCTCAAAAATATAAAAGATGGTATTTAAGCATCTAAGTATTTATTTATAAAGCTACTTTTTATATTAATTTCCGTCGCTGTTTCACAAAATATATAGGTTATGTTTATTAATCCCCTTCAAATAGTGCACATGCAAAAATAATAACATGGTCAAGTACACAAAGTATATTTAAATTAATTACTGAATGTTGCTTAAACATATGGAATTCTCTGATACGCCTTATTACACACTCTATGTGAATCCGCAAACTAGCTATTATTTTTGTTTGTCGTACTTGATCTTTGTGTTTACTTGCCTGTGACGTCACGCAGATCATATGTTGTCCGCCATTACAGAAACAGCGTTTTTCGCGCGAATATTGTAATTTAAATTTTAACTAAATATTTTACGGAAAATACTGCAAAATTTGCAGAAATATACATGTGGTGTATTAATCATATACCAACGAATAATTTGAAACAATTTTTCAAAATCAGTCAAATAGCCTATTGGTGTCAAAGAATCATTATTACACATTTTAGTAATATCTATGATACTTATAAATCACACCTAGAATACTTAAAACCCTCGCAATTGTTTCTTACAATATGTCTAAAGAAAGGCAGCTGGTTTGATTCTTTTTACGTCCCAGACTAGCACAGAAACATAAGATTGCAGTTAAATAAAATGCCCGCATAAAGATCATTAATTTTTATTTATGCTATTTCCTTATTTTCAACACTTATTGAAGTTAATACTTTAGGGAAATGACAAATTTGTTATGCGGGTTGCTAAGAAACTGTAATATCTTTTCTCGTGATTTACACGACTGTATATTTTTATTTGTGACGCTTAAATGCCTTACCCTAGTTGACACATCGATTCAAAATCGATCACTAAGGTTTAATAACGTTGGATCTTCTTAATATTCAGATATTCACATCCGTTGAAATGATTCACAGCTTTGCATTATGATTAAATTATTATTATAATGACACCTTAATATACATTATCGTAGTAAGACATATGACTCATAAAAAGGTGATATTTGAAGTACCTATAACCATCGAGTATGTATGCAACAGCAAAAGGATATCAACGAAGCGAAACTATTTTGTTATAATCGAGAAAATTGTGCATATCTGATCTCTGCCTACTCTTTTATAGGGGTGTAATTTATATGTGTACCTATAACGGCCGAGAGTGTATGAGAAGAATGTCAATGAAGCGAAAGTGGTCTGTCAGGATCGGGACAAATGGGGATCCGTGATCTCTGCCTACCCCTCTAAAGGGAATCAGACGTGATGTGTATGTATGTATCTATGTAATTTATATGTATGGGTGTAATATATTGTATTGTTTTTATACATAGCATTAAACAACCCCTTTTTGCCGTGATAGTCACAATGAATACAAGACAATCTTCTGTATGCGTCATAGTAGTTAGTACAAATCTTATTCTTTTGTAAGTCCAATAGTAATTCCTTCATATTTTCTATTTGTAAAAATATTGACAGCTCTACCTTTTCCCCAGACGTCATAAAGATCAAAAAGGCTGTAGCCTATCCAGCGTTGCCTATAGCCTATAGATATGCAAATGCAGACAGTAAAGCAGGTCAGTGAGTTGGTTGGGCAAGGCTCCCACTCCTGACTCACTGGGTTGGCTAACAGGACGTGGCTAGGTTCTGCTGCTGCATACACTTAAATAAATTTATATAGGAAAAGAAATAAAATGTTCATGTAACAAATTATCATAATTGTTCAAACTATTTGAGCGGTGCAAAAATAAAGTTGTTGAATATGTCACAGCTCTGTGTAAGTCAAACAACACAATTACTTTGATGTGTTCTTTATTGATTTATTTTGAATGGATATGGGAGTAATTTAGTTTCCCTACGGAGGTTACGAAGGATAAAAAATAGCTTTTTAGAACTTGGAATAGTCAATACTCGTAATGAACGCTTGTACAATACAACATATATAGAACACCATCTTTTTAGTTGACTACTGCTCTATCTGATGTAAAATGGGTTATTGTGGCTATATATGAATAATTAGAAAATAGATAGAATCTTCTAGTGTATGTATAGCATTTTTATACACACATCTTTACTTCACCACTTATAAGCCGAACTGTGTATGCATAATTTTTAAGATAGGAGTATGGAACAAATTAGTTATTAATTCTATTGATTAGTAGAATCAAGGTAGGCAGAGATTGCAGGACAGGCCGTAAGACTAAAACGGGTCGATATTGTTTGTTGCTTCACTTACATAACACTATTTTGCCTGCACTACTTTGTACTGAAAGTCGACTTTGGACTACTACGATTATTTTATCTTACATATTGCCACATCAAAGAGATTTCATAATATTTCTAGCAAAGGAGTCTACCACATTTTAACAACCTTTTCAAGAGTCTGATTGAAAACATACAGAGAAAATCTTTATCCACTCACGTTTATTTCATCACCGCCGTGAGACGGTATAGACAAAAAACGGCAGAAAAAACTCCCATTGTTGGGGATCATGCAAATATATTTATAAAAACAATGTTATATTTCATGCCAGTTTATTTCATTTCAACTTTCAACTATTTAAGATCTTTCGCAATTATTGACGACAATTTAATTATAAGAATATTCCCAAGTCGTAGCATACTAAAACCGACCTTTAGGTGCTCTCACCTTATCTATCCGTGGCGATCTAGTGTCTGCTGTCAGGTGCCATTTATCTAGGCCCAGATCTAGGTTCTACGTATGCCTAGACTTGATGACATAGTCGCATTAGACAGCTACGTTCTTCCCGTAAGCGACGAAGGGATTAAGGGATTAATGATCGTAGATGTGTTGACACATCAGTTCTAAAGAGATTTTTGAAGTTAAGCAACTCTGGTAGTTAGGGTCTGGCTGGGTGACCATATTCAAAATCACAAAAGAGAACTTGTCATTAGTTAGGTTATTTTCATACATAATATTCAGGTTTCGACGTCCCCAATGGGATAGGTAGAGACTATCGATCGCCAGTGGAACGACCCTGACAAATCTCTCTTGCTTCACTCACACATATGTTTTAAATTATATTCCGATTCTATAAATGGTATTGATGACTTGAATCCTGTAGTGTTGGACACTGACTATTACTATCTGGTGAAATTTTGATAAAAGGCTTTCTTAATGATATAAGCATAGTCACCTTATCCAAATAATAAAAAGGGTATAAGTTGGTGCAACGAAAACCCTCAGATTGTTGTGGAATACCTGAAGTACTAAAAATGTATTGATACATTACACCATCTTCTGACCTATTGAATAATCTATCTGATCCAATAGTTAACTACTGTAAGACGATACTGCCGAGATCAGAACATAATTACCCTAGTTTCTTATGGAGAAATAAACATGAAACCTAACCTGACTTTACTTCGTAAAGACGAAGACAGGATATGATTTCTACCACTCTATCTTTGCTGTATGTAAACTGAAGTTCTTTTTATTATATTTGGAGATTGCAAGAATTTCATACATAATAACATATATTCACGCTTCTACGTCCCTAATGAGAGTGGCAGTTACTATCGATCGCCACATGGAATATATAATGAAAAAACTTGTAATTTATTCTTTTAATTACTTCTAAGAATAATCCTAGTAAAACAAATTTTCGCCCCTAATACAATAATAAACTAAAGAACGTATTAACTATGGTGTGCTTCTAACATGTTATCTTACTTGAGTTCTTAATTAAAATTACCCAATCAAAATTTTCCCGGTATGAAAGGCTTTATCCCAAAAAAAATAGTACACGAGCGCATTCGACTCATAAGCACTCGCCCTACTGACGAAACCATACTTTGTCTTTCGCAATGTATCAAGTAGCAACTTAGGATCGATATCTAAGTGTGCTTATAACTTAGATCGATCTAATCGACCTACTTACATACTTAGGCTTCAATTTATCTTTTACGGGGTAGTCAGAGGGTCAATAACAATCAGATAAGATTCGCGATCATCTTGGCTTCGATACCTGTCAATACTCTAGATCAATGCCACCACAATTCCTATAGTTACCTAATTTATAGTTGACCAAGGATATGTCATGTGTCCTATAATGTTCATTTCTTACCCAATAGGAATATACTTTAAGTATATGTATATAGTCAACTCCCGACGGGACTGATATATATCCATAACGTACGCTGAATTAATTCTAAAGGTTTCCTCCCGATGTTTTAGTACAAAATACAAACGTCTATTTTCATTTATACGACGACCTCCGAGGCGCGATCGGTTAGCCGCCGGAACGCTAGTCGTAAGGTCCCGGGTTCGATTCCCGGTGGAGGCAGGGTTAAGAACTATGCTTTTCTACTGCGTTCAGTGGTAATAATTCAATGGCCATTTTGATCCCGCGTGCTGATCGGATAGTTAGAATTCAGCCTGTTTTGGGAACAGGTAGGTTTCCTCACGATGTTTTTCCTCACTGTACACGATATTGTCAGTAATATTCCAATAAATAAAGTTTCTAATATAATCGAGGGCATTTGGTCAAATAGCATATAATTCTATATATTTAGTTTGTCTAATCACGCGTGAATAATTACCAAATAACTTGAAATTAGGACTAAATAACAAACGTTTTGTGGGACCTATGCGAGTAACAACTAGTTTCTTTTCCGCTCTACATTAAGTAATTATGGTCCCATGCTTGTTTGAGACGTCAATAGAACGCCAACTAGCTGCCCTTTTGCTCGGCGTAGGTAGCGTCTAAGGGTATCTACTAGACTATAACAACCTAATAAAGTTATTAATGACAAGCAATATCAAATAATTTTTATTTTTTCAGAAGTTTTCATTACATGAAACATAGATGGCACTGTAATTATAATTTGATGTTTATACATTATTCTTCGCTCCTATTAATAGCAGGCTGATGTTATATAGCCTTAAGCCTTTCTCAATAAATAGTCTATCTAACACAAAAATAATTTTAGAATTCGAATCGAGATTAGCGCGTTCAAACAAACAATCAAACTCTTCAGCTTTATAATATAGATAGTACAAATATCATAGTAATGCTTCAGGTGAGGAGATTTTCTCTCTAAAACGGGGGTTTATTTAAAAATACATAATATACAAGCATGTTCTTTAGTCTCTTTCGTGGTAGACAGAACCTCGGAGACATTATATTAACTTGGCCATGGAGCAAAGGTTGTTATGATATTAATATGGAACATTGGTGACAGGTTGCTAACCCATTGTAATTGACAAAAGACGTGAGTATTTCTTAAACTTGAATAAGCATAAAGGTCTTACAAAGTAACATCATTTTATAACCCTAAATCGATACATCTAAGGTTTACACAATAATCAACAAAAATTCAGTAATTACACTGACCGTGGCATGTTGGATTGCGAATGCCTGCACGCTACGCGTTCCCAGGTTCGATTAAGTTAGGAATGCGTGGGGTCAAATTAATTATAATCACATTTGCCGTTGAAATGTCAAAACAAATAATGGGTAACAAATGCCAAAGGTACACGAATTAGAGTTGTTTAGAACTTAACAAATTGTATAAGTAGGTAGGTAATACCTCGTGAGGAAACCTAACTGTTCCCCGTAGGTAATAGTCAGCGCTTGTAAAGGGCGACACGGCTTGCCACGTGTCATTTTGAGTACTAAACATGCGGTCAACACATGGGTAGGGGTGGTCATATAATTACTATATTTTAATAAACACTTTTCAAGAGTAGCATTAGTGGTCTAAAAGATTCGAATATTTCATAGCTGACGTACTTGGTGTAATTGGAAAGACACTCGAACCTCTGAAAACAAAAACGCATTCACGACCATTAACCCTTGCGGGGTGGTCAGAGGCAATTGAGAAGGTAGTGATTCCAGATAGTCAGTACTCAACGTGACAGGTGGTAAACCATATCGCCATTTTCACGCACTAACTATTATCTGTTCGACGAACAGGTAGGTTTCCTCACGATGTTTCCCTCACCGTATAATTCGATGCATTTCGTATCATTTGAACCCTGTACCCACTGATACAAAGCCCCAAACAACTGAGCTACGCCGAATTAAAAGCTACGTCGAATTAAATACTCTGACTACCCCGCTAGAATAATTGTCACAAGTTTATTTCCAAGTTGGGAATAAAATCTACGGCATTTGTTTGCTACCTTAACCCTTTACAGAGTAGATAGAATCTTGGATACACAATGTGTCCTAAGTCACTACTAGGCAAACAAACCCAACCTAACAAATAATATTTCTAATCTATTTATTAATATTTTCAGAGACATAATGCAACAAGGTTCGTCACAGCCTTGGTCCAGAATTCTGCAAGTCACGATAGGGGAATCTCGACTTAATGGTGAAGCACTTAGAGACTATTTTAGACCACTCGAAGACTGGCTGAGGAATGAGAACCTGAGGACTGGAGAGTACCTTGGATGGAGTTATGATGGGGACTATTGTAAATTCAGGTAACTATAAATAAATAAATAAAAATGCGCGAATGAAGTCAATTAAGCCGTATAGCGATCAAATAAACGACATACTTATAATCGTTGAGTTTATTTGAGTCAGTATCGGTAAAAATGGGGGCTTTAGATCTTTGCCTACCCCTCTATAGCGAGATATATACTATTCACTTATGTACCCCCACTGGTTTTGTATTATAAGAAAGTTATCTGCAATTTTCAATGATAAAACAGCCTTTAAATGTTGTAAGCACGTATGAACAATTGTCATTTATGTATCAAAATATCCTTTTCAGTATTATGTATCATAATACGCCTTAATCATAAATCATTTACTATTTTCAACCGAAGTCAATAAACTTGCTGGTAGAGTGTGCTTTTTGCTAGTGTTTTGTGCCAGGCGCGTAATTTAGCTGTGAAATTCGTAATGATGATAATATTCATTGATACAAATGTAATGGTGTGCTAGACTAAGACGTTACAGAATTTTAACTAGTTGCTGATCTTCTCGGCATCAATCAATCGTAATGCAATGGGGACAATGGAAGCTATTTACTTGACTTTTATTGGTTGCCTAGCAACCTGTGTTCCTTATGCATGCCCAAGAACCCAAATATTACAATACATACAATCCTTCAATCCCTTTCGGGGTGGACAGAACCTCGGAGATTTAGTATCACCTAGTTTATACTTATATACCCGAATAGTAATGCTAATAATCAGCACGGATATATTATTTCTCTGAAGTTCTATCCATCCTGAAAGTGCTTAAAAGCGTGTAATACCTGTAGGAATTATTTATGTAACTTTCATATAATTCATATAAACTTTATTTTTATTTCAGCATCGAAACAGCGGGTTTGCAAGTGTATGGAGGATTCTACAACAGATCGACACCTATGTTTACTATCATGGAATTGTTCGTAATACTGTTTATATCTTGTATAACTACTGTTATTGGGTTGAGGAGTAGATAAGTGTATTTTAGGCATAGATTTAATCTTATTCTTATTGTTTACTGTAAAGCCATTGTTTCGAAATATATTGGTATAAATAAATTCGAAAAAATGCATTGTCAATTGTCATTTTTATATTGTTTTCGAAAAGAAATTTAAAAATGGATTCAGCTTATAATTCAGCATTCATTCATTTATATTTCAGCTTTTAAGTTGAATTACCAAATAATTAGGCATAGCTATTTCAATGGGTATTAAAAAATATAAACAAGTATTATCTATGAAAGAAAATACTTATATTATTATGCTCTTTTTAACATATACCTATTTTCGTAGTAACTAGAAAGAATCTCAGGGCTAGATTAAGGTATAAATAATATGGTTCAATAAATCAAGAATACAAAGAGAATACATAGAATCAAGAATATATAGATTTGTTTAATAAAAGTTGTATACAAAAAATTTACACAAAACATCCTGTAAATACGGATATTTTCCCCGGTTCGAAGAAGTATTTTGACTATATCTGACTCATGTATATGCAGTTACAAAAATCGGATTTTTTATTAAGAAATGTGTAAATAAGATTATTTTATGATACGTTATTAATGTTATATTAAAACTATAATAATGTGATAACAATTACATGTTTTATTTAGATTTTGTGTGTTATTTTATTCCATACCAACGTAACGTGGACTAAAGTAGAATATTAACTACCTGCCTCTCAACTTATTGATTTATGTTAATAGAAGTCTTCCCGCGACCACTATTTAACTGGGTCGAAACATCGGGTGATATAAAGGTATCTATATTAATTTATCGTGATACGACCCGGTCTCATATATTAAAATTGTTACTAGAAGTGCATTTAATCTAATATACTGTTTTGAATAGAGATAACATTATATCACCTATACAATTAATACCTTCACTTCTAATAGTAATGTTAAGAGTGAGCAAAGATAAGGATATTATCTTTTACATTCGTGTCCACTCCATAAGGTAAAGTACACATAATTATTACCTTAAATATGTCTTCAATGCACCTACTTAACAAGGGACTAGTTCAGTTGGTGTAAACGTCCAAAAATAATAATAATATTTAGGACACTACATATTACACCAATTGAACTAGTCCTTTGGTAAGTTCATTTAAGACTTGTGTTAAAGGTACTATAACGTATATTAAGAAATATGTACATACTATATATAGATTACATATGTAGTATATACATATAATCAACAACCAGACTGGAAAGCAGAAGAAAAGCGTAGTTCTTAACTCTACCTCTACCGGGAACCGAACCTCTTGATTAGCGTTCAGGTGCTTAACCAATCGCACCACGGAGGTAGTCAAACATATAATTTACCCTTAATAAAAGCTTTCAATACCTACTTAGCAAGGGGCTAGTTCAATTGGAGTAAGTGACCAAAATATAGAATAATATATAATCCCACAGTCCTTCACACCTTACACCATACCTAATACCAATAATCTTTAATCCTATAAGCCGGAAACTCTTTAAGAACCCCCCTATTTGCACAAGGGACCTCTATTAAGGTGTCGTTAAACGGAAATGGGTTCCGTAGCTTATCACTCGATTGCAGCTCTCGTTTTGTTTGGATTGGATTTAATGGTACGTGCTAGGTTGGGACTTTGAATTTTGGCACCTTGAAAGATAATAATAATAATAATAAACTTTAATCATATAAACACATTGACATATACAGACAGGAAATTAAAAAAAGAAAAAAAAGAGAAAATAAGTTTATGCAAGTAAGTTATTAAATCCTACATGTGCATGTCATTGCCCTGCGAAATGGTCCCAGCTCAGCATATGTACATACAATGATTGAAGTACAATCACTGCGCTGATCTTATGCTAGAACCATAGATATGCTTACCATCTGATTCATTGAGTACTGACTATCTAGTTGACGCGTGGGTTCGTGGTGGCCATAGAATTACTCTCTTTACAATTGCAGAGATCTATTCTTATATTTGTATCATAGATTAATAATTATGCTTTATAAGCCATTATTATACCAATTGAACTAGTCCCTTGTTAAGTACATTTAAGACTTGTGTTAAGGGTACTAGTCAACGCATATATTATCAACGACTGGAAAGCAGAAGAAACGTGTACTTCTTAACTCTGCCTCCACCGAGATTCGAACCCGGGACCTCACGATCAGCGTTCAGGTGGGTAACCAATCGCGCCACGGAGGTCGTCGTGAATGTATTACATATGTATATAATTTTATTGACACGTGTACCTTTGCGTAAATACACTTCATGTTGAGTTGTATACATAACAACATAAAGTCGTTGTTGTGTTTTGCAAAGTAGTTGAAGTGACAATACATATACATTACATTATTCTTGAAGACGTATACTTATCATGAGGGTAACGTTAGAAGTGCCTTTAACCGCCGAATGTGTATAAGTACGTGTATGAGTGTCAATGTAGCTAGTAGTTTGTCAGGTTCGGGACAGATTGAGTTCCATTATCTCTCCCTACCCATATATTGGTTCCTCGTATGTATGTATGTATTTGCGATAAACCAGTATTTTTTATATATGTAAGTATTCCTAAAATTGCTTACTATTACTTAGGTGCCGTTCTTTCCGGCATGTTGTAGGAGCCTAGTAACCTGTCACAGATACTAATATAAATATCATCACAACCCCTATATGAATCAAAAAGCGATCAAGAATATACTATATCTTCGAAGTTGTGTGAACCCCGAAAGAGATTAAAGGGTGTGTATGTGTATATTTTAGCCCATTTGTTCCTAAAGAAAAGAATATAATTCTCGACCGTTAACCCTTGCGGGTTGGAGTGCCTGAAAACCAGGGTTTATAACCAGTGTGACCTACCCGTAATGACATACGGAGTCGAGACGTGGAACATGACAGTCGGGCTAGCCCACCGACTACATGTCGCTTAGCGAGCAATGGAGCGTTCAATGCTGGGTATCTCGTTAAGGGACAGCGTTCGGAACGAGATTATCCGGCAAAGAACCAAAGATATCTCAATACATACAAGTCAATACATATTCTATCGCTGTTGTAAGCTGACGTGGCAATGGGTCGGCCACGTCTGTCGTAGAACCGACGACCGCTGGAGTAAAGCGGTTCTCGAGTGAAGGCGGCGTCACGGCAAACGTAGTGTAGGACGCCCCCTAGCCAGGTGGATTGATAACGTCAAGAAGGTCGCTGGTAATGGCTGGATGAGGACCACGAATGATTGTGTTTTGTGGCGTACCCTTGGGGAGGCCTACGTCCAGCAGTGGACTAGTATAGGCTGATTGATTGAACCCTTGCGAGTACGTAAATAAGACGTGACCCAAAATCCAAAATAGTAGAAGTTATTACTACCCCTGCAAGAATTATGAATTAAAGGATGTATTACATACATACACACCCGATTCCCTGTAGACGGATAAGCAGAGATCACGGATCCTCATCTATCCCGATCCTGTCAAACCATTTCCGCTTCATTGACATTCATACACACTCGGTGGTTATATGTACTTCTAACGACACCCTTTTTCAATATGGCATACACCTATATCCTGTGTATATATGTATTTACGTACACGAATTACGTACACTTACAAAATCAACAATTAATATTCTCTTACACAATACTATGGTATGAAACGCAAGGGCAAAATCAATTGTATCGATGGTTTCAACTGATTTCGATATAGTCATTTATTTTCGGTGTTGTTGGACAGTTGGTCCACTAATTTTGAGTTGGACGCTTACTGTAGTTTGAGATAGGGCCACGAGAATTAACAATAAAATAAAATTTTGCGTTTTGTTATAATTTATATTATCAATCAATCAATGATTGCCAAAATGATTTTCGCAAAATGCTAATTGCAAGAAAAATTTATCCACGCACTCTATTTATATTACAAATATCATTGACATTGTCTTTTTAAAATACAAAATAACAAAGTTATGAAGATGTTAATGAAAGTAGTTTGCCAAAATCCAGACAGATTGGGATCCGTAATATCTGCCTACCCCTCTATAGGGAATTGGACTTGATGTATATGTGTGTATGTATGTATGTTAGTGGAATAGAATTCCAATGGCGTTATTTAACACCTCTGCTACTAAAACCACTAACAACTTCACGCCAATACTGAATACTACGATTTAACTACGATTTTGCATTAACACATTAGTCGACTTGGGTCTTGCTTGCCTAAATAGTCACAATACCACACACGTCTTATTTTACTGTCTTATAAAGTCGTTTACAAATGATCTAAAGCCATCAAAAACCTCAACTGACAGTGCTCACTCAACTCTGGCTATTCCAAAACTTTTTATAATTTTTTATATTTATCAAGAGCATATATACCTTTATAACTAATCCGCTACATCCCATAACCCCGCTGTTTTCATGGCCCCACGACTGTCGCCTGCATGCTATCTTTAAGGGGGACGCATCTCCCTCCGCGACAGAAAGACGCCATGCAATGTTATGACGCCCTAGTACAATGGAACTCAATTGGTTCATTGTATGGTATGCAATTATGAACGCCTGGTACTATGGTAGGATTATTAGGAAATTCAGGGACGTAACGTAGGAAGTAGCTATCTTTCGTCTTGATATATATCGTCGTTGTCAAACCAAAATCTGCTATGTGCACTTTTTCGAGATTTTAACTTTTTGACGTCTGCGTATAGAACACTGATCAATCTACCGTATAAAAAACTGCCATGTGTCTATAAGCACTGGGAGACATTATATTCCATAAATATTAAACCTCCGTCGTTAAATAACAAATCAGTTCATTTCTAACATCTATAGCTTTCATTTGATATAGTATTTAAAATGCAAATTCATATAAAATTTTACAGGAGAACTTTTTTTGTCAATATCTCGAAAGTATATTATGTTATATATATACATATTAAAGAACAAGGGGTAGTAGACTTCGCGAGGCTGAAGAATGGTAAAAACCTGCCTTTCTTCACGAGATTTAGTATGAGGTGATTAAGGAACTCTGAGTATATGGAATTGATAGGAACTTAGTGTACTTAAATGGGATTGATTGATTGGGAATTGAGCTAAAAACCTGTCATCAATACTGGATATCATTGAATAATAAAGTAGTACGTTCATTGTAAGTAAGGTGTAATTGAGACATATTATAACTCCAAGCCTAAGTACAGAATATATGAACAATATAAACTTATTTGTTTATATGGAGGTGCTTTAATATTATATAATAATAGATACTTTGTTTGTATGACTTGATTAAAAGCTAAGGGAACTTATCAAAGATAGGTCCCATAACCAATGTTCTAAAATTGCTTCTTAAGGATAAAAGGCTTACGTTGACGAGAACACTTAAATTTTTGTCAACCTCTCGAGGGTTGTATGAATATTTACAGTTATATTATCTTATAATAATAAACAATAATACATATATGTAATTTTGATTTTAACGTCACGCATTGTCCTAATAAAATTCGGTCCTCCACTAAGTTGAAACCCAAACCTTTTTGCAGTAACCGAATAAATCAGTTAGTTCCCGACCGCCGTTTAGTGTAGACGTGTGTTATGGACATAAAATAACCGATATTTTTAAACTGTGTTCCAAATACATATATACAAACTCTTTAGTGACATACACTTGTGAATAGTGCTTTTAAACTAAAGTGATTACATTTAAGTGAAAATTAGTGACCAGTTCTGCTCAATTATTTAATTAAGATTACATTACTACTGGATTAGTCATAGTAAGTGTAATAGCTAAACCAGGCTTAAGAGACAAATGACCAATACAATCACGACCTATCTCTAAATAGGGAAGATAGAAATACTTCACTAATTAACAAGGGGATAGTGATATCTCTAACTTAATTAATTTTAACTCAATCTAATCACAAGAAAGTTTTATACTTTTTTAGTATTACGGCTATGTATTTTAATATCCTATGCTAGCTTGGGATCTTATTAAAACACAACTAGCTGTCTTTCTTCCCTGCATGCCATAAGAGAGGACTAGGGGATAAAATGTTTGATTTCCTTGAACCCACTTACAAATATTCCATATAAAATCTCAACCTATATAATAATTCTTATATAAGCAAAAATATATATTTATAATCATATTTATATGTGTTTCGAAATTCTGTCCACACTGAAACGAATTTATACCTTTAAACGGGTGCAAGATAAGTTCGAAAGCAAAACTTCCTGTGAACTAGATTTATCCTTATCAATGTTAGATGTGACTATGAAATAATACGCAATAAACCACAGCTGTTAATGACTATGATATACAAATTTCATATCACTGAACCCTTAAAGGATGGTTAATGCAAGTAGATGATGGGCTAGCAACCTGTCACCATTGTTCCATAAGACATTATAACCCCAATATTTATGAAGCGACAAAGGGGCAAAAGTGATCAGGATGTTTTCATGTTTACGAGGTTCTGTCCACCCCGAAAGGGATTAAAGGATGATGTATGTATGAAATTGATCAGTCAAACGAAATTGATGATCTCAATCTATCTTGAGCTATTACGTCACTATTTACTTTTCTTTTCTTTCGTGTCATATAGGGGAAGATTAAAAGATTAAGAAACGTACTAAAATTAGAAATATTACGAGTCAAAATCTAATGATGCTGTGCTGGTAACCGTTTATTACCTGGATTTATGTAGTTATTGTAAAATTGACTAATAGAAAATTAGAGAATATTAAGCCTTAGAGTTTTTTTTAACTGTACCTCAAAAGTACTATGTGTATATGAATGTGTTTCTACACACTATAACGCCATTTACAAGTGCTAACACGGTTTAACACCGATCACTTTGGGTGCTATCTATCAAGGTAACACGTGGTTTTTAGGTGGCCATAGAATCACTAACTTCACAATATCGGAGATGGACATATGAACCCTCAATTACTCCTTAAGGTCGTGTATGATCAGTTATGTTTACGAAGCAGTATGTTCAAGATAGTTGCTGATCGATAGTCTCTGTTTATCCCGTTGGGGACGTAGAGACGTGAATATATGTATGTATGTTTATGCACATAAACTCATATTAACCCCTGATTACTCCATAAGGGACAATGTTATGTTTAAGTTTATGTTTATGTACATAAATTTATAGTTGTGTACACAATTTTATTACGGGATAAGCCGAGATGCATATCCCCTTTTCACCCCTCCCCGACTGAGCGCCGCCATTTTTATACTTGTTGTTAATCTGTAAGGGTGTATTTATAGCAACAACTGCAGAGTCTATCGATCGCCCACAAATACTAGGAATATAGTTTAATTTTTGGTTTACACTCACACTGGCCTGTGCAAGTCTGAGACGTATAAAGAACGCTAACTAGCTGCCGTTCTTTCTTGCATGTCGTAGGAGGTAACTAAGGGTAAATGTAATATATTGGGCGATGGGTTAGCAACCTGTCATTATATTCCATATGACACAACCCTTATACTTATGCAAAAATTTTAAGACAAAATAATATCTCCAAGGGTCTGTCCACCCCGAAAAGCATTAAAGGACGTGAATGTATATTTATGTATAATCTTTCTGGCTTGTTGTAAGAGGCTATTAAAGAACTAAGGGTACTATTCACTCTATCCACCCCTTTAGGAATTATAGATTATAACATGTATAGTTGTAAGTGTTTGTGTATAACTAAAATTTATTTAGATCCAAAGAATGTTTGGTGATAATCAACCTGTTATTTAGAATAATTCAATCAATATTTAATAAATTTGGCAATTGTAGTCAACTAAAACTTTATTTTAACTAAAGGAATCTCTACTTTTTACACCTGTAAACCAAATTCTAAAACATAGAAGGAAATCAGCTTTAACATTCATTTTATCTTAGAACACTGCCCCTTGCTATATACATTTATATATGAACCTGTAGAACTATGCCAAAAAGATAGACACCTAATTCCAATATATTCAATCCCATATCATCTCGGAACTATCTTCCGAGTGCATAATTATATGTTACGCGTTACGAGAAGTTTGTTTATAATTCTTTGGAGTGGGTGCCTTGTTTATTTAACAACATCTGGCTTATTTCATTCTTGGCTCTGTTTGTGTGGAAAACCTCTGTTATACCCAGTGCTGGTCCGGGAGTCTATTAAGAAAAACCAGCTGCTTTTTATACGCTATTTTGATAGAATCTGTAGTTCAAAATAGTAGTTTTCTTTATAAGGTACTTCTGGGAAATATGTCTCTATATTTGACGACCTCCGTGGCGCGAACGGTTAACCACCTGAACGCTGATCGAAAAATCCTGCGTATAATATTTTCCTTATGGAGGCATAGTTAAGAACAACGCTTTTCTTCTGCTTTCCAGTGTGGTCGTTGATTATATATGTATTTATCTATATGTAATAAGTATATATTTCTTAAATATACGTTGACTAGTACCGTTAATACAAGTCTTAAATGTACTTACCAAGGGGCTAGTTCAATTGGTGTAATAACGTCCTACAATATTATTATATTATTATTACCTGAATGCTAGTTGAGAAATCCCGGGTTCTTTATCTTGTGGAGGCATAGTTAAGTAATTCGCTTTTCTTCTGCTCTTTCGACTAGTCTGGTTTTGATTTACATATACATTGACTAAAACCCTTAACACAAGTCAAGTACCTTTAATTATTATATAAACCTTAAGACTCTTTTTGACTACAGAGTTTCAAGTCCGTTCGATATTTCATGAAACTATAACGTACTTAATTTCGGAATTCATATTAAAACAGAAGAAACGAGCAATCTTTTCTTGTGTAAAAGGCCTCTAGTTTCTTACGTCTTTGTGACTTAATGTTGTTCAAAACCTCTTTTCTGTTTGTTTATGTGATGTGATGATGATAAAAATGAATACATTATTTGTTTAGACTACAATTTTTTCATGTTTCACAAAGGTATAATTAATTATTATAAGAGATTATCTCTCCAGTTATAAATGGTAACTTTCAATATACGATTATGAACCATATTTCTATTCTTTTACCCTTTCAGGTGAAAAACCTTAGAACCCATATCTCACTATTCACCTTTAGCCAAATAACTCTAATCCGTTTGTATGTGTGTCAAAATAGTTACCTCTCAGGAAGGAACAGAGCAATCAAAAACCCCTCAATTCAGTCCCTACCCAAACATTGTTTGTGTGATGCAAAGTGATCAAATTATGATATATGATTGTGTATATATATGTGTGTGGGATTTAGATAATATGTATATGTAGCTCCCTTGACGTATTAGTTGTCATAATATTTTTGAGAGACACTTTTTTATTTATTTAACAAGAAAACGGGACTTGGGATCTGATTTTCAACCCTGATCCTTAAATCGCTCTTTATTATATACTTACACGCCTCTACGTCCCTAAGAGGATAGGCAGAGACTATCACTCGCCACCTGGAACTATCCTGACAAATCGCTCTTGCTTCACTCACATCCGTTAACCTTCTCATACATGCTCTTCTGTTTGCTCTTAATTAAATTCATGGAATAGGTAACAAAAAAACTATAACCCTGTGCCTTATGAATCACACAATAGTCCATAATATCAGTAAAGACAAATAGATTTTCTTGTGTGCATCTGGATTGAGAGCCCATTTTAACTTTTACTTCTAGTCTTTAACTTCCTATAGTCAAAATGATGGGAAATAGGAAGGCAGGCAACAAGAAAAAATAGTTTGCATTCTATTCACAAAAGACTAAAACAGGACACATTTTTCCCATTCTATAAATAGTCGTATCCACGGAAGATGTCACTAGTGGGCCTTAACAACCCGAATGCGGCCAATAAGGGGCTTCCTGTGGCCCAATAGAACCAATCATGCGAATCGCTACGCACCCATTGGGGGACAATAATGTTGTACGGGGACCCGATTACTAGCAGATATGAGATAACGTACAGCTTACACATATTCTAAAGTCATGCCTTTATTCCTATCGGGGTGCACGGAACATAGATGACACGATTATATTTATAGTTTTAAGAGATTCGCGATTTATACTCATGATTAATAATTAACGGGACTTATCGCGTAAGTCTATATATATATATCGATTAACGTATAATTACCGTATAATTGCCATGACTACTGCAACGTAGCCGAAACGTCGGGTTAATAAAGGTAATTTTATTATATATAAACTTACACGATAAGTCCCGTTAATTATTAATCACATTATATTTGTTTTTGTTTATATTGGTTTTGATGTTATAAGGAACATTTGGTGTCAGGTTGCTAGACCATCGCCTAATAGATTCCATTTTCTTCAGTAATCTCAAAAGAAATATACAGAGATCATCATATTTAAAAGCTTTGCTTATTAATCAAGCATTTGCATGTCTTAAGACGGATTGGGAAACTGAATGTAAATACCGAAAGGGACAGGTGACGTAGCATAGCATGTGTAATTGTGTAACTCTAACTAGTAAGAGAGTTATCGATGTTTTCCTCACAACAGAAATAAACTTAGATAGTGTTTAATATTACATAAATAACTCACTCTACTTTTATCCAGATTTACGTAGTTTCATAACGTTCCATCTACTTATTCCGTACATAATAACACTACTATGATATCTCGTGAGCCTAACCATTACTGTCACAGATTAACTCTCTTGCCCTCATTCAGTCTGGTTATTGACCCTTGCTTATGGTCGCTCTGTCAATTAGTATATGAGGGTATATGGACAGCTGCGGAGATTACCATAAATATATAAATTAAATACTTTTCAATTTAGTTATATGTTTAAATTTAATAGATTTATTCGTATCGAAAAAGGGTGACGTTGGAAGTACGAATAACCGATGAATGTGTATAAGGAGGCGTTTGAACGACAATAAAGCGAAAGGAATGATCTGAAATAAGAGGGATTTGTGATCTCTGCCTACCTCTCAGAATGGTGATGAATGCTATTAAAAGCCTAAACAAACTCGACATATTACAAAAGAAGACAAAAATCCTGTTACGCAATTTTGGACAAACGGCAATCTACTCGTACAATTAACAAAGTTAATTAATCATTTCATTAGGTCTCTTAAGGAGTCTAAATTTGACAAAATTGTTTCTCTATGTCTCACATTACAATCCTTTAGGTATTACATGATGTGTGTATGTATATAGTATATACATATAACATTCGAATACGTCTAACATTAGGTTTAACAATGTGATTTTAAAACCTTTCCTAATATATGTTTGTCTGTCGTCGTGGAATATAATATAAGTTTTTGCATACATACATACACATCACGCCTGATTCCCTGTAGAGGGGTAGGAAGAGATCACGTATTTTTCCCGTTTCATTGTCCATTTGTCCCGATCTTGACAGACCACTTTCGCTTCATTGACACTCATACATCTTCTCATACACACTCGACGGTTATAGGTACTGCTAACGTCACCTTTTTTCAATAAATTCAATACGGCCCCTACGTAACCGCCCTTCCACTTCACTCATATATATATATATATATATATATATATATTCCTTTTCTCAATCTGATCAATAATCATATTTATTAATTTTGTTAATATAAGTTTTTGCTTATTTTGTTAATGGTCGCTTACCTATTGCCTAAAATCCATCACACACATATACCTCAGAAAAAAGTGTTATAGCCTGTCGCGTAAAGGGCAGCTGGTTACACCCCATACAATCCC
The DNA here is from genome assembly GCA_030578115.1 of Leucoptera coffeella. Taxonomy (NCBI): domain Eukaryota; kingdom Metazoa; phylum Arthropoda; class Insecta; order Lepidoptera; family Lyonetiidae; genus Leucoptera; species Leucoptera coffeella. Next base: position 120,616 of record JAMBLF010000641.1, on the reverse strand, counting down.
AAACCAGTCAGCAATGTATGTAACCATGTCATAATGAGCGATAACCGAGTGAATGACGTCTGAAAACAGGATATATTGAAACTTATCGTGTTTCTGTTTATACCGAGAAAAGAAGCCATTATTGTTTACCGATGACGTCTTTCATCGCTTTATGCTTAAGCCTTAGGAATAAGTTGAAGGGAATTTTATAATAAGAGCCTAGATGCTTACTTCAATTATCAAAGAAAGGTTCTACCGTTTTGCTGCTACAATAAATTAAATGTATACATTCTCGTCATTTAATACTCCTACCTTTCGCGGAGGACAAAATTATATATGAAAACATCAACGGTCAGTTTTCACATAAATATTGGAGTTGAGATGTCATTATCGATCATTGGTGGAAATTTAGGTTTTTACAGCCTTTTTAATATCCTCAAGTGTACAATAATGTATATGAAAAATAGCATAATATTTCCGACAAGTATTATGACATGATGCACTAGCTATTCAAATAATTCAATTGAAATATTTAATTAAACAAATTAGGTAATTAGATCATTAATATTATATCATTTTTATAATGACATCACTATATAGTGATGTTTGCGAATGATTTTATTCGTTTCACAAGAAAACGGGACTTGTCGCGTTTAATATATAAACAATGTACTACCGAAAACTTAATAATGAGGTTATACTTCTACTTAATATTCTTCTTTCTTGGGTACTGACTATCTCGTGAAATGTAAACGTGCAGTGGGCTAAGACTTGAATCCTGAAACATGTGGCAATTCATGCATGTAAATAATTCAAATGTAAGCCAGAAAACTTGAATAGACAGCGATAACTATAAAGAGACTTTTTTATAACTTTATTATTCTGAATTGTACTTTAATTTGCCGTAGCTCAGTTCTTTGGGGCTTGACTCTGTATCAGTGGTTCACAGGGTTCAAATCCCGCTTGAGCATGTACCAATGGAAATGAATTTCTATGTACATTTTCGTAATTAAAATATATTTACGAAATGGGTCGAATACTACGGTGAGGGAAAACATCGTGAGGAAACGTAGCTGTTTCCTGTAAAGATAATAGTTAGTGCTTGTAAATGGCGACATGGCTTACCACCTGTTACATTGAGTACTTACTACCTTCGCAATCGCGGACCTGAACCTCTGACTACCCCGTAAGGGTTAATGGTCGTGAACTCGTTTTTCTTTTTGAATTGTACTTTAAGTTTACAGTTTGTATTAGTTATACTGGATAGCTAAACAGAATTATTAATACATTGTGTATTTCTTTTTCAGATTATATGAAGAGAAATGACGTTTAGAAGTAAAATAACTTAATGTTAAAGCAGTGAATGGTTGTTAGACTTCAGGAAATATGTTATGAAGAGCCACAAACATATTTTTGGATAAGATGTGACCGCAAAACATGAAGATGCTAGAGAAAAATTGGAGATTTAATACTCAATTATGGATAGTATTAGTGTTAACAGTATTTATAGAAGTAGGCTCTACAGCTTCAAACATGTGCAAAATTCAACAAAAGTAAGTATCACATTATATTGAGAAACCAAAAAAAATATTTCTTTTGTCACAGTTTCCAAAAAGAATAAAACAAAGAAATTATTTCACACTTATTTAATCCACAACAACAGTATTATGTTAATCCCCTTTATAATATTTTAGTTAACCTTAAAGTATTTTGAAACTTTAGCAAATAGAAAACATAGTAAACTACTTTAACTTAGGTACATGGGAAGATATTATTGTAATTCGCAAATGTAATCTTATTGCGAAATTTATGTATATAACACATACAAAAACATGTAGTGTCTATGATTCAAAAGGGCATTCGATAGTTTGGACGTGTAATGCTCAAGAATAATAGTAGATTGACAGAAGTGACATAATTACGGTGAAAGGGCGGTTACGTAAAGGTATATATTAAGACATATAACAGTCAAAGAGACGACATATTGAAAAAGGGTGACGTTAGAAGTACTTATAACCGCTGAGAGAATATAAGGAGGTGTATGTACATCAATTAATCGAGAAAAATGAGCATACATGATCTCCACCTATCCTTCGGCAGGGAAATAGGCCTGATCTGTATGTATGTATGTTTATATACTCATATCACTACATAGTATAAAACAAAGTCGCTTTCTCTGTCCCTATGGCCCTTTGTATGCTTAAATCTTTGAAACTACGCAACGGATTTTGATGCGGTTTTTTTTAAAAGATAGAGTGATTCAAGAGGAAAGTTTATATGTATAATAACATCCATTAAATAGTGGAGTAGGCTATATATTTTATACCCGTGCAGAGCCGGAGCGGGTCACTAGTATATTATAAATACATACATATTTTATTACAGGTATAACATAACAAAGCGGGTGAAGTATAGGGCTCCGGTGGCCATCCGCAGCTACGAGTGGTGCCTGGCCATGCCCCCTAGGTGCTCGAAATGGAGCACCGAGATGAGGGACCTTACGAAACTCGAAGTTAGTTGGTTCTATAATACCCTGGGTCTTATAGTTTTAAGAGATTCGCGATTTATACTCATGATTAATAACTAACGGGACTTATCGGGTTAATAAAGAAACGTCGGGTTAATAAAGGTAACTTTATTATTTAAAAACATACGCGATAAGTCCCGTTAGTTATTAACCCTGGGTCTTTAATGTACCTGTAGAGACAGGCATGTCGTAAGGACAGGAAAGATTTCAGTTACAATTTGTATTTTACCTGAACGCAAATCGTGAGGTCCCAGGTTCGATTCCCGGTGGAGGCAGAGTTAAGAACTACGCTTTTCTACTGCTTTCCAGTCTGGTCGTTGATTATATATGCTATATATGTAATATATATATCTATATATAATATGTATACATTTTTTAAATAATACGTTGACTAGTATCCTTAACACAAGTATTATATGTACTTACAAAGGGGCTAGTTCAATTGGTGCAATAATGTCCAATTATTATTATTTAGTCCCGTGCTAGCTAGGACGTACAAGAAATGCTTCTTTCTGGCATGTCGTAAGAGGCGACTAAAGTAGTAGGGGTATGTGGAGTCTATTGGGCGATACGCTAACAACCGGCCTCAAATATTCCAAATGACATCAAAACTCCCGTATACATGCTTCTTACTACCAAGAAGATTTTCTCGTGTCTTCAAGGTTTTGTCCACCCCGAAAGGGATTAAAGGACATGAATGTATATGTATGTATAATACATATTTTTCACTACATATGTTAAGGCGCGACTAAGAAGACATAATTTGCTATGAGTTTTTGTGTCACTGATATTCCATATTATTGCCACGACAACTCAAAAATTAAAGCAATAACCAAGGAATAACGTTTTCGAGATTCTGTCTCCTCTGAAAAGACGTGTATCGTGTATGTAAATCGTTCCATCACTTTGACAGTAATGTGCAAACAAGTGTGTGATTGTGTTTTCCGCTACATCAGTCTTTCCTGCTCATTGACTATAGGATTGACGTTATTGAAGCATCTATGCTCCGAAATTCATTACGTTCTCATTCACATAGATAATAATAAGATTTGGACATTATTACACCAATTGAACTAGCCCCTTGGTAAGTTCATTTTAGACTTGTGTTAAGGGTACTAGTCAACGTATATTTAAGAAATATTATACACATTATATATAGATAAATACATATATGGCATATATGTATAATCAACGACCAGACTGGAAAGCTGTAGAAAAGCATAGTTCTTAACTCTGCCTCCACCGGGAATCGAACCCGGGACCTCACGATTAGCGTTCCGGCGGCTTACCAATCGCGCCACGGAGGTCATCAACTTTTACGATTATTATCCCTTGCGGGGTAAGCAGAGAGGTTTGTGTGTGCTTGCAATAACGTCCCTCATGGAGTAATCAAAGTTCGTGTACACAAATCCAAAATTACCAAGTGGTACATTTATGGGCCACATAGATAAGTAGAGCTTTATGTCCATCTTAAGACGTCGATTATCCCTTATTTTTTCTTACCGAAGTGATGTATTTTGCTAATTGTGAAAGTATAATTTTTTTTCAATGATCTATATCTATTTTAATCGAAAACTCTGGGCAAAAATAATGAACAATAATAATCTTACACAAGAAGCAGTTGTAGCCAAGTGCGTTCACTGTCTATTACGTTGGGTGCTATCTATCTAGTGAAATGCGGGCTTTGAGTGGTTCATACCTAACATGCATTCAAAAAAGGGACACTCAAGCCTCTGACTACCTAGCCATGATAAAAAAGGGAGTCAAAGTCTTGCAGTGTATAAATATATATATTTATGTAAAATTACAGGGCGGTTACGTAGGGGCCGGCCTACTAAGACATATAACAGTCAGATAGACGCTATATTGAAAAAAGGTGACGTTAGGTGTGCATATAACCGCCGAGAGTGTATGAGAAGATGTATGAATGTCAATGAAGCGAAAGTGGTCTGTCAGGATCGGGACAAATGGGGATCCGTGATCTCTGCCTACCCCTCTACAGGGAATCAGGCGTGATGTGTATGTATGTATGTAATATTTACATACTTTTGTTCTCATTTCCAGACCGAAGAAAGAACGGCTGATATATCCGTGTGCTGTCCAGGCTACAGAATGAAGCTGGACTCCTGCGTACCCATCTGCCCCAATGGGAAGACTGGGCCACAGTGCTCGTTGGGTAAATACTGTTTGACCATTCCGTGCTGGTTTGGGGTTTGAATGTAACCAGCTACGTACCTTTCAGTCTGGTGCAAGAGAGTAATATGATAGGGTTGATGATATGGTTTCGAAATTACTTTGTTCTCAAATTATTTTCTTTAGGCTTGCTGGCTACAATTTGGTCACCACCTTTGGATGTTATAGACTTAGTGCATGTGCATGCAAGATTTCGTAGTTCTGTTATAGATGATAGTACTTATTTTCCCATGTAATGGTTAAACCAACCAATAAAAAAACTTTCAGCATGTTCAAATATTTGCTAGCATAAGGTTTTTGCATATTATGATGATTCATTTACGAATAAGTTGTGATTTGCATTCATTCATTAACAACAGCATTAACTAATTTTATAAGTTTATGCTAAAATTAGTATTTTTCCTTAAATTTGTAAGGGGTTTAACTTCTAGCCATAAATTCGAATCCATGTAATCCCGAATCAAATTTGAATAACGAGAAACATTCACAGATACAACTGTGGTTATTAATTAATTAAAATAAATGAATATAAACATTATATACCTACAATTCCTTACAACCCATCACAATAGATGCCAAACTATCCAAGGCTTTTCTACTACTAACATCGCTTGCCAATACCCATACTAGAGCTTCAATCTCGAGCATGCTTTACACAGATTGTCCACCAAAGAGATGGGGTCCCAACTGCGTCAACGACTGCAAAGAGTGTCTGAACGAAGGAGTTTGTTCACCTGTCAATGGAAGGTGTCAGTGTCACGGGGAGTGGCGGGGGGAGAGGTGAGTTTATAGGAAATTGTATGTGCTAATGTAATTATGTATGTGACACTAGTAATATTAGAATTTTTTGGTCCCTTGGATTCCGGTTCTAAATCTGTCTCTAAAAACATTTTTTATGTAGGTTAACATATTTTAGAGTTAATGAAATCAATGTATTTATATCACACATTATATCAGTGTTATACGTATATAAAACTTTGCCACTTTCATTAATCCCCTAAGGAAATAATAAAACTTAGGGACATGAAGCCTTTAGTCACTTTTAGCAGTAGCTGCTAGTAATTAATGACGGAATACTCTTGTAGCCACTTAATTAACGACTTCTTAAAAGTTTGTGGAGACTTAATTCTTTAAATCAGTAGAGAGTCAGGCAAATATTTTAATTCTCTAAATAATGTCATATGATAAAATATGAATTAACTTGCCCTTTCGTAGATTTGTGATAAGGGTATTAGGGTGTTAATAACATATCTTAATTACCCGTCTATATAATCATTTATCCGTTAATACACATGTTACAGATTATAAAACTGATGTAATTATTTTAAATTAACCGTACTAAGCTGTAAATTGTTTAAAACTAATTTTTTTTCCATTATTCCAGATGCGAAGTTCTAGTTTCGACAACCACAATGGCATCATCGGAGTCAAAACAAATCCGGCAAATCCTTGCTACGACTTACCGTAGTCCTTACAGACCAGTAATACCAGTCACCGAGGAAAATTTGTCACTGACAGACAGAACCAACGAAACTTCTGAAAAGGACTATTCACTACCCTATGATATTGAAACTGTGATGACCAACGATCTCGAAACTACAACTCCTGTCACAATGATGTCTAGTTCAAAAACAATCCCAAACATGATGGCAGCCGCAACTAAGGAAAAAGAATTGGCATCTAAAACAGAAAATATGGAGGAACCTGATTTACATAGTACAATGTCACTTTCAACGAAAACAGTATCGAAAGCACAGAGGCCTACGAAACAACCTGATATTCTAGAAACTGTAGCATCGTTCATTCCAGTAAGAAAAACTACAACACACAGCAAAGAAAATGCTAACAAACACACAACGGAAAAAATGTTAGCCATTAACAAGAAGCAGCCAAAAGAAATTTGGATCAAACCTGCACAAAAAGGTGATGAATTATTAGAGAAACCCCTTAAGGAATTCGAACGAAAACAGCCTATCCAAAGCAGTTTTATCGTTTCGATCATCCCTACATCCGTGTCTTACCCTGCATATAAAAAATTATTATTCTCGACTTCATCTGCACATCATAACGATCTGAAGACCAAAGGTGACTTCAAGGCATCAAGATCCACTAAAACACCTTTTTACGGCACCAATAGCACGCCACCTTTGAGACCATTTACAATCAAAATAATCCAAACAGGAACTGTTAAGGATACTGAAAATTCTTTTTCAAACACATCGAGCATACCTGAACTAATTGATATGAATGCCACTAAACTATACAATTATTATACTACTAAACCCATAGCTGATGAAACTACTAACAGCATGGAAAGCATGACTACCACGAAACTACCAAAGCTACTACTTGAACCTACTAAACCCTCGGCTACTCATAAACCTAAGGAACAACCTCAATTAATGTCTTCACTGAACTTGACCCAGCCAGTGCCGTCAAATGTAACTAGTTTTTCTAATATTCTCCAAGCAATCACAAACGCAATTCTGCACAATGTATCTGCGTTGCCTGGAAACGTAAGAACCACTACACCAAAACTAGTAACCAATAAACCTATAGAGAGAAATCTCAAGTACATAAGTAATACAACAAAGAGTAGATCCCCGGTTGAAGTTACAACTGTTGTTAACAAACATTCTATAAGTCCCAAACCAAAAGTGCGTTTCACTACTGAAAGGATCGAAGATGAAACTTTTCCAATTTTGACAGAACCCGAACACATAACGGCCATGATTGAAGAAAGCAATGATGATGAGAAAATGACTCTTCTATCAATAGTCAGCATCGTTGGTGGTGTTATGATGGCTGTCATCGCAGTAGCCTTCGTCGTCGTCATGATAGAGAGATGCCGGAAGACTAGATATGATGACTTTATGGAAAATGAGGTCCGATTGAAAAGTGTAAAAGAAGAGAGCAAACCTTATGTTAAAAACATCTTCAGGACCCCGTTACCAGGTAATTTACCTTGCACAGATAGATTTGATTAAGGATCAATTAAATAACTTGAAATGAGTGTCTTATTTAAAAAGTATAATAAACGTTATCAGTGTTAAAAAAGTACAAATCTAAGATCGTCCCACTTTACTTTAATCGTTTTAGTTTAATTGAACAAATCTTATACGTTTCTTCCAATATATAATGCTTTGATAAAGCGTGTTCTTACTCATCACTAAATCCTTCGTTGCACAATACAAGATATAATTTATTTGATAATTTTTAAATTACAATTGAACGTCAGAGTAAAAATGTTAATAGTCTTGCACTATCTCTAGAAATACTCACAATTTTACGACTGTCCCATGAAAATAAAGTTAAACATATGCTATAAGTAACCTTATTTAAAAAATATTTTCATTTTAGACCCACCAGTAAGAGAAGAATGCCATTATCAGCCCATATCGACACTGGATCGCAATCTCAAGCAATTCATGAGACCCGTTCATGTACTAGATCTATCTCCTATAAAGATTGAAAATTTTAGAGGTAAACAAAATATTTCGTATAAACTTTTGTCATCTTTAATGTTGTGTACACTGCTTTAGATTACAATCTAAATTTTTAGAACCAAAATGAATTTCTATGTGTTTATGTTATGGTTGTATTCTGTTTGTGTACCAATTTATAAATAAATGAATTCCCGATCACTGATTTCTATCAGGATTTGAACATACTATTCGTAAGCTAAGGTTTATGACTAATTATTAGCTTGAGTTGATGAGTGGGTAAAACAACATAAAGCTTAGAATATTAAATGAATGTATAAATTGAGTACTGTCGTTTATATACCAGTTCACGTTTGATCATGGTTTGAAAGTATCATAGATAGTCAGATAATGTAAAACCCTGTATTGTAAAATAAATCTATTACTGTATAGGTCAATATCTGTAATTGGCCGTACATACTAACAAATTGATAATCCACGCTCATCCAATTCTCACTCCCGTCTATCAATGTCTCGTGCTAGATTGGGGTCCAGTCTAGGCCGGGACTTAAAAGAATGCTAACTAGCTGCCTTTCATCCTGCATGTCATAAGAGGTGCCTAAGGGACTAGGGGTAAATGGAATATATTGGGCGATCGACTAACAACCTGTCACCAATGTCCCATGTAACAACACATCCCCAAAACTCATGCTAAACTTATGCTAAAAAGTGAGTAAAAGAAATAATATCTCCAAGGTTCTCTCCACCCTTAAAGGAATAAAAAGACGTGAATGTATACTTTTGTATTCAATTCTCTGTTTACAGAAAGTTAACCTCAGTATTGCTTATTGTTTTAATAATCAAATTTGTACAATTTCAACAGGAATATTAGAGTGCCATTACGACCATTTACCCATACGAAACGAAATACCAAGGATAAGCGCAATCAGCCAGCCAGAGCCTCGACCTGCCGATACCATCAAATTCGATCAACTCAAACAGTTTCGACTAAGTGATATGCGTAAAGATGCTGCTGCAATGGAGCCCAAGCATTATGAAGCAAGAATCGACGAAATTGACATTACAACTAACGAACCTTTGTATGATGAGATCCCATGCTTCAGGCCGAAGTTAGAACATGCTATAGAAGTATACAGTGAGGACACTGAGGCTGTCACGGAATTATGACGTTTAAATGCGAAAAAGTTCCACGTGTGATTACTAGATGGCGTTGTTTCATCTTTTAATTGATGCTGAATGTCAGTATTTAATTGATGCCAAAGCGAGATTTGTAGTATGATATTGAATTTTGTAATCGTAATAAATCAATTTAAGTTAACTTGTGTTTTTATTTGTGTAATTACATACATACATTATCACATTGTAATCCAGGGAGTAAATGAAATGACCTGGCAGCTTTTTCTGCTTACCTTTTATATTTGCGAATGTAATAGTTTTGGTAATGAGCTAGCAACCTGTCAACAATATTTAATATTAATGCTTCACACCTCATGGTATAGTAAAAGATAAATAAATGGAAGTCGTGTTTAACAAATAGTATTGATGTGATATCCTCAACGTAATGCTTTGTTCTGACAACCCTTCAACAGCTATGCACGTGAGTATTATGTGTGTGAGTATAATTCATAATTGACATCACTATATACAATAGAAACGTTATTAATACATACACATTCAAGTCCTTATATCCCTTTCCGGGCAGACCCAATATTGGAAATATCATATCTCCTAGGTCACTTTTTTATGACTAATAAGAGGTTATATGATTCAGTAGATTTCATTTACCCCTAGTCCCTTAGTCACCTCGTACGACATGTCAGGAAGAACGGCAGCTAGTTAGAATTACTTTTACGTCCCAGCTCATCACGTTCATTAACTCCGAAAGGTGGATAGAAAAACAGGTTCCAAGGAATCTGTTCATGTAACGGACGTAATAAAAAACTTTGGTTATTTCATTCCGACAGAACATCAAATTTCTCGTGAATAAATATTTCTGACATATTTCTATCTGCCTACCCTTGTAGAATTTTGGTCGTTAGTATATATGAGTGTATGCGATTAGAACGAGTAGGTATCTGCTAAAGGATGTGCATAGATGGCCGCATCTGACCAAATTACAAATCCTTTTATCTCTGCGTTTCCTATGTGATGAAACCACTTGTTTAGGGTACAGTAATTTAAAAGACATACGATAAGAATTCAAATATTTTATAGCTACTGAAAATATGTAACACAAATTAAAGTATATACATACATAAGTTTCAGAATATAATAATACTATCTATATATAATAAATTCGATTACCACAGTACTGCACTAAACAAGCCAAACATTGTACTAAGTAAGCGTATACAAACAAACTAGAACTTATCTCTGTGGGTGTATAGATGTTTTCACCATTGGAGTGATGTCTTATGCAGTAAAAATGGAAAAAAATCCGTACCTTTTTACCATATCAGTTAGATAACATACTCATATAATAGAATCATTTGTAATGAAGACTTTTACTAGCCCATTTTTATTGCTAACCTCTGACTACACTTCGTGACAGAAGGAACAAGTATTTTTGTACATTATATATTCAGTCAACGCTAAAAGTGCAGTCCCAGTAACTTTTTATAAGGTTTACGTTTATAAGAACAAAAGACAATACTCTTCATTTCGAAGCACACGAACGTATAGTGACTATGACAATGAATATTGGTGCCAGTTTTAAAATGTAAAATATTGTCTTTTGTTCTTAAAAACGTAAACCTTATAAAAAGTTACTGGGATTGCACTTTTAGCGTTGACAAAACATATAATGTACAAAAATACTTGTACCTTTTTTCACGAAGTGAGTTAATCTCTGACGTTAACACTCAAAATGGGCTAGTAAAAGTCTTGATTGCAAATGATTATTTAAATCTACAGAACCAAACAAATAAGCTATAAAATATGTGACCTCGCTGTTCAAAACAGTTGAAGCTCAGTTGGTTTAATAAACTGACTTAGTGTACTTGTGTGATTAAGTTGTGCTTAAGTTTAACAAGAGGTAAGTAATGTGCATTAATAGTTACGTAGTTGAGTCCCTTTGGGGTGGACAGAACTTTAAAGACTTATAATAAAAGTTAACTTTAGTAAATTTAGTAACGTAAGGATTGTGAATACATCGATTTGGAATATTATATATTATGTTTAAAGTCCGTCATCTAATTCCTATTAAAGTCATTGTGACTTATTTATATCCAAATAACAAATCTCTTTAAAATTAATTATTCCAATGTATCTCTTTAACAATATTATATACTAACAGACAATCTATGTCCATTGTCTCTTAAACGGGTAGACGGTTAACCCGCTTTTAAAAAAACAATGTGTAATCTATAGCAGTATACTTCTGAAGCTTAGAGAAATTGGTAAGGGTTGCTGTTCCACCTACCAAAACTTTCTACGAAGACCCTAAACTCCTAAATCACCTCTTACACTATAAACATACTATTTAAGTCTCAGACAAACATATAGATTTATTTACTAACAAACCATAGCATCATCAATGACGCATCTCTATTTATATCGAGTCGACATTATACACAAGGAAAAAACATACGACATATAAACTTAGAAGTACATATAACCACCGAGTGTATATGAGGAGGTGTATGAGTGTCAATAAAGTGAAAGTGGTTTGTCAGGATCGGGATGGATGGGGATCCGTGATCTCTGCCTAACCCTCTACAGGGAGTTGGTTGTGTATGTATGTATGTAAATAAACTTAGTGTAATACTGGTTGAGGACTTGAGTAGAATGCTAACTAGCTGCTTTTCTTAATGCCTATCGTAGGAAGTAACAGAGCAATAAGCTTACATAGTATTTACTAGCTACCGCTACGGCTTCGCACGGGTATAAAATATATAACCTACTCCACTATTTAATGGATTTTATCATACATATAAACCTTCTTCTTGAATCACTCTATCTATTAAAAAAAAACCGCATCAAAATCCGTTGCGTAGTTTCAATGATCTAAGCATACAAAGGGACATAGGGACAAAGAAAGCGACTTTGTTTTATACTATGTAGTGATTTGACGATGCTGTAGAATCCGGTGATTATTAATCCATATCAATGCGAAGAGATCTGACGCCAAGGTTCTGTCCAACCCGAAAAGGATTTAAGGCGTGATAATAATATCTATTTATTTATGTTAAAATCAAGTTATGCACCAAAAATTGAAACCGGAACTTTAAGTATCATAAGAGATTAATGAGTTTATTACGTTTATAATAACACAAAAGTTTTCTTTATTACTTTCAGGCCATGATGGCACTGAAATTATTATTCGGTGCCGTTCTTGTAGTTTGTGTGTCTGCCCTACCTCAGGACACAAAAAACGTGAGGTCTCATAGCAACAATGTGCGATTGTACAACCCTACTATGAATTTGGTTACGTAAGTAATTAACAATAGTCTCATAGTCATTTACTATACAATAGTCTCCCATGCTAGCTGGGACGTAAAAACAATATTTACTAGCTGCCGTTCTTCCAGGCATGTCGTAAATCATCTGATGGAATCAATTGGGCGATGACCTAGCAACCTGTCACTAATTTTCCATATAACATCGTAACCACATCGAATGAATATTTATTAAAAAGTGACCTGGGAGATATTATTGTGTCTCTGAGGTTATGTCCACGCCAAAAGAGGGACGTAAAAGTATGTCTACTTAACACACATAAAATTTGGCGATGGGCTGCCAACCTATAAACATTGTTCTATGTGACATCACAACCAGTATATCCATGATAAAAAGTTACCAAGGAAATGTATTCGTGACGCCAGATTTTCAGTCCAACCCGAAAGGGATTAATGGACGTGAGTGTATATGAAAAAGTAATTAATAAGAGTGGGCCTTACGCAATATTTGTATGGAAACTAGCGTGGCATTACGCGGGGTGAAACGAGGTAGGCGTGATGGAGGGGAAAATTACAACCAATCAAAACACGGCATCGGTCAATCAAATTAGGTATCTTCTTTCTACTACACATTTTTAGACTCCGCACCAATCAAAACACGTCATTTCCGCCGGGTCCTCTTTATATTAAAATTTGGTTCGTGCTGTATATGTATTTAAATAGCTGCCTTTTTTCACGGTATTTCACTAATAATAAACTAGGAAGTAACATATCAGGTCTTACTGGGGTGATCCATACGTAACCGCCGTTCCACTTCACTCACGTATATTCCTTTTATCAATTGTATTATCATTCATACGCATAACATATCCAATGCAAGTCATTTTCAATCCTAGTCTCTACATCCTCTTCGTATTATTAATAATAACATATTCACGACCATAACCCTTTCGGGGTAGTCAGGTATTAAGTGTCCACATTCTACAATTTTTTTTTGTGATGGTTTTAGGACACTAAATCTTACGTTTTACGAGTACCTGATAATCAATTTCCAACGTGACGGATAGTAAACCATATCACCGTATACATTACAAGACGAGAAATAGGCACGTTTCCTCGAGAAGTTTAATGATGATTAGAAGTATGTATACCTTTTTAAAATCTTTTATTTCAGGTTCTACAATAATACGACGAATAATCAGTACGGTCTGAGAAATGACTCCCGTCATAATAATAGCAAACCCATTGATTACGAAAAGGGTGTGTGCTACATCGAAGTGCCGTAAGTATTAATAAAAACATATTATGTTTCAAATTGTTCGAAGGGGTGGATAGGAACTATATAGGATAGATTATCATTATATCAGGTGTATGAAATTAAGGTATATTATAGGTATATTTTACGCCATACTCTAAGTTAACGACAAATTATCACCTTATAAAGCCCCCCAGTTACTGTTAAACAAAAACCTTAAAACTATATGAAATCGAAATAAAATGAGACTACATAATAAATATTAAAATTTATTTTTATTAAACAGCACGGCATCACTGGTCTGGGATCCAACGAATGTGCCAACAGGAAACGGAGTAAGTAAATTTTTACTACAGCTGACATTAGCTACCGTACCGTGCTTTTTTAACCACTTTAGCGCACCTTTAAACATGGGAAAACCTTTAAATGCTAAGAGAATAAAAATAAAAATATATGATAAAATATATATGAAAAATGACTATAAATTAAACGAAAGTGGTCTATCAGGATCAGGACAAATGGGGATATGTGATCTCTGCCTACCCCTACAGATAATTAGGCGTGATGGATATGTATGTATGGACAGTGCATTCGCTAAGTCACGTGGTCTTTTTAAAGACTTACTATTTTCTTAGCATTCTGCCACTTGTCTGAAACCTAAGAAGTTTTCCTACAGTTCATTTATCTCTATTTTACATATTTGTTTGTTATAGGACTTATATTTACACCAAAATATTTTCATACATTTTACTAAGACATAAATGGGTAACCACTCTTCCATCTTATCTTAAATAAATATATTTAACACATTGAATGTCAGGGAGGTCACCGCTGGCGGTGTTAATGGAAATGCTCTTACAGAAAAAACCATGGTAGTTGAAATATTAATTAAATTACAATATACTAACATAATATTAATTACATTTTGATATTTTCTCAGTCTAGACCAGACTTGAGCCGTATTCGAACCTGCTGCAAAGGATTCGAAAGAAACATCCACAACTTCAAACTCTGTGATCCTGTTTGCAAGGATGGTTGTATTAATGGTAAGTTACATTCTTCATCAACAATATGGAGCTCATCAATGTCTGTCCACCCTTAAAAGAGTAGTGTGTATGAGCTATATATAGAGTTGAATAAATATGAACATAGACTTCATGACTTTTAGAGGTAGTCGGAGATTGGAATAACCACCAAAGTTATTTTTAACTAAAGCCTAAAACATGACAATTACAGTCTATCGATATTAGTATAACCGCCGCTTGTATATGAATGTCAATAAGAGTAGGGATTTGTGATCTCTACCTACCCCTCTATAGGAAAACGGACGTGATCTGTATGTATATACATGTTCTTCTATGCTTGAAGATACTAACTACTCCCTTTAAAAATTATAGGTAACCTATTTTAATTTATGGTGTTTTCCTTCTTAAAAATCAATAGTCCTGCACACCCATCCAGACTCTTACAACACTCAGTTCAGCTTAATTTCAGTAACCTTACAAGAACCTCTGTCATCAGAACTACTACATACATACACATCACGCCTGATTCCCTGTAGAGGGGTAGGCAGATATCACGGATCCCCATTTCTCCCGATCCTGACAGAACTACTACTCTACATTATATCACACCCCTTTTATAATAATAATAATAATAATAAAGCATTTATTTACAGCCACAAAAACATACACAATACAAATATTTTACAAATCAAACTTACAAACTAGGGGTATAGCTTGTGCATGTTATTGTCGCAGCAAAAAGGTTCTAACTCAGCTGGGTATGTTACGTTTGGTTTCTATGTTTTCCTTTAAGGCTACTGCACAGACCCAGACGTGTGCACCTGCTACCCTGACCACGTGAGGAACTTGGCCGGCATCTGTACTCCTACCTGCCCTATAGGGTGTCAACATGGCCGTTGTCATGGCAACGAGTGTGTATGTAACGAGGGCTATAGTCTTCATCAGGAGAGGAAGTACTGTGTGCCTGTTTGCCGGTATAGCTGTGGTGGGTTAGGTAAGTAATAGGCTAGCTTAGTTAGTGTGTATTAAAGATAATTATAATAGCTGTAATTTTTAACAGTATTGTCGTAAGAGGTAACGTAATATAGTCCCTAGTGGTGGTAATGAAGTCTATTGAGCGTTGGACTAACAACCTCACGATAATGTTCATAAAATACAAGCCGAATGAATACTCAAAGTGAGCAAGTACAATTTATGTCTCTGAGATTCTGTACACCCTGAGAATGATTAATGAATGCATTTATTTCAGGTAACTGCACAGCCCCAGATGTCTGCGAATGCCAGAGGGGTTACGAGACTTCGAGAGACGGGTCCTGCGTCCCTGCCTGTGAAAGATGCGATAACGGAGACTGCGTGGCTCCCAACCAGTGCAAGTGTCACCATGGGTACCAGAAGAATCCTAGTGGACAGTGTGTGCCATCTTGTCAGAGGTAGAGTTGGGAGTATACTGTACTTTGTAGCTGGTAGGTCCGTTGCGATCCGTCTGAGTAGGTCCGTTTGACAGTAGTGAAAGTTAGAATAGTCAGTCGGCTCCGAGGGACTCCTAATATCGTATATAGGTTCATAAAATAGTATACACTTGAAACAAAAAATAAATCATATATACGAGTAGGTATACAATAAATGTATACACTTCAGCCAAATACTCTTTAAAGATGCAGGCTAAAGAATCTAAGAAGGTCCTGTCACTAAAAGCCATATAACCTCTTATTATATAGGGACTTCACAACGTAGACAAGTACTTACAATTACAAATATGATTGTAGTAAAAAGGTGGGATGTTTTCCCTTATACAGCAGCAGCATTTAATCATCCGGAAGGTCACCCATCCAGAGATTGTCATACCCAGCGTTGCTTAACTCCAATATTCTTACTTCTAACATTATTTCTTTTCACAGAGGCTGTGGCAACTTAGGAACCTGCGTTGCTCCTGACATCTGCTCATGTCCTCGGGGTTACTCCTTCAACCCGGCAACCCATGACTGTGTGACAGAAAACCACCAAAATGTCATTCAGCAGAATTTACCCCAGCAAAACGGTCTCCAGCATAATGTTCTTCAGCAGAATCTTCCCCAGCAACAGTGTAGCAGGCCTTGCATCAATGGCTACTGCAACCCTGACGGGAGCTGTTCCTGTGACACTGGTTACATTCCGGATAGGAGGGACGTTACTGGATCTAGGTGAGTAGGTTTGAAGGAAGTTTTCTTGGTTGGAAAAATTTGAGGAGGATATCAGTATTTATTTTTCTAATATCTTGCAATAATAACGCAAAAAGAACAGATATTTTAAGCTTGATCTTCATCTGAGCATACACGAACATGCAACATACTCGTACTACAACATAATTTAGGATCAAGAAAAATAACATGAAGAAACGAACCTTGTATTTATTCGAAGCTAGAGCTTACTGCCACTTTGATACTGACGAACTACAACAACTTAATCCATGAACATTATGCAGCACTTATGAAAAGCTCCATCTCCTTTGTTACCCCTAAAAGTATACCAAAAAGGAGCTGCATCCCGTATCTTAAGTCCTAAGCTTACACGCCAATGATAGTCTTTAACGTATCACCAATGATAACACAAAATCTCATACTGCCTCAATCATGTGTCTAAACATGACGTAACACTCCGGCACTAACACATTTAACCCTTTTTCAGCTGCGTACCCAGTTGTCCAGATGGCTGCCCCAACGGCGTCTGTTCAGCACCCAACTTCTGCATCTGTAGAGTGGGCTATGTAAAGGACAACTCTGTGAAGGGTCATCCAACCTGTGTACGCAGGGTCCGAAGGTCTATCAGTGATGAGATGGAACTTCAGAAGATCAAGGACAAGCTGGTTTTCGAGCTGCCTGACTATGATTTGTAAAGGCATATGTATTGTGTAATAAATATGTGAAGACAATCGTTTTATTTGAAAGACTTTTTATTTCTCTTTTTAATGAATCTCCTTGGTGAAAAATGTGTCATTTTTCATTAGAATCATCTACACCAGTCGTCTATGATTCGTCAACAAAGCCAGCAGTGAAAGTTGAAAATACAAATAATTATTTTCGGCTGAATATTTAGTCAATTGTGATGCCAAACTGGCTAAATATGTTCGCTTTGGGATAAGATTTGGATCCTCAACTGGAACGAACCGAAGAACAAGAAGGAGCAGAATTAGAGCTTCGACTTCTTTTTTCTTCGGTTGTAGCGGCTGCGGCGTTGGTGTAACCATGGCGACTGAATAACAAGTGCGAGTGCCGTGGCATCAGTGTTTGTACTTGAGCTGACATAACCTTAGTGGTGAATGGCTTATGAAAAAGTTAAAAAACAAAACACCTACACCAAATCATCGCTAAGTTTATATCTTAGTTTGTGTAAACACTAAAACACTTTATACACTAAAACTAGATAGGTTCTATCTTCTGTAAAAATAGTATTTCTAAACTGAGCACTTGTAAGTTTAAATATCTGGTAAAATATAATCCCTTACAGAAAGACAAAAAAATACATCTAAATCCTCGTACAAAGGACAGAAATCAGATAGAAAAAAGCAAAACCCCAGTTTGAACTATTTATTGCGTCTTCACTTGAACTAACTGCACATCATTCTTGTATTCCTCTTCAATTTCTTCTACGTTATCTTCCTCCCTCAGGAGACTATCAGTTGCTGACATCTCCTTCAATTCCTCTTCAGAAGATGGAGATTCATTAGATTCATTGAACACGTCCCTGGTCAAGATCGTGTCAGGCGCCGTGTATAATACCGTGTTATATAGTTGGGGATCTGGAATGATATGAATTTAATTGTACACATAGATTATTATATACTTGAATTATTTCATTACTATTGAAATGGTTAGAATATTGGTATCGTTATAAATGTCCTCGTCATGTTCAGAACAATTATCTGAGTTTTATTGGGATTAATTTAGTCTCCTTATAAATAAATCCATTTGAAGCATGATGATAAATGAATCATGATCTCACCAGTTACCATTTAATCAATTCAACTAAACCTTAAAACATATTTAACGTCTTTTTTTTTAAATATTTGTATCATATATGAAAAGAAAACTTTATAAAAGAAAATTTCTGAATATGGGCAATGATGACTAGTTTAGTTGCCTCTTTGTTACTTACATAGAAGTTTTTAATATCACAAATTAAGATATTTTTGCTATTAGTACCTTTGTCCTTAGAATCCACGTCCTTCCTTCTCTTCCATATAACCTTGATGACAAATATCAGTATCACTAGTAATATAAGACCAACAGCGCCACCGACCAAGAAAATCAGACTGAAACCACCCAATCTGAAAAAGAGCCAGAAAATACCTAATTAATATTGTTACTCAATTACTCTACAATCTCGAAGTTTCAAACGCAAACCTCTAGCTACCACACAACTGTAATTGGATATTAAAGTTATAGTTGATCTTTTTTAATCTAATACATTCACGTCTTTTATCTCATTCGATGTGGTCAGAATCTTGAGAAAGTTATAACCTTCCAATCAGGTATAGCACAATTAAAGTTCCGTGGTGATATCGCCATTCAAAATTGCTTGGTGTCTTGACTATCGGGCTTTAAAATTCACTTATTAAGAACAATGGCAGCTAGTTTTCAATCTATAAACATCCACTTACTGGACAGATGGAGTCATCTGGTCTTCCAAGGTCTGTGGTAATGAGTAGCAGGGTCTACCGTCGATGCAGAGGCACTCATCTTCAGTGCAGTTGGCGTGGCAATCCGCACAGGGGATCCTGGTGAAAGATAAATTATGAACTACATGTACATATGTATAGTCGTACTTCTATGATTTGCACGTGTTGTATGGATAAAATATAAAACAAAATATTGACAAATAGAATATATGTGTATTAAGTGTAAGAGCGTTTACGTAGTGGTCAACCCAATACGACATATGACAGTATAGACAATGTATTGAAAAATTGTGACGCTAGAAGTACATATAACCGACGAGTGAGTTTCGATAGAAATTCAAGTTTATCCGTGATCTCTACCAACCATATTAAAAACAGGAGTGATTTGTATGAGTAGTAAAATTCACACGATAACAAGATACTCGACCACTTTAGGTGTTGACTATCTGGTTATACATAGGTACATAGGTTTAAACAACTCCACAATAGAGATGGCCACGCGAACTACCACGTAATATGTAACAGTATGGAGCAATTCCTTTTTTATGTTTGGTTCGTGGGTAACAGATTAGAATAGTGTATGTTTTTACTATAAACAAACATTACTGGGAACGCATCGATAATTACGTTACAATGAATTTGATAATGCGTTGTTTCAATAGAACTTTGATAAATGTTGAATTACAAATAAAGTTATTTTACTATTTATAAGTTAATATTTGTCTTTTCTAGATAGACAATGCGTAATACACAAAGCATTGGCAAGAAGACTGAGTTCCAAATAATACTTAACAATTAATAACGGACATTATGCAATAAAGCAAAGAATAATTCTAATAAGGGCTGGCCTTTCACCCAAATATTGTTAAGGAGCACAGAAAACAAGGAACTTAATTCTTATCTAGCCCATTTCAAAATGCAAGTATTCATGCATCTTAGAAGTTATAGTTTGTACTACAATTATGTAAGTGCATAAAAGCTAGATTACTTACGGAGTCATCCGCACGCAAGATTCAAGTCCCTCAGTCACCACCAGCTCAAACCCTGAGTCACAGACGCATCTCCCCTCATCACAAACACCAAAACTGCATGAACTTCTACAGGGCTTGAAACACTGAGAAGCACTGGACTCATTTTTCACGAACCCTTCACTGCACGAACAGGTGTTAGGCGCTACACACACACTGTTTACACAAGCCTCTTCACATTGTGGCTTACACAGACCTTCACTGAACCTGTATCCAGCAAAACAATCGCATATACCAGGTGCTGTACAATTTCCATGGTCACATCTTGTACATTTCGGCTTGCATACTGCCTTATCTTCCGTCATTTCATACCCTGGTAAGCAGGTACAAATACCTGGTGAGGTACACATGGCATTGACGCAAGGTTCCTCGCATTTGGGCACGCAATCTCTCCCTGGATTACCCAGTTGATACCCAGGGTCACAAGTGCACGAATTCGGAGCTGAACAGTACCCGTTCTCGCAAGGTCTATCGCAAACTGGGTGACAAAGTCCTGAAGCATTTTTGGCATAGCCTTCGTTACATTCAAAGGTGTCGGGAGCTGTACAATCTCCATTAGAACAGTCGTTGCAGGCTGGTTCGCAAATCCAGCTTCTCTCAGTCACCTTGTACTTAGGGTTGCATTCGCATTGGTTTGGTGATACGCACGTAGCATTGATGCATCCAGGTTCACATTTGGGTTTGCAACTAAACGGGTTGAACTCTTCTTGTTCATAACCAAGGTTACAGGTGCAAACATTTGGTTCTGAGCAATAACCATTGTTACATTCTCTGTCACATATAGGCTTGCATATCCCTTCTTCGTTTTCATAACCTTCATGGCACTGACAGTAACCTGGACTGACACAGTCTCCATGAAGACAGTTTTCACAAATGGGACTGCAGACCGATTCAGATTTCTTTTCAAAACCCTGCCAACACGTGCATTGGTTAGGTCCTGTGCAAACTCCGTTGAGACACCCTTCATCACACTTCGGCACACAAGTATCACCATCTAGGTGGTAACCATCGATACATCTACACGTATTAGGAGCCACGCAATCACCGTAACCACAGCTTTTCTCACAAATAGGATCGCATTCTAAGGAGATCAAATTTAGTGTATAACCTTCTTTACAATCTGGTATACAATGACTTTCATTGAAGATCTTGAAACCTGGGTTACAAGTACACGTATCCATATCAGTGCATACACCATTTATGCATGGTGTATGGCATTCAGGTGCTATACAAGTATGGTTTGCTTGTAAAACTTGTGGGGGTTCGCAGTGACACTGATCAGGGGCTATACAAGTCCCGTTCTGGCATCCTAGGCGACAGAAGGGCTTACAAATATCCTCACTCTTCACGTATTCCCAACCTTCACAACACATGATCCGTTTTTCTTTCGCTGTGTAAGAAACCTGAAAAGAACATCACAGTAGACAATAAACATTTACAATCTTTATTTATTTTTGGTTCGGCCGAACCTCGGAAAAACGATAATATCTTCTATTTCACTTTTTTGGACATGTTATGCGGTTGAATGATACCAGATTGACAAAAGGAATAAATTAAAATGAAGAGGAAGGGCGGTTACGTAGGGGCCGGCCCAATAAGATATATAACAGTCAGATAGACGCTATATTGAAAAGGGGTGCCGTTACGAGTACCTATAACCGCCGAGTGTGTCTGAGAAGTATGAGTGTCAATGAAGCGAAAGTGGTCTATCAGGATCTGGACAAATGGGGATTCGAGATATCTGCCTACCCCTCTACGGGGAATCAGGCGTGATGTGTATGTATGTATTCACTTTTCAGCATAGAAAGTGATGATAGAATTGTTATGTCATGTCAAAAACTGGAAACAGGTTCCTAGCCCAACACCCAAAAGATTTCATTAACCCCTAGTATATTAGTCGCCTCCTTCAACACGCTGGGATGAACAGTGCATTCATTTTACGTTTTAAACTAGCACAGGACAACATATTAAAAAAAATACAGTTGAACAACAACATTAATTAACGGCCGAAACCCCATTGAAAAATTGTTTCTCGTTTGATTATTTAAGATAGGTAACACAGTGTCTGAATGGGTCACCATCTTTGATTGCCAGTTGCTTTGTTTGCGAAAGATTTTTGAGGGAAGTTTCTCTTACCCATTCGTCTATGGTTCGTCAACAAAATCAGTAGCTGAGTGAAAGTTGACAATACAAATAATAATTATTGTCGGCTGAATATTTCGTCAATTGTGAAGTCAAAGTTAGATATTTGCTTTGGGATCATATTTGGATCCTTAACTGGAAGGAACCGAACAACAAGGAAGTAGGTTGTAGCGGCAGGTGGCGTTGGTGTAACCATGGCGACGGAATAACAAGAAGTGCAAACGCCGTGGCATCAGTGTACTTGAGTCGACATAGCCTTAGGGGTGAATGACTTATTAAAGAGCAAAAAAAAAGTTTCTCTTATCTCTAGGTACTACCAATCTGGTAAAACTATTTATTAGTAGCTATAGACCTACATAATGACGATGTTAATGACTCAAACATCTGACTAATTCGATAATCTACGTTTTCAATTGAGTGTGTTGTATCATTTATTTAGTTATAATTTGATGTAACTGCGTTGTTGAGAGAAACTTTATGTTTAAATTTCAATATTATAATATTTGACAACCTCTGTGGTGCGATCGGTTAGCCGCTTGAACAATAATCGTGAGTAAGTTGATTCCCGGTGGAGGCTGAGTTAAAAACTACGCTTTTTCTCTGCTTTCCAGTCTGGTAACATGCTATATATGTATTTATCTATATATATAATGCGTAAGTTTTTCTTTAATATGCATTGAGTATTACCCTTGACACAAGTCCTAAATGTACATATTAAGTGGGTAATTTAATTGGTGTAATAATGTCCAAATATTATAAATATAATTTATCATTATATACTTACAGTTTTCTTAACAGTTTTATAACAAAATTTGTTCGGTTCTCCGCATTTATACCTCTCTCTTTGTGGTTTCAATTTTGTTTTGCGCACTCTGAAAATAAATTATATACGTGTTAAAAACGCTATCAATAATAACTGATCTATTATAATAATAATATTTGGATATTATTACACCAATTAAACTAGCCCCTTGCTAAGTACATTTATGACTTCTGTTAAAGGTACTAGTCAACGTATGTTTAAAAAATATACTTATTATACATAGATAAATACTTATGTATATAGCATATATAATCAATGACCAGATTGGAAAGCAGAGGAAAAGCGTAGTTCTTAACTCTGCCTCCACCGGAAAATCAACTCCGGGACCTCATGATTTGCGTTCAGGTGGTTAACTGATCGTGCCATTGAGATCGTCAAACCTTTAAAATTATAGAGTTGAACATCCATCGTATACAACCCATCAAACCCAATTTTATGACAACAATGTAACATTATTTCTCCGTGAGATTGAAGAAAATTTAGTACATGCATAAAATAAGGCCACCCATATGAGAAATGCTGAATTAAAAAGAGCAATTATTTTTATCATCACTTCACTACATAGTATAAAACAAAGTCGCTTTCTTTGTCCCTATGTCCCTTTGTATGCTTAAATCTTTAAAACTGCGCAACGGATTTTGATGCGGTTTTTTTTAATACATTGATTCAAGAGGAAGGTTTATATGTATAATAACATCCATTAAATAGTGGAGTAGGCCATATATTTTATACCCGAGCGAAGCAGGAGCGGGTCACTAGTAGTTAATAAATTGGAGTTATATTTAAAACATCTAAAAAAATTAGCACATATAAAATTCAAATTTATAAACCTTCCTCTTGAATCACTCTATCTATTAAAAAAAACCGCATATTTTATGCCAATATTTTATGTACAGCGAGCTAAATCTCCATAATTCATATACATATACATAAATTCACGTCCTTTAATCCCATTCGGGGTGGACAGAACCTCGGAGACATAATATCTCCCAGGTCACTTTTTAGCATAAATATTGGGATTTCGTTGTCATATGAAATATGAATGACAGGTTACTAGCCCAGCGTCAACTAGTTGCCATATACACAGTCCCTTACGATATGTCGGGAAGAACGGCAACTAGTTAGTATTCTTTGTATGACCTGGTACTAGGATATTATATCCACCCCAAAATATGAAAAAGCAATAGGAAATACTCAAAAAATAGTAGAGACTGCTCACTTTTGCCAATTAGAACACACACCAGTGTCCTTTTCGTTCAAAGCGTCACAAAACCTCACAACATCCAACAACAACACCACTAAGAGAAGGGTTGTAAAAAACTTCGCAAAAGAAATCATTTTCGCACAAACAATTTACTAAACATTACATGGAACAATGGAGCGAACTTTAAAGTACATTGATAAACTTATCGAAAACGGAAATTAATTATTCTTGCACCGAATAAAACCGCAAATCACAGTTGACAGACGCAAACATGTCAATTGTCAGATTGACAGCGCGTCCCTATAGGTCGAAGGCTACGATATAACTGTATTGTGCCAAAGGTTTGGAAAAACGGAAGTTTGGTAGGGTTCCTATGTCTGAATTAGAATAAGAAAACCTGATGAAACATGAGTATATTGGCATATAAAATAATTATCACGATCATTCTTCTTAACGCGGTGTTCAAGGGGTTTTGTATCGTTGCAATTGCATAGTAAATATTCTATTGTAAGTTTTCGAAAATTAAGTAAGCTTGTTCATCTAATGATTAATAACTAAACGGAACTTATCGCGTATGTTTTTATTTAATAAAGTTACCTTTATTATTAACCCGACGTTTCGGCTACGTTGCAGTAGCCTTGGTCACGGGCAGGCTGATGTTCTTCTAATTATACGAATTCTCCGTATTCCGGATTTTCGGTCACACATTTAAAGGCAATCTCCCATATAAATTCCTTTCACCGCTACTCTCAAATTTCAGTCTAGTTTTCCGATACTTTGTCGCAACCGCTAACCAAACTCCTGTCCAGTTAGCTTCAAAGTTCAAATTAATTATAAATTTCATAGACATACAAAGATAGAATGAGACTCCCAGTAACACCATATTATGACAGTAGAACAGACGCCATTTTGAAAAAGGGTGACGCTAAAAGTACATATAGAGATCCCGCCATATAAATTGGCAGTTGGGGGCGTCGCCACAGTCGCGTAATTCAGTGTTACCAGTAAACACGCCAAAACTAGCACTCACTGTGCCAAACCGCTCGATACATTATAGGTTTCATTTGTAACGGTCTTTGGTTGCAGAGCTATAAACTCAAATAAAACAAATTAATATATCAAAGTCAAAATATGTTTATTTAAAATAGGCCCTATCACAAGCTCTCTTTGAATGTTATCTTATAATCTAAGTATAACAACAATAAAGATTATTATTTTTATAATTAACAAACATAAAGATTAAGAAAGTGAGCAGTGTGCCAGTTTTTCCTTAACAATAATTATGATCCCTATCGCCTAACGTGGTAAACGGTAAAAAGTGGCTTTGTCCAGCTATCCTCAAAATAAAGATTTTTGCTCGAGCCGTATGGCACAGTGATTGCTAGTTTTGGCGTGTTTACTGGCAACAGTGAATCATGCAACTGCGGCGACGCCTCTATCTGCCATAATATATTCAAAATTATAAATATCACAAGCTCTCTTTGAAAGTTATCTTATGATTTAAGTATAAATTAAAAAAACTATTTCAAACATGGCACTGAGCATTGTCTTTACATATTTTTTACCAAGGTTAGATCAGCGGAGACCCTAGCTTGGAGAAGAACTAACAAGAAACTCCGGAAATCAATTTATTATAATCACCCTTAACAAACATAAAAATTACAAAGAGTGGGCAAAAAACACAACGCTGGTAATACTAAATTTACCTTTCATACAAAATAACACGCAATGGCGGAAACGTCAAATTTAGTTCCAAGTTTGGCTACTGCCAATTTATGTGGCGGGATCTCTACCAGCGTTGTGTTTTTTGCCCACTCTTTGTAATTTTTATGTTTGTTAAGGGTGATTATAATAAATTGATTTCCGGAGTTTCTTGTTAGTTCTTCTCCAAGCTAGGGTCTCCGCTGATCTAACCTCGGTAAAAAATATGTAAAGACAATGCTCAGTGCCATGTTTCAAATAGTTTTTTTTATTTATACTTAGATCATAAGATAACTTTCAAAGAGAGCTTGTGATATTTATAATTTTGAATATATTATGGCAGATGGATGGAGAATCTGAGATGCAATAGTGGCTAAGAAGCAAAAATCTTTATTTTGAGGATAGCTGGACAAAGCCACTTTTTACCGTTTACCACGTTAGGCGATAGGGATCATAATTATTGTTAAGGAAAAACTGGCACACTGCTCACTTTCTTAATCTTTATGTTTGTTAATTATAAAAATAATAATCTTTATTGTTGTTATACTTAGATCATAAGATAACATTCAAAGAGAGCTTGTGATAGGGCCTATTTTAAATAAACATATTTTGACTTTGATATATTAATTTGTTTTATTTGAGTTTATAGCTCTGCAACCAAAGACCGTTACAAATGAAACTTATAATGTATCGAGCCGTATGGCGCAGTGAGTGCTAGTTTTGGCGTGTTTACTGGCAACAGTGAATTATGCAACTGCGGCGACGCCTCCATCTGCCATAATATATTCAAAATTATAAATATCACAAGCTCTCTTTGAAAGTTATCTTATGATCTAAGTATAAATTAAAAAAACTATTTCAAACATGGCACTGAGCATTGTCTTTACATATTTTTTACCGAGGTTAGATCAGCGGAGACCCTAGCTTGGAGAAGAACTAACAAGAAACTCCGGAAATCAATTTATTATAATCACCCTTAACAAACATAAAAATTACAAAGAGTGGGCAAAAAACACAACGCTGGTAATACTAAATTTACCTTTCATACAAAATAACACGCAATTGCGGAAACGTCAAATTTAGTTCCAAGTTTGGCTACTGCCAGCTTATGTGGCGGGATCTCTAATGGATTTTCAATTGATCCTTGCGACTCTAGAGATCCCGCCACATAAATTGGCAGTAGCCAAACTTGGAACTAAATTTGACGTTTCCGCCATTGCGTGTTATTTTGTATGAAATGTAGAGATCCCGCCACATAAGCTGGCAGTAGCCAAACTTGGAACTAAATTTGACGTTTCCGCAATTGCGTGTTATTTTGTATGAAAGGTAAATTTAGTATTACCAGCGTTGTGTTTTTTGCCCACTCTTTGTTATTTTTATGTTTGTTAAGGGTGATTATAATAAATTGATTTCCGGAGTTTCTTGTTAGTTCTTCTCCAAGCTAGGGTCTCCGCTGATCTAACCTCGGTAAAAAATATGTAAAGACAATGCTCAGTGCCATGTTTGAAATAGTTTTTTTAATTTATACTTAGATCATAAGATAACTTTCAAAGAGAGCTTGTGATATTTATAATTTTGAATATATTATGGCAGATGGAGGCGTCGTCGCAGTTGCATAATTCACTGTTGCCAGTAAACACGCCAAAACTAGCAATCACTGTGCCATACGGCTCGATACATTATAGGTTTCATTGTAACGGTCTTTGGTTGCAGAGCTATAAACTCAAATAAAACAAATTAATATATCAAAGTCAAAATATGTTTATTAAACTATTTCAAACATGATTAATAATTAACGGGACTTATCCTTCTTATTATATTTTACATATATTATGTGTTCCTTCACTCTGTCCGCAATAGACCGTTTAGTGTGTTCGACGTAGGATTTCCCACAGCTGCAATCAATCTTATACACACCCTTATATCTTATATCATGAGTATAAATCGCGAATCTCTTAAAACTATTATTTCAAACATGGCACTGAGCATTGTCTTTACATATTTTTTACCGAGGTTAGATCAGCGGAGACCCTAGCTTGGAGAAGAACTAACAAGAAACTCCAGAAATCAATTTATTATAATCACCCTTAACAAACATAAAAATTACAAAGAGTGGGCAAAAAACACAACGCTGGTAATACTAAATTTACCTTTCATACAAAATAACACGCAATGGCGGTAACGTCAAATTTAGTTCCAAGTCTGGCTACTGCCACCTTATGTGGCGCGATCTCTAACTGCCGTGTGTGTTTGAGGTCTATGAGTGTATAAGAAACAAAAGTCTTTTGTCATGATCGGGGAATTTATGACTTTTACTGTAGTATTATATTATCTGTGACTTTTATAAGGTTTAAGTTTATAAGAACAAAAGATAATATTTTACATTTTAAAACTGGCGCCACTATACATTGTCATGGCCACTATACGTTCGCGTGCTTCGCAATGAAAAATATTGTCTTTTGTTCTTATAATCGTAAATCTTATAAAAAGTTACTGGGACTACACTTTTAGCGTTGACCGTACATACAGAACCCAATTTAAAATACAATACGCTCTTTGCTCATTACAGGAATCTCACGCATCACACAGGATATCTCCGAATGGAATATTTAACTGCGTGAGTGTATAATCTTAGTTCCTATCTTTAATTCAAATTGGTCGTCCCGTAAACATGACATATTTGGAAAGGATATTATGTACGTGTTACATTCAAGACTGTGTACTATGCAAATTGGGACTAGAATACAATTAAACTATCTGTCGTCTTAGATATTTTCGGGTGAGACACTGGCCATTATTTTAGATGTTCCTAAACTAGGTAGGCTTCGTAATATGAAGGTAATGGAGATTTATATTTTACCCAACCTTTCCGGTATTCTAGTTCCCGCATATATACATAAAACCATATCCGAGTGACGAAATGGACTCGGTACTTAATAATACTTACTACTTAAACTTAATACTTGATCACCTTTCGCATAACTTTAAGGGTAAGTCCCGTTTACTTAAAATTATAATAAAATCCCAAGCAACTACCTTTCTTTCCGTCCTATCAAAGGAAGTAACTAAGGGACTAGATGTATATGGAGTCGGCCAGGGTTCACCATTAAGTGTTGGTGTATGCTGATGACAATACGGGTTCTGGGGCCAAGGAATCTTGGCGATATCTGATGAGTTAGGACAATGGCCTGCCTCGTAAAGCAATGCAACTATATGATATCCTGTGCACAGGTAGCTGAACAAACGGGAAAGCTGAGTGTTAACGAAATGGCTAGGTTCTGTTATAAAAAGAATTACTATAGAGTTTACTTATATCTTTTGAATTGTAAATTCAAATATGATTAATAAGTAAAGGGATTTATCGCGTAAGTTTTTATATAATAAAATTACCTTTATTAACCCGACGTTTCGGCTACGTTGCAGTAGTAAAAACTATAACTTCAAACATAATTATATGTCATATGTTTAAAGTGAGAAGGTTAACTAATAAATTGGGTAATATGATGGCTATTGCTTACGCTGTAATTACCTCTTTCTAGAAGTAGTAGTGCTAAAATTATAACTTAATATGTCTCGAAATCTATATCTAATTTATATATTTCATATTTTATACATCTTTCCACGCTTATAAAAAAACATTTCTTCTGGTTTTTCATAGGTATTTAACCATTCGCAAACTTTACCGTTTAAATTCAATTCAATTTAATAGCCTAACTTAAAGCTCAAAACCCAGTCATATTCTAAATTAGTCACTTTCTCCACATATACACTACATGCAAAGGTAAACATTAAAAGAACAATATGTATGACGTAGATAACGCCATGTCTCATTTGGTATTCATACCGCGCAGGACTTTGCTGTATAACTCATACATACTCGTACATATGCATCGCAACAATTATCCCACGGGGTAGTCAGGGCATCGAGAATGTAATCGATTACATATACATGTACATTCACGGCCTTTAATCCCTTTCGGGTGGACAGAACCTCGGGGAAATAACATTTGTGAGGTCACTTTTACCATGAATATTGGGGTTTCGATGTCATAATGTAACATTGGTAACAGGTGGCTAGTCCATCGCCCAACTGATTCCTTTGAACTCTAATGCATTAGTACAGTCCTACGACATGCCAGGAAGAACGGCAGCTAGTTAGCACTCTATTTTCTTCTCATAAAAATTGATTAAAGATTACAAACATACTTTGTAATCTGTGAAGTAAATAGAATAGTAACTAGCTGACTTTCTTTCCAGCGGAGTAATAGAAGACGACTAAGAGCAGTAGAGATAAATGAGATTTACTTTGTGATGAGCTGGTAACCTCCAACCATATGGATACCACCTAACCTTAGTAGGGTGGTCGTTAAGATTTTGTTTCCATAGTTATGTCCACTCCAAAAAGAATTAAACGACCTCTATGTATCCATGGATCTATGCAGTGTCGAACGCAATAACTCAAACTTGTGACTACCCCGATAAGTTAACAGTCGTTATACTATACATCACTACATAGTATAAAACAAAGTCGCTTTCTTTGTCCCTATGTCCCTTTGTATGCTTAAATTCAAAGATTTAACTACGCAACGATGATGCGGTTTTTTTTAATAGATAGAGTGATTCAAGAGGAAGGTTTATATATATAATAACATCCATTAAATAGTGGATTAGGCTATATATTTTATACCCGTGCGAAGCCGGAGCGGGTCGCTAGTTGTATTACATATTAAATCACCACTCAGTCATCACATACTAAGTAGCACTGGATTCTGTGTAATTGATAAACTGTGATTTAAGATGACATTAATTATTCCTATCACCCTTTAGAACTTAACAATAAATAAATCAAATGTCAAATTGATAAAGAGTTCTGATTGATTTATATCTATATATGTATGTACTGACTATCTCTCTTATCATTAGGGAACACACACACAATCACGTCTGAAATCTAAAACTGGGTGTACAGAGCAAAAGGTCACAAAAATATATAGAGAAAATGTTTAAAACCTTAAGCACTTCTTACGATATGACGACTAAAAAGGCAGTTGGTTTCATTAGTAGCTGACCAGATCAAACTTTTTGAAGAAACCTGCTTCTGTCTCGAAATAGGTAAATTCTGGGTTTGTATATATATCTACTCATAACATGCCTTCAAAATTACTGAGATAGGCATTCAAAGGTCTGACTACCCTTCACAATAAATAAGGAAGCGTGTGTACACAAATCGTGAAGCATTTGTTATGTGTATGGCGTAACATAGTTAATCTATCACCTCTCACATTGGATATCAACGATACAAACTCTAACTACCCCGAAAATGATTACAGTCGTGATATTTTACATTTGACGGTGTTTAGTTCATCGCACCAGAGTAAACACTTCATTATCTATCCGTTCCTTCCGGTATTTTAGCCGTAATCTATATGTATGACTAACTAAAACGAGATTAATACGTAAATACATGTATTAAAATTCATCTAATCCTTTTGCGGAGGCCAGAAATTGAGATATACGCTAACTCTTTAATCAATCAATCAATCAGCCTATGTGAGTCCACTGCTGGACGTAGGCCTCCCCAATGTTACGCTACAAAACACGATCACTCGTGGCCCTCAGCCAACCACTACCAGCGACCCTTTTCAAGACATCTGTCCACCTAGCAGGGCTTCCTTCACTTTTATCATATCTATCGAAATTATGATAGAATATTAGGAATTACTTGTGAAAGGTTGCTAGCCCATAGCCCAATAGGGTCAAATG
Organism: Leucoptera coffeella; assembly: GCA_030578115.1. Taxonomy (NCBI): domain Eukaryota; kingdom Metazoa; phylum Arthropoda; class Insecta; order Lepidoptera; family Lyonetiidae; genus Leucoptera; species Leucoptera coffeella. The sequence continues at coordinate 88,482 of JAMBLF010000641.1, read as the reverse complement.
TATCCATATGTTACGTTACGTTCTTTCTTAGAATATAATATGTAAATCAGCTACATATAGCTGCTACATATAGCTGTTTTACATATATTCGAACAGAGGTACAAGTATATTAATGACTTTACCAGACCAGTCTGCTTTTTATATCATTGTACAAAAATAAAACATAAGTACGCATCTTTACACCTTAAAAGGACAAACATATACGTCATTATTATTATCGAATATATCACTCAAAAGTTATAGTTATTGGTTAAACTTTGTCATGCTTTTTAATTTTGAATCAACTTCTTTCCAAACTGTTCACATTCAGTTAGATGGTGTGTAGGTACTGACTATCTATATCGAAAATTAGTTATAGTTAAGGATACAAAGCTGGAAAAGGGACTCGATCACGCAAAACTAATTCCAGATGTCATGTTTTGAGAACTACTTAACCTTTACCCAAAACTATGTAACTCTTGTATTAAATTCTTATTACTTGTTATGTTTAAGCAAATTTCGAAAAGCGTGGCTTCCATTATTTGTTGCATTTTAAAGCTGCCCATTGTTTATTTATATTTCATGTAAATTAAAACAAAAATGTTTAATAAAAATCTCTTTCCATTACACTTTCATTTAATTCTGGAGAGATAAAAACGTAGTGAACAACCCAATTGGCATCATCAGTTGAGATTGCAAAAATACTCTAAAGTTTTAGAATCTAAAGCTGCTACTTTCAACCTACGATTAATAAATATGAACAAGTATACTTACGCTTCATAAATTTCAGTTCTGCATGAAGTATTCGTCTTGCAACTTCCTTGATCATCGCATATCCCTCTGCATTCAGCAGAACATTCTCTATAACACGTGTTCCCATTGGTTTCATTCTTGACAAACCCCTCATTACATGAACACGTATGTGGCCCAACACAAACCGCGTTTACACATTCATCACAAACCGGTTCACATAGTTCATTTACTTTTTCATAACCTTCGTTGCAAACACACGTGTTAGGTTCAACACATTTTCCGTTTACACAATTTTCACAAATTGGTTCACATACTCCGTTTACTTCTCTATGTCCTTCACTACAAGTACACTCGTTTGGTTTCACACAAAACCCGTTGAGACAATCCTCACAAATTGGTACACAATGTAAATCGTTGCTTTTCACATAACCATCATTACAAACGCACGTGTTTGCTCCATCACATTTTCCGTTTACACAATCACATTTAGGTTCACACGTGAAATGATCTCGATTTACAAATCCGTCATTGCATTTACATTTCTCATTTTCACATACGCCGTTTTCACACTCAATGCATTTAGAACTAGGTGTTGTTATATCTTCTTCACAGTACGTTTCATTATATTTCTTGAATCCAACAAAGCAGACACACGTATCATTATGGCAGAAACTGTTGGTACAGTTTTTAGTACATTTTTCGATGCAAGTATTGGTGTTGTCATCCAAAGTAAGGGGAGGTTCACAATAGCAATGTTCTGGTGCGATACAGGTTCCATCTTTGCACCCAGTACTGCATGTTGGTTTGCATTTGTCCTGGATGGCGTCGTATTCCCAGCCATTGCAGCAGATAGTCTGTTCTGTAGGAACTGTATACGTCTGGAAGTTAAAATTATTATGAGAAACTTAAATATAGTATAAATCACACTTAATAATAAGGGTTATTAATTCATTTAACAAAACAAAAAGCGCCATAAACTTCATACAAAAACATCGTACACAAACTTTAATTAAAACTGCATGAAAATCTATAGCTGACTGATACATTAGGTACTGACTATCTTGTATGGGAGTCCGTTTCAACACAGTAAAACAGTGATTGGAGCCAGAGCTGTCCTAATTCAAGCTCCGAACCCTGTCGTACTGTATAGTCAATGGCAATCTAACGATAAAAAAATCATTAAAGTTATAAAAAATGTAAAAATTGACAATATTCCAACTTAACTCCAAAAGTCCTACAACCTTTCCACTGCTTTAGCTTACTTCTATCCCCTCCGAGATTGATTGATTAATATTCGATTCGGAAATTAAAAAATTAAGTGATGTGTGCCGTAATCGTACCTCCTTCTTAGTCTTCCTCTGCGTGCATCGCTTCTTCCCACACCACTTATTTACTGTCACCGCCACCACTCGCATCCGAGTTTTGTGAGCACTGGAAAAGAAGAGCTATAAGTAAGATGTATAAGTATGTTTACCGTTATACTTGAAAGGAGGGAGGGAAAACCTGTGAGATTTTCTCTCTACTTGAGTTGCAGAAGAATTTATTATCATATATATATAATAAATAAATATCTGCTATATAGTAGACTATACTTATAATATGTGAGATGATGACTAGGAATAGCACATCCTGACATATTCTATGTATTATTACAGTAATATAGGCAATAATAATTCTCCGGTTGTCCGAAGTATGTAACCATAACAATATTAGTATTATAAGAAGATATTACCTTATTTTAACAACACAGACACCCTTATCATCTTTTTCGAGACTAAAAGATGTTGATACTAGATTTAATATTATAACTAGAATCACATTTAAATGAAACAAATTCATATTGTTTAATTGATCAACGATTAGTACTATTATCAAATAATCATGGTGATCATTAAAGTTATACGTTTATATTATATGATAAAAGTATATTTATTTATGTAACTCAAATCATCTTACAAACTAATAAATTATTTTTATTTTGGGGTAGAACTTTATTTATAGCTCATAATTATCATCAATTAATTGTTATTATTATTATTTTCTTCTTCACTTTAATTATTTACTTTATTTACATACACTTTATTTTTATCAAAAACACAAAATACTAAACAAATATAATTTAATCACTTAGTTACGTTGAGAAAACAAAGAGAAAGCCTTTTTCTTCCAAAATATTTAACTTTATTTTTGGTAAAAATGCGAATTGTTATGTTGTATTCTTGTCGAGACTATCTCCTATGAAATGCACGAGAGAAAGAGCATTTTGATAAGTATCATGCATTGGTGGAATATTAAGATGAACAACAAAGCTGTTTGTTTGTTTAAGTATATCGATCATAGATTGAGTTAATGTTACCCCTAAAAGAAACGTTAGATCTTATAAAAAAGAAGAATTTAAAGTAGCAACTTTATTCGAACAATCCACATAAATAATAGAGCTAATAATTTAGATTATTTCTATTGAATATAATTTTAATAGTATTATTTAATTACTTCTAAGTATGAAAATATCTAATTACGTTCATTAAAAAATTGCTTAATTCGGCAAAGCTCAGTTATTTGCGGCTTGACTTTGTATCCGTGGGGTTCGAATCCCGCCTGAGCATGTTTCAATGGAAATGAAGTTTAATAAATTGCTATAAACATTTTCTTAATATACTCGTAAATACATTTGCGAAATACACCCAATTTTAGGGTGAGGGAAAACATCGTGAGGAAACCTACCTGTTGCCCGAACAGGTAATAGTTAGTGCTTGCAAATGGCAACATGGCTTACCACCCCTCACATTTATAATGACTATCTGGCCAACATGTAGGTTCGAGGTGGCCATAGAATTACTACCACCGCGATTGCGGAGATGGAAACTTGAACCTCTGACTACGCCGCAAGGGTTAATGGTCTTGAACAAGTTTGTCTTTTTACAGAACCTATTATTTTTTTGCCTAACTTCGCTGAATAATACTTTTAACTGGACTATCACTTTCTTTTAAAAACTTTTTTTTTAGTTATACGCAAGTAAATCCGAGTACAAATATATAGCAATCCAATCCTGCGCCCTATAAACGAAAGTGCTATGCAAATATCAACTTTAGTGCCATTTCAATAAGATATATAAGTTTTAATGCGAAATTATTCAAATATGGCACAGTTTCTTGCGCATACAAATACGGAATAAAATTTGCAAACTGTGCTCCTCAAACTGTAATTCAATTTTAATATACGAGTAGTTATTCTTCTGTGCTAACCGGTGGCGTAAAAATTATGACAATTACATGCCTGATATACTTAGCATGAATATACTTAGCATGATTTAGGCACACTTAGGTGCCTAAGAAGACTGAATTTCCAGAGTACCAAAAGTTTTTGTTGGTTCTTCTCCAAGCTGAGGCTTTCAAATAAAATAAGCAACCTGTGTTCGATGACCTTATTTTTACTTTTTTTTATGGGTGATATTCGATAATTACCAAGCTGTAAAATAATCTGTCGGGTGATGCGTAACCTACCCAATGCTATTAACCCAAATATACTGTCATTAAAACCTTATCAATCCCTTTAATAGTTGTATATCAACAACAATTTTTTTAGTACTAAAATGTGCAGACAAAAATAATTTTAGTTCTTAATTTAGCAACCAGATTACTAGTCTATAACTCTATATACAACTTCGGTCGCATCGCACTACACTTTGACAGCCGCTTGAGCTGTCAAACGTCAGATGGGTCCGCCATGACAGGAAGCGACGCCATTATCTCCCGCGCTTTTGCTTATCAGCTGACGGCTGGCCAGGATTTTGACCCTGTTCTACTATGTTCCACTATTTAGTAGATTATTAGGAATGTTCCACTCGAAAATTGAACATTTGTATATGAGTCAGCTCTTAAAAACACAAAGGAAAATGCGTAGTGTAATTTGTTAAATTGTGACGGGTGTTCGACAGTAAAGACTGTAAAATTCTAATTACTGTGTCCTCTGGAGTATAAAAGGACTATCCACCCCCAAAGGGATATAAGAACGAGAATATAGTTGCACATTTTTATCATATTTAACTGAAAAAGGATCTCATTACTTTATTAGTAACATTTAATATATTCATAAACTATCCAATAGCTGACTGAAAAAGTAGGTTTTGAGAATCCAAAAACAAACACAAAGATCAGCTGAAGAATTCTAATGGCCTTTATACACCTCCTAAGGAATAACATTCGTGACGTATTTCTTATAAACGCATAATACAAAGTCACGATGTCAATTTTACCTATACTAAAAACTGTCGAGTATGATATAAGTATATGTATATATATACGAGTAACACAGGTGTATTATCTTTAAAGCGAATGTATACCAAGATCATGAAAAATACCAATTCCTAAACCTTGCCCACCCCTTTAAGTTAAAAAGGCGTGACGAACGAGTAGTTTAAACAGGTTGCATAATTAAAAGGTGCCCTTAAATCAGTATAGGAGTGGTACAACCTCAAACGTCTTGCGTAGAACCTCTTGTTGAAAGGAGAGAGGGTGCGATGAAAGGCTGGGTTGCCATGCTAAACCAATTAGCTCGTTTAAGACGTATATGGGATATTAATTACATACATATATTGACGTCTCTACGTCTCTCCCTAAGGGGATAGGCAGAGACTATCGATTGCCATCTGGCATAATCCTGACAAATCTACCTTGCCTCACTCATACCATACATGCTGTTCTATTCTTCACAATGTTTCTTCTTTTTATTCAGAAATAAATTATACTTATAATGTTTATAACCAGCTTTCTAAAATGAGAATACGTTATATATATGGCTTTCCCTCTGTAGGCAGACGGGCTGTATGTGTATATGTGTTAATCTGTTTTACCTTTGTGTTATATTATACCTAAGCTACTCTATTTGTTCATTTTAATTAACAAACAAATTTCTTTTTATCAAAGCTTGATTGGAAATAGGTGGAAACTATTAATCGACCGGACAAGAGAACACGCGATCCTCGATAAAGAATATGTACACTTGATTTGCAATGTTCTTCTCGACCTTTGTTTTTCAACCCTACCGCTTCTTTTACCATTCACTCTATACCCGAACTGTGTTTACATTCCTGTCTCAATTTTCTTCGTAACATCTTCTTTACAACCTCATCGTTTGTAACTATTATTTATCCCTCTAAACAGGGTAATTTCTCCCTTAAAACCTGGCAACTCCATCCCCTTTCGCGTCGATACCCGCGCATGCGCGTTAAGGCTGTGATACACCACTAAGCCTTATTGACACATATTGAGAAACGTGAAAATATACCTTTTACTATACCCAGTATTAATACTTAATATAAAAATATACTCAAAACTGTTACTGAATAAAAAGTCAATTTAAAATCGCCTAATATATGGTGGGAGCTGTTAATGTGTTTTTTACACAGAAATTACGAGATTTTTATGTATCGTTATAAAGTGTTATAAAATGTTGAGTGACTTAAAAGTGTTATGATGTCGGCTTTTAGCCCTATAGTGTTATGAAAGTGTAATATTAGTGTCGGAAGATGGTTCAGTCTTGCATAACATGAATTGAATGTAAGTACGTCTATTATATAGGTGTCTGCTGGTGGTTACCTAAGGGTGAAATTATGCTTACACACACATTTTACATACACATCTTTCTATTCTCTTAGAGATACATACTCGTTTATTCACGTCCATATTCCTTTCAGGGTAAACAGAACCTAGGGGACATAATATCTTCTAGGTCACCTTTAGAATTGCTATCGAGGTTGTAATTGTGTTGATATGAAATGTAGGTGAGTGGTTACTAGCCTATCGCCCAATAGATTCAATATATCACTTTGTGTCTGTGGCATAGAATATCTATACTAGTAGGCAGGTATTATAAGTTTTAGTTACACGTACTTAGGAATTCATGGAATACCTATTAAGTTATATAACATACATTAACATCATATTAGAAATGCTAATAAGTAACCCAGAAGTTGTTTTCATGTCTCCTAGATCCTATCTACCCAGAAAGGCATTAAATGACAAGAATGTATATGTAAATACATTAATATACGCAACAAACATCAAATCCTATTTCACCTAGATAACTTTAGTAACTTTAAAGATACCTAGATAACTTTAGTACCTTTTTTGATAATTTTAGTTAGTAACTTTATGATATATTATATCTGTACATGTCCTATACACTCACGTCCTTTAATCCCTTTCAGGGTGGACAGAACCTTGGAGACATGAAAACATGTCTTAGTTCACATACAAGCCTGCATATTGAGATTGTGATGTTATATGGACCATTGGTAGAACCATAGGTTGCTAGGCCATCGCCTATAAGACTCCATTGAACTCTGGTCCCTTAGTCGCTGTAGATATGCCGGGAAAAACGGCAGCTAGTTCTTATAATTTTTAAGTCTAAGGTACCAAGACTAGCACAGGATTCTATATAACGTATATATATGATATAACGGAAATAAAGGCATTTAATTAATTAATTAATTTTGTCGACCTCCGTGGCGTGATCGGTCAACCACCTGAACGCTAATCGTGAGGTCTCGGGTTCGATTCCCAGTGGAGGCAGAGTTACGAACTACGCTTTTCTTCTGCTTTTCAGTCTGGTTGTTGATTATATATACTATACTATATGTATTTATATATATATATAAATATAATAAGTATATTTTTCTAAAATTTACGTTGACCAGTACCCTTAACACAAGTCTTAAATGCATTTGCAAGGGGCTAGTTCAATTGGTGTAATAGTCTCCTAAATATTATTATTATTAATTACTTTTTATTCAAATCCTCGACTAGCACGAGACATTAGAAATGCTACGTAATAATGAATTATATGATTTCGTGACTCTGCTACACTTAATCAGTGATTGCACGCAATGATTTTTAGGTGTTGGTATTAAATTTTTATCTCAAATGGCTAATCAAACATGCCATACATATTTACGACTGTTAACCTGTTTCATGTAGTCAGAGGATTGTCTGACTGTATTTTAGAACAAAAAGACAAACTCATTCACGACCATTAACCCTTGCGAGTAGTCAGAGGTTCATGTCTCCTAAATCGCTGAGTGAGTAATTCTATGGGCATCTGTATGTAATGTAATGTATTTAAGACTTAATAATATTCTAGAATAATAATAGTAGATACACATATATAACCTAGGTTACGTTTAGCTTTTTCTATCGAGATTTTACTTTATTTGTTTGTAATGTAGGTAAGAAGGTTCAATATGTTATTTAATAACAACTATAGATATTATTCATCGTAAACTCGTAGTAGCATTCATGTCAAAACTGTTAAGAAAAAATTCATCTCTATGTGTGTAACAATATAAAAGGAATTAAGAATGAAATTTATTTAGTTAAGAAATACTTTTTACTGATCATAAGAACTACGATTATTAATATCTATCTGACTTCAAATATTAGGATCATAATACCTGACTGACTTAAATTATTTACTAAATTAATAAGGAATTATAATCAATATCCATTATAGAACGATAACTATAAAATTATTAATTATTATGCAATTCTAAGCATTAACATACATACACGCCGCATACATATGCCGCTCAAACCCTGCCTACCTCAAAGGGATTTATACTAGCTAAACTAATAGCTAACCTTATACTTAACTAAGTTAAACTAGTTCAAGACAAAGCCTATGCACCAAAAACTGCAGTAAGTTAACTGCCTACCTATTAAGTCGGTCAGACGATAGCGTGTCAGGCAATTGTTTCAAAAGTTCGCAATATTTCCATGCCCTAAATGTAGTATTGTGCTGGTTGAGACGTTAAAAAATGGTAATTAGCTGTCTTTATTCTAGTCTTTTAGATTAGATTTCTTGACGGAAAGGAAATATTGATGAAACGTAGGTCTTTAGATTAGCTTGAATTAGCTTAGAAGATAAGTATCTAACTTAAAAATTAAAGTATTATAAATCAATACTCCGGAAATCTGGTATCTTTGTTCCACTCATAAATGGAATGGAAATATAATGCGAACTAAAAGTCTTTCTTTTAGCGTTAGAGATATACATAACCAACATACTTGTAATAGAAATTTAGTAACTCATGGAGTAATGTTACTCTAAATAAGTTATTTGAATCTTCGTCTCTAAATCGATAATGACAAGTAATCTTTGAATGCAGTTCTTCGATCTTTTCGGAGATTATTGATTTTAGTATGTACATAGCATACCTATGTACTGAGTACACATACAAAACAATCGAAGCCGCTTAGAACACCGTGTCTCGATCGATCACCGTAATAAAATGACAATGGGCGTGGTTTGTAACCGAATGGGTGACGTTAGAAGTACCTATAACCGCCGAGAGTGTATGAAGAGGTGTATGAATATCAATGAAGCGAAAGTGGTTTGTCAGAATCGGGACAGATGGGGAGTCGTGATCTTTGCCAAACTCTCTACAACGAATCAGGCGTGTTGTGTATGTATGTATCACTACATAGTATAAAACAAAGTCGCTTTCTTTGTCCCTATGTCCCTTTGTATGCTTAAATCTTAGAAACTACGCAATGGATTTTGATGCGGTTTTTTTTAATAGATGGAGTGATTCAAGAGGAAAGTTTATATGTATAATAACATCCATTAAATATAGGAGTGGGCTATATATTTTATACCCGTGCGAAGCCGGAGAGGGCCGCTTGTGTATTTATAAAAAAAATTATGTTTTTCGTAGTTCAGTCCATTCCAAAACGTATAAAAGCATGAATTTGTAATTTATTGCTGTTTCCACCGAGTTAGCATGTTATAACACATTTGAATTAGGCAACAATGAAAAAACACTTCACCCAATTACTTTCATTAAAGAATTAACGAACACGCTATATGCTTGTAATAGGAAATTAAAATTCATTGACTGTGTACTATTAGTTAGTACACAGTAATTATTTTCATTTGCGGATTTGGGATTAATATAATGTAACCAGCTTCCCGATAAACTGTTATTGGCGAGGAAGGAAAGGTAAATATTACTTATACGGTGAGAGTAACATCGTGAGGAAATCAGCCTATATTTCCTAATAAGAAGTAGTTAAAGCCTTTACGTGACATGGAATACCAACTGTCACGTTTGTGATGAATATTTGGGTAATATTAGATCGATGTGGATAAAAATGAACCATTTCGATATAGTGGACTCCGCTAGGAATAATACTCCTGAAGTATTTAGGACACAAAAACCACTGACTAACAGATGATATCAATAGCATAGCATAGAAAATATTATATGTATTACAAGTAGGTATAACTGTTCTTATATAAGGGTATCAGTATGTACGTAGCAAACTGTCTCATATCACTTATATAGCACATCCATATCCGTTAATTTGATATAAAACGTGACACATGTGTAGTAATCTCTAAAATCTCAATTAAAATTTATCACTGTCAATTCCAAAACCTCATTCTTATATCTGTAACACAACTATGTATAAGATATCGCACCTCACACACTGTCGCACAAAGTACAGACAGTGCTTGCTGGTTTTTGTTTATATCATTATCTTTGTTATATTAATATGATATTAGAATGTCATTGTCTTTCACCGTCTGAAAATGTAACCGAATTGTGGCGCAACGGCCGGGAGGCACCGGCCTGCTGCCCTCTGACACAGGCCATTCAATAACCTAGCCGAGGCAATCAATCAATCAGCTTATGACAGTCCACTGCTGGACGTAGGCCTCCCCAAGGTAACGCCACAAAAGCCTCAGCCAACCACTACCAGCGACCTTTTTCAGGTCATCAGTCCATCTGGCAGGGGCCACTAAACTTTGTTAAATGTTGTAATCATTTTTTCGGAAATAAATACCTTATTACTCTCTCATCCCCACGTTCCCCCCTTCCAGAGCGCCCCTTGTAATGTGGCAATGTCGCCGCTGCTGGTGGTGGCCTTCAGCTGGCTGCTGGTGGCGACGCAGCCCCAGCAGATGCTGACCGCTGACGAGGAGGAGGATCCGCTGCAGCCGGAGCTGGACTACTATGACGAGAGCCGCCTCAATGTGTCCGGTGAGTTTGAGATAAGAAACTTGGTGTGGTCATATATAGGGATAATCTGTTAATAATATATGCTTCACTTGAGTATACACTTTTTTTTTTCAATAGAGATGGAGCAATCAGAGGCTTGAGTGGCTATCTTCGAAATTTCGAAGGCATGTTAGTTATGGGCCACTTAAAGCCTGAGTGTCACTAGATAGACCGTATCGCCGTATACAGGCACTGGCCATTATCTATTTCAAGAGATAGATGTAGTTAGAAAATGTAATATGCTATATATGTTACTTTAGGACCATGCTTGCGAGAAAGTCAAGAGATAATGTTCGTGAATTATATGTACATACTTATTCCGTAAAATATATATCTAAATATACCGTAAAATATATTATTTATACAAAAATACACAGGTTTACGTGGCTATGATCATGGATCCCCATTTTTTTCGATCCTAGCAAACCGATTTCGCTTCATTAACATCCGTACACCTCGTCATACAAACAATTAATACAGTATGCTCAGTTACACATAATTATTCAGTATTTACTGGAAGTATTTACCGGTATGAGGCTAGGACTTAATGAGAGGTATTTTGGCATCAACTCTAATGCAATTGGAACAATACTGCGGTATTGCCTTGGCCATTTGCAGGCTGTGACGCAGTGTGATTATTCACGACCGTAATTGCTTAATAGGTAGACTGAATCTAGAGACATTAAGTTATCGTTTTATTGTGCATAAAATAGACATACATACATATTCAAGCAATTCCTTATGAGATGGACTAAACTGCAAATACAGAAATATCTTCACTAATACTATTAACATAATAAAATTATAATAATTGATGGCATAGACATGATATGTTGGTTATAGGTTGCTAGTATATCTCTAAATAAATTCAATGTACATATTCAGGTAATAAATTCCAGTCAATGGAAATTAAAATACATACATATATGTATAATTATAATAGGTACCTACAAGCGGTATATAACTACGTCGCGATAACAGGTCCTTAGTTTTTTAAGCTTTGCTATCGGTGCTGTGATGTATGTATTATATAAATACGTAATATAAATGTTAGGTTGCTAGCCTATTGTCCAATTAATTTCCATTTGACCCCTTGTAATATGCCTTTCCTACGAAAGTATTAAAGCGTTTGGCAGACATCCAAAAGTATTCACTCAATACCCTATGCGCCGCACAAACACCGAAAATGGGCCAAGTTATATGCATTTCTGTTTACATTGCACTCACGTCAATAAACTCGCATGGAGTGGACAGCACAAATAGTTTCGAACTTCTTTTCATCCTGTATAGTCTTTTTTCTTTCGAGTTAAGACCAAATTTAAACTAAATCTATACGCTAAAGATAATTGAAATGTATATTGACACCTACGTTAGGATAGTAAATGAAGAAGTTAATATGACTCCGAGGCACTGTTGGCCTCGAAAGGGATTTAAAGATATGGGTATATGAATGTATTGACTCATAACATACATATACAATAAATATACGTATTACGATTTATAATACATAATAAAATATCTAGCCTCTAACGCCATGGAGTAAAAAGATATCTAGTAGCATTATAACGTCGCAAATTAGCATATATACATATACATACATCCATACCATCGCGCCTGATCCCCTATAGTGGGGTAAGCAGCGATCACGGATCTCCATGTGTCCCGATTCTGACAAACCACTTTCGCTTTATTGAAACTCATAAGTACACCTCCTTATACACACTGCAATTAAAAGTACTTCCAACGTCACCCTTATTCAATATGACGTCTATCTGACTGTCATATGTCGTATTGGCATATATGTATGAATAAATATATCTAATATACATATAACTGCATTATTTCTCAAGGATGTCGTGTTGAAGTTACATTTTTCAGTACTTCACATGCAACAATAATTTTGTAGGTTAAGAGAATTTGGTTCAAGGGAACAGACGTATCATGTCCTTAGTATACAATGGGGCGAACAAAAGAATATCTTAGCTAATATAAAGGTTCTATCTATATCAATAAAAGTATAGATGGACGTGAGCAAACATAGTAAAACACAAAATAGCTGTCAAAGTTAGCAATAACACTTGCTTGTGAATTATTGCTATGACTGTATATTCAGGAGTTTATGTTAAATAAATATATCATGTACTTACAGTTTTCTAGCCTTTTCCGGATAGACAAAAGTTCAAAAAAGTCCTTTAACATTTTTATCAGGATAATGATGGTAATATGAAATGACAATGCTATGCACTTTTTTTAAGACCATTACGCGAAGTATTAACTTTAATCGCCGACTACGACATGCCAAGCAAAACGGCAGCTACTTATCGTTCAGTATACGTCCCAGACTAACTCGTTATTGTATTTTTAGTAAAGGTCAAAGTGATTAACCTTGACACAGTAGGCCTTTTCACTAGCCTTATCTTAAAGACTGATAAGTGTATTGGTTGAATAGCACGGTTGATTAGAGTTTCCGGGATCGATTCCCGGCGGGGGTTGTAATTGGGATAGTTAGAGTAGGCTGAATCATAATTTATAGGTAGGTGATAATTAAGCCAATTAAATTATTATGCCCATTAAAGGGGAGTTGAATATAAATGGTACATCGTAAATGATGTAAATAACTAGGCGTTTTCTTAATAATTCCTTATCACATCTTTTATTAGAAATAAAATGTGTGCATGCGTGTGTGTATGTGTGTATATATATATATATATATATATATATATATATATATATATATATATATATATATATATATACACATATGTATTTCTCTCTCACCTTACATTTCTGCTGGGACAATAACATGCACAAACTATACCCCCTAGTTATAACTTTTAATTGTAAACTTTTTTATTATTATATACGTTTTTGTCGCTATAAATAATTTATTATTCATCATCAGCCTGTATGCATCCTCAGTTGGACATAGCCCTCCCCAAACGCCACTTCTCCCTGTCAATAGCCGTTCGATGCCGGCCAACCTGCACAGGTCGTCTTCCCACCTTACCGGAGGGCGCCCCACACTATGTTACGGTCTCCACACTTGGACTTTTTTGCTCCAGCGACCATCAGTCCTTCTGTATACGTGACCAGCCCAACTCCACTTCAGCGTGCTAATTCTTTTCATAATGTCGATAACTTTAGTTCTCTGGTGTATCACCTCATTTCTGATGCGATCTACCAGAGAAACCCCGAGCATCTTCCGTTCTATAGCACGCTGAGCGACCTTGAATTTGTGGGCTAGTCCCACAGTGAGTGTCCACGTCTCAGATCCGTACGTCATAACGGGGAGCACACACTGGTTGAAAACCTTCGTGTTAATTGTATGCGTTTATGTTATTGTGTTTGTTTTTTGTAGCTGGAAATTAACGCTTTTTAATCTAATTATTATTATTTCTTCTATATTCCAGCAAAGGGCATGTACCTGGGCTCGCCGTGTGAGCTGTCCTGTGACCCGCGGCTGCAGCATGTGTTCTGTGACCTCGCCTCCAGCACCTGCGCATGCGCACCCAAATACCCCGTGCCCATCGGCATCGCCAAGGGCTGTACTAAAGGTGAGACTCCTGGTGTATATGGACTGCTGGTATATGGGGGTATAGGGATTGAATAGTTAGATTAGTAAGTGAGGAAAAACATCGTGAGGAAACCTAATCTAACTAATCATTAGTATTATTTGACGGCCTCCGTGGCGCGGTTGGTTAACCACCTGAACGCTATCGTGAGGTCCCGGGTTCGATTCCCGATGGAGGCTGAGTTAAGAACTACGGTTTTCTAATGCTTTCCCATCTGGTCGTTGATTATATATGCTATATAAGTATTTATCTATATATAATATGTATACATTTCTTAAATATACGTTGACTAGTACTCTTAACACAAGTCTTAAACGTACTTACCAAGGGGCTGGTTCAATTGGTTGGTAATAATGTCCAAATATTAATATTATTATTATCTATCTAATATTCATTTTATTTTCATACATATATTTGTGTATGCATGTACATATATGCAATAAATGATTAGTTTTGTAGGTGGGGGAAACATTTTGAAGTAACTACTTTTTTCTCGAAATAGGCAAAAGTCTAACTGTATAAGGTGATATGGTTTACCACCTGACACGTTGAAAATTGATTATCAGGTTAAAAGGGGGGGTTCGAGAGACAATGACCGTCACAAACACTTAGTTAATAGTGAATTTGAATTTGAATAGTCAAACAGTGTTGATTGGTCGTGAATGCGTATGTATAGTTATTATGAGGATGACATAAATATCAGGTATTCTAAAGCTAAAACACATACACACATAGGTAAGATACATACGAAAGGAGACTGAGATTGGAAGCTATTGGTGATGGGCTAGCTGCCTGACACCTATATTCTGTTGTATCATCATATGTCAATAGTGACTGAAGACATAATGTACTTTCTTAAATCTGTAAAAAGAATGCTAACTAGCTGCCGTTCTTCTCAGCGTGTCGTAAGAGGCGACTAAGGGACTAGCCGTCCTGTCACCAATGTTCCATTATGACATCGCTACTTCAATATTCATGCAAAAAGTGACCTAGGAGCTATTCCTCGTCTATCTGCGAGGTTCTGTACACCATGAAAAGGATTTAAGGACATGAATGTGTACATATGTAGGTGTATGTATGTAATTGAAACGTATTGAGGGACAATCCAATTATACTTAACTTGGATGTTTAGTAACAGATGTTGTTTCTATGGAAACACTTGTAAACTTGAAACTTTTAGAAATAACAACTCTGACAGAACACTGAAGTTAAGCAACTTTGAAATTGGTCAAGATCGTGACGAAACCTATCTATCGTTTGTGCAAGTAATAGGTAGTATCCTAGAATTACGATTGATCAACTAGGCATACTATATACGTTGGAAGTTGACTTTTTGGTGGGACATTTAATAATTTTTCTTTGTAGTCCAATGGTGACCTGTTAACCCTATAAACTATATAACTCTTAGAAGTGTAGACTACTCTTAAAGAGTTACATATCGGGATTCTATTTCGAGATGTTTATAAACTAACTGCCATAATCACTATCACTACATAGTATAAAACAAAGTCGCTTTCTGTCCCTAAGTCCCTTTGTATGCTTAAATCTTTGAAACTACTCAACGGACTTTGATGCGGTTTTTTTTAATAGATAGAGTGATTCAAGAAGAAGGCTTATATGTATAATAACATCCATTAAATAGCCAGAAGTGCGAAGCCGGAGCGGGTCCCTAATATATACTAAATGATAAAATAATAATTATATAGATAGGCAGCTGGTTAGCATTCTATTTTAATCCTCGACCAGCACGGGACTAATACATGTAACCCTGGTACACTAAAACAACTTTATCAAAATGATTAATTTCGAAAACACAAATACACTTTTTCTGTAGTACCAGACATTGGAATCGATCCAATGTTTTTTCCGAAAGCAAACTCACGTCTTGTCATTTCAACCTTTCGTTGAGAAAACAGCTTAGCAACGAGTCGGTTTAGAAATAAACCAACTTCAAAGTCAGGTCTGTGCACTGGGACTAAAATAGAAAGTATCTAGCTGCTTTATTCTCCGGTTATCATGAGAGAACTTTCATAAGATCTTTTGGGCGATAATCTAGATACATATGTTCTTAAATGTTTGTCACCAACAAAATGTTAAAACTGTGGTCTTAACGTATGTCTCTTGAATTCCTTTCCAAATCCAAGAAAAAACTATACTGACAAAGAATATGAAACATGTTAGAAATTAAAAAGTGTACTGGTCGTAGAATCTAGCCAGATACTTACACTTATTAAATCACACTCTCTAATACGATTCAAAATTTACAGAACTTTGGCTACAGAATATATCATCAGTGATATCTAACTTAATTTAGGAAAATAATATATATAATGCTATTTAATCGATATTGGTTTGAATTAACTAGCACACTAACCCTTTCAATTCCATTTAACGCTATTCTTCTACGATATACTACCTTCAAAGGTATTTGTCTATTTACTACCCTGCCCATCTCAACTATAACTTACATTCTATTGCAGCGAGCAAGCTGGGTGAACAGTGCTTCTACATGCAGGCGTGTAAGGCTGCAGACCCTCATTCGTCGTGCGTGCAGGTGAACCACAATGCCTATTGCCAGTGCGATGATGGGTTCCATAGCACCTCTCACTCGCGGCCCACGCCCAAGGTCTTTTGTACTGAAGGTGGGTTCATTATACGTGAGTTGTTTTAGCTGTGGTCGTGTAAAGTTACAGGATATCATAAAGTATCACGGTGATATGACAAACCACATGTTACGTTGAGTTTTGAAAAGCTGGCGAAAAATGGGTTCTGATTTACTATTACGGATTCGATTTAGAAATACATATATGTCCTACACCGCGATGCAGAGTCTGATGTATGAACCTCTAAATAAAAATAATGGTCACGAAGTTTATGTTATATATGGTCATTTCAAAAATACATAATTATTTTAAACTATCGTTTAAACTTTTCATTTTTAAAAAAACAACACTTTTTCCTTTCAGATTTAGTTCTTCTGACGGCTGACCTGCCAACACTTCTAGGTGTGATATCAGGAATTGTAGTGCTGGCAGGGCTTTTGTGTATGGTGCTGCATCTGTATACCAAGGCCAGATACCATCCTGACCACATGGCGGATGCTAGACTCACGCCTCCTTGCTATTCGCTCAACGATACAGGTTAGTATGAGTGAATACGGCTCGAAGGACCATAACAGCGTTCTACCCGGAATGTCGTAACAGGGAACTAAGGCAATGGGATCAATGGTATATATTGGTCAATAGTCTAGTCTAATCTGGCATAAATATACCATATTCCAATAGATGACCACAAAGATTAAACGATGTTTCATCCTCAATTAAAGGGATCATACATAAAACGAGTACCATCGTTTATATATGTAAGGTATACACAGTACCCCTTCTTCCCAGGTGGCACCGTAAGCGGAACGCGGGCGTCGTCGCGAGCGTCGTGCCGCAGTGGCGCCACCGCGGGCTCCGTGGAGTCGGGGCGTCGCGTGCGCGGCGTGACCGTGCCCCCGTCGCGCGCAGGTGCAGCGCGGACGGCGGCCATCTTGCTTATCTCGCGACATCTGAAGGCCGTCACCAGGGAAGGCGGCGCGCGCCCGCAAAAGTGCGCCGCCAAAGGTGACCACGATGTATGCCACACCGGCAGCGCACGGGTTGAGAAACGCCTGGTGGCTCCTGACTCCGAGGCGATTGGCGACCATGCATTTTACTCATAATACGCGTGGTTCCATTCCTAGGGAAAGATAGAGAGGGTTCTGTTGAAGCTTTAGTCACATTTGAACTATACTTAGGAAAGAAATGTCCTGTCTCTTACAATATGCCGTGAAGGATCCGATTTATTATGGATCAAGCTAAGCCTGAGACCACTACAAGATTAATATCAACTAACTAAATACTCGAAGAGATACACCATCAGTGGTCACTTTCATATTTTACTATTCCAAATGCTCGTTTTATTACTTTCGATATAATTATTATTTTCTAAATAGCCCATTTCAATAACTTGTAGCAGAAAATTTTATCTTATATTTTAGTACTTTTGCCTTCTTTTTTCTCTAATCATTCTGGAGATATTGTTCCAAACATATTTCACAAAATCTCACCAACTCTGAAATGTATGATCGCCAATTTCTCGCATTTTCGATATTCCCTATTATTATCCTAGTTTATATTTTTATCCTGAAACACACCTGAATTTACTATTGTTTCCGACTTAAAAGTAGTAATCTAAATAATACGTTCAGACAGTAAATTTCTTCAAAAATACACAGTTTAATTTGAAGCACTAATTTTAGGTTATGTATAAAAATTTAAGATCAAACATGATACATTCATTCAATATGACAGTACTCATAACAAACTCAGTTTTTACTATATTCAATGCCATCATCTGCTATCTAATTTGACAAATTGCACTTTGGAACATTTTCATAACAGAAACCTTGATTTATACCAAGATTTTTTATGACAGTAACAAGATCGCCAACTAACTTGATATCTTACCACACAATCCACCATCAACAAAGTTTCAATCCTTTCCTTCACTCCTATCAACACCCCGTTCCTTATACCACGTTCTATTGATGTTGTCTGTTCCTCAACTTGTTCCAGGGAGCCACAGGCAGCATGACGCATCAACCCTTGTTTGCTAGTTGTTGAGTGTTGGTGTTAGAGGCCTTTGTGTTCAACTGCTGTGACTGTTGTTTCTTTGTTACTTGACCAAAGTTTTCATTTACAAATGGGGCCTAATTAAAGCTGGTACTCATTATAGTTTTGTTCTAAGAGTCTACATTTTGATTGAGATTTTTTTTTTTTATAAATAACAAATGGAATCGCGTTGAAAATCTTGACATGCGATAAGTTTTTGACTAAATTTTAGATGACTTGATGACTTTTGTTTATTTATATTCATATATATATCTGAAAATATTGATTAATCCTTGTTTTAATATTTTTATCATAATTTGGGCCAAACACTAAACTTCTGGTAACTAAAATAACTATCACCAGCGAATATGCTCGAACTAAACTATTACATAACTAATGTTTGTTATCCATATACTTGTATGGAATTGTTCTTGAATCATATTTGCATTAGAAATTCGTGCTCCATGTGTGTTCTTGGTAACGGTCGCAGAAGCAGCGCAGAAGAAGCAAGATGGCCATGGTTTTCTTTTACTTCTTTTCACTTCTTCCTTTTTTCTTAAGCTTTGGAGTGTGCAAGCACTTTAACAGCTTTGCATGGTAGCTATACATGTATTGTATCGATAGTTTGCCTCTAATATAAGCTATCACAATTATGACCTACACTTTTATATTTTCCGAATGAAAACTGTATCTTCATACTCCTATATGCCTTAGCATCTGCTTAGAAACTCACATTATTTTAATATCAATCAATTTCCTATCAACAAAATTATAGTAACTTAAATTAAAAATGTTAGAGACATAGTATTTTGTCACGAAATATTTATTCATACTGTAATCTTAAAAGCTTGCTCGCATCACACAAAATTTATTGTACAGAAAAATGAGAAATGCGTAATAAAAACAGATACGCTTGACAGAATTTAGTGGATATGTTGGCACATCTACGCAAGCTTAGGCGAATGTCACCAGAAATAATACAAAATTGTTTGAATGAAATCTAGTGAGATTTTCAAAAAGATTTTACTGATGTATGTTTATCTAAAAATATTGAGGACACGTCCCTATCTATCCAAATAGATGATAGTTCACATCTATGTCACCTTAAATATGAGAAATCTGGTTGAATTAAGACAATAAATGGATGTGAATTTTTGTCAGGATTAGTCAGAAGAAAAAGTATAAAAACTTGTATTTATAACATCACCAATTTTATGGAATTCTAAAACAACACTTTAAATGTTAACTACTACAATAAACATATATTGTGATACTGTTAACATCACTGTTATCAAAATGAAAATTTGTAAATTTTAGTAAGACTCTATTAACCATAATTTTCTATCTTGATTATTATAAAAAGCTCACTAGATTTATAAATTAATTTCACTATGCCAACGCAACAAAACTCACATCTGAACGCTATCAAAAGCTTTAATAAAATCTAGAAACTGTAGAACAGGACTTAATACCTTTTGTTTCTGGCAGGTTCAAGACGTCCAAGTCTAACTTCTATGCAAAGCAGTTCTTCTATAAGGAGTTATAGTGCAAAGTTGTGGGAGAGAGAAAGAGAACAGAAGGAAAGGCGGCAGATGAGCATAAAACTGGCTCAGCTGCAAGAGAAGATGAATGCTGGAAGGGAGTTGCCGAAGCTGGCTCCTACTCCCTCTCCAAGGTCGCCGAATAACTCCACTGATGGACTGCTGCCAGCTCTTACTGAGATAAGAGAAGTAAGTATACAAATAGGCTTTTAAAAAGGTTTCTTTTAATACCAAAACAATGTTTATTGAGATATTATTTTGAATACAGACCTATTATCATTGGTACATACATAATCGGAATAAAATCTTCAAAACAGTTTTATAAAACATAATATCTGTGTCATATACGTAAACCATTTACCAAGAAAAGTAGATAAATACTCCACCTACATTCAACATCTTACTTAACATCTACTTTTAACGCATTAAACATGTATGACTTTGACTCATTCACTCTTCAACACTGTTTCCAGATGGTGCCTAGCTCAGCATCCCAGCTGCAAGGCCTGGACGGTCCTTGCACCAGCTCCTCGCTTTACTGACGTCTGGACCAGGTCAGGGACTCCAAAAAGTCTCTGGAATCCATCGCAGAGGGCGCCACTAGCGCTTGGGACTGACTACGTTTAACCTGACTGAATCACCCAAAGACTTTCCAACTAGTGATCCGATTCAATTCGATCGTGTTATAGTGTATGTATTTAGGTGTCTTGGTGTGCGGTGATTGACAAGAACATTGATTGACTAGAAAAGGCCTTGTAATAAAGTTCATCCGATAAATGCTAAAAACCTGATAGAGAAACTAATTAAGCGTTACTTGTTTCAATAAAAATGCTGTTAAGTCTTCTTTAATCTTTGTGTAGAACGAGTACTTTTACGGAGAGTATGCAATTAAAGAAAACTGCTTATGCCCAAGTTTTCCGATTAAGATCTTATTCGGTATATAGTTATTATTATAATGACGCACATTAATGAATGAACTATGAAACCTGGTGTTATAACTGTGACATGATACTGAAGTTCTAAAAGCTAATGTTTCAATCAACTGAATATAAAACTTTGTAATCATTTTGCATAACAAACATAGCATGTACTGGTATTACAGATTCGATTTACCTTAGATTATTAATAAGGAAATTTCATTAACTTATCAATGATCGAAGACTTCTACTTGTAAGCAAATTCACGCACACCAAGATCTAATATTAAGTTGATGCTGTAATATAGTATGAGAAGTCGTCAAATCTGTTAGTCTGCCGAAACACATAAAATGTAATTTTGTACAAATGATATCAAGAGACGACGTGTTTAGATATTGTGCAGTTATACCTAGAATTCTTGAAGCCATCTTGTGAAATATCCCATTTTACATGCTTACATGAAGCTAAGATCACAATTCTCTATTTAATTTCGTTCTGGCTGAACACACTCGTGTCATTGATGTTGACATACAATCACTACCGATACATTTAATTCTATTATCACCCTTCTTTTATATTAATACACCTCGGCTATTTTACCTCAGATTTTCAATGCTATTGAAAAGCTTCTAAAAAGGTCACACGATGTACGAATATTATACATAACCATATAAGCCACGAAACTTCTTCCATTAGCAAAGACTATTAACACCGTACGTTTGTACGTGGAAAACAAGCGTAAATTTAGTTTAACCTATAATTAAGAAGCTAATTTGAAAACGTAGTTCAATGGCATAGAGTTTGGTAAAAAAGTTTTGAGTCTTTTCCAAATTCGCTTCCCCCTTTTCAGGATAAGTTCCCAAAATAGACGCGTATGTGATCGACCTTAAACTATTTTGAATGAGGAAAGCTAAAAATGATTAAACGCGGAAACATCGGTTCAATAAACAATATTGTTTACGTAGATAAACTAATTTTGAATATAATCTTATTGCTAATAGCTAAACTATGTTTTTCGACGGGTGACGCGTGTATTATTTTAATCTTTTTTTATGAGGACTTTTATTAAATCGTTGTATTTTAAAACACGATCATAATCTTATCAACTCGTTAATCGATTATAAACATAAACATTTAATAAATCAAATATAAAGCGGATTCATAAGATATAATCGTGTACTGATGAGTTAAAAGGGTCGCCCTCATGATAATTACGTATAAATAGGCATACTAAAGAAGGGATTTAAAAGTACATTTAACCGTCATCATCATCTCGGATTAATCGGAATCATATCCTTTATACGGCCTTTCGTGGTGGACAGAAACTTGTAGACATCATAAAATCTTCTTGGTCACTTAGTAGCATGTATATTTGGGTTTCGAAGTCGTATGGAATATTGGTGATAGGCTGCTAGCCTATCGCCCAATAGATTCCATATACCCCTAGTCCCCTCCTACGACACGCTGGGAAGAACGGCAACTAGTTAGCATTATTTTTACGGGACAAAGACTAGCACGGGACAACACATAAAAGCATACAGAATAGGTGTTATAGCTGAAGGCAACAATGGCGACACGTGATCACTATTTATATCTCTAGGCACACGTGTCTATGTGCGTGATATAAAAAATGGTTACATAATTTTGATATTATGTTTTTAATCCAGTAGTGAACGATATTAAATTTATTTTGAAACGGCGCCGATTCTGCAAATTCTGAAAGCGAGCCAATTACAAGTATATTTATATTTTTTCTTAGTAAAATGTTGAACGAGAATAACCGGCCTAATCCATTCTAATTTCATTCAGTTACCACTCAGCATTGAATGATTAAATTTTGTTTTTGTTATTCTTGTTAATATCTGTAACGTCCATTCAGCTGTTATATATAATTTTCTGTCTTTGAGACGTGGAAACCACTCAGTTACATTTAGCATCAAAATTGTTAAAGCAATTTATAACGAGTCATAAATACATACTTATTTACTTTTAACTGTATGCCTAGAAACTAACAATTATTCAAGGAACTTTTCACCATTTAGATTAGCTTCGAACTTAAATCATATTTACATTCAAATCACGGCATTCCCCATCGACCGAACGCTGAGTTCCCATGAAAGAAAAAGAAATATTTCACAAGATGGCGTCAAGTTAAACCCCTTTCCCGAAAAGGAAATAAAATGGCGGCCGTTTCTAAGTTCCGATGTAGTTAAATGTA
Organism: Leucoptera coffeella; assembly: GCA_030578115.1. Taxonomy (NCBI): domain Eukaryota; kingdom Metazoa; phylum Arthropoda; class Insecta; order Lepidoptera; family Lyonetiidae; genus Leucoptera; species Leucoptera coffeella. Next base: position 64,804 of record JAMBLF010000641.1, on the reverse strand, counting down.
ACGAGCCCCAACGATAGATGCCTCATACACCTTTAGCTTAAGAGCCGGTAAGAGAAGCCTAATTTTGTTACTTTATAATACCGTAGACTGTGCCGTAGATAAGAAGAATCGTTGTTAAAAAGCTTATTACTGATAAATAGATAGGAAAGACGGATTAGCTTTATTTAAAGTAACTAAAACCAGTTATTTTATTAATTATCTGAGACCGGGTCAAAACACGATAAATTTACAAAGATATGTGATTACCTTTATTTTGCCCGACGTTTCGACCACGGCCTGCATAGGGTCGAAACGTCGGGCAAAATAAAGGTAATCACATATCTTTGTAAAGTTATCGTGTTTTGACCCGGTCTCAGATAATTAATAAAATGAGTATAAAACGCGAGTGTTTAAAAATAACTAAAACCAGTTAAATGGCGTAATAAATCATTTATAAAAGCTCATTGCATAGACGTTAATGACACTTGTATTTATTTATATATTACGTAGAAGCGAACCTGTTTAAATTTGGCGGAGGCTGAAATAAGTAATTTTATTTCTTTCTATACTATCCTTTAATTGTATTAATAAATTAGAAAAGAAAGTCAATAAATATATAAAGCATAGCTTTGTACCGTTTGTAAAAAGTAGCATAGAATACCTACAGAATAAATGCGACTAGTTTTAACACATGTTTTGGAAATCCTTCTAAATATTTATATGTACCATCATTAACAGGTTTATAATTTTTGTTCTTAGTCCATACTCAAAAATCCATCGAACATAAATACGAACAAGTATGTAAGACTCTAGATACTATAGTCTACCAAAAACCTTATAATGACATGGGCCCATTCAATAGAACAATGGACATCGTATCGTTGTAATTGAAACAGATAAGACTAGTTCTTAGGAACATAACGAAAATGTATACACTCATCTAAATCTAGACAAAATACTAAAAACTCACGTAGGAAATTAATGTATATTATTGATGGTACCTAACCTATTGCCCAAAAATTCCTAGAATAGCCTAAATCATCCACTGTACTGTTTGTTACGCAAATAAAAGAAACCTACGATTATATACATCCTTTTCCTAATGCCAGACTAGCACGGGCAATGTACGTACAATTAGCAACGATGCGACAAATCTACTATCACTGACCTCTAATAATACTAGGTACTTGTATTGTATCTGGTCAGTGACTTTAACATTTGACAAAATAAGTAAATGTGAATTATACGGTTTTTGGACTAGACTTAAAACGGACTCTTCAAAACTTGGGGATAGAATGTGTGCAATTATTTATAATGTTCATTTTGAAGGTTGTTTTTCTGTCATTTAGTTTCTTCATTAAATTACATGTTGAAAGGATATTGTCTAAAAAAGACGAACGAAGAATAAAGAAAGGCAAAGAATATTAATATGAAAGGAATTAAAAAGATGGGTAATCTGAAGGTTGGTTCGAGTACCAGTCATCACATATTTGAGCTTGTAAAAGTTTAGCTTCTTTAAATTTCTTTCAACAAATAATTATTTATAAATAATATCAATAATAAGGCTAAATGCTATCGCAGGAAAAATTGTAAATAATTTAGAATAGAATTTGTAAAAATCATGTTTTATTTCGTATTTAAGGCCTAGCATTTAGCAATAGGTAGCAAAAATCTGTTATATGTTTACTGCTTTTTCTATAGCATCCGAATCTATATACGTACGAGTATATACTAAGCTACTACTTACATGAGACACGACGTACGGTTATCAGAGGTTCATTTATCCATCTCCGAAAATATGTAATCATATATCATTTTCCATATCCTTACATAGTAGAACATACCACACATCTCAAAACCAACTAAGCCTTTCAGTGTAGTCTGGGGTTGGAGTTCCATCTTCTCATTTAGGAAATAGGTCAAGTCATATTATCTTATCACGTTATACTTATAAACACCCAACCTACTTTTCACCAGATACTTTGCAAACAACGCAGATATGATTACTGGTGCTCCATATCGCCAACTGAAGATGCTGAGTATTGCCTCAGCCACATAAGTAATATGAACCTTTAGTAAATTTACTTTGATAACTAACTCCAGATGGGAAATACGTTTTGTTACGTGTATTATAAGATTCGGATGGTATAGCCCATATAGTACATTTTAATATTCTACCGACATATCCTTCATGCTATACACCACCACTGCCCCTATGTCGAATTAACGTATGTATCTGTAAGTTGTTGGAGCTACAAACAGCATTGCTTGACGTTTAATTATAACCATGTTGTAATTTATTATTTATGAAATTTGTAATAAAATGTTGAGGGAAATATGTGGTTTGTTCTTGTAGTTTGTAGTTGATCCATGACCAAGGGCAGGCAACAAAACCTGACCGTACAGTCATCGGGTAGCAAAGATAATACTTTGTAAAATAATCGCGATATGACTTTGTAAAATGAATAAAAAAACGTGGATATATTAGAAAAATATTTTTGTTGAGTCGATATATTTACGCTTTATCGTTCCATTCATTTTACTAACTAAATGTTGGATGGTTGTAATTTTTTTTTTATTGTTAGGCATGTCAAAAAAATGACTCTGATAGTAATATAGAGTGAGTGAGAAATACTTAAAAATATATGAAAAGGAATCGTGACCTTAATTCTTGAACGATAGAAACTTTTCAGCAATAAATTGTATATGAGAGGATGTACGGATGTCAATGAAACGAAAAAGGCTTATCAATAGCGAGCAAATAGGGACATGTAAAACCTCTATAGGGGCGTGATATGATGTATGCATGCCAGTTTAAAACTCTATCCTAAAACCTATATTCCATCCTTCTTAGGTCTTAGACATTGTACATCGGAAGATAATACTAACTGAAATATACTCTACTAGAATACCTTTTACGGTATAACAAGGTCAATGCAAGTTTCCTTTTAGATGCAGTAAAACTAAGCTAGACTCAAACCATCTAGGGTTATCCTTTACAGCTTTAAAGGTGATTAGACCATAGCCAGTTGCGTGTGCATCCCGACATAGAAACAAGTCAATTGTACTCAATTGGATTACATGTAGCTATAGGTACCATTAACTTAGTACAATGTCGTACTATTTATACTACAGATAGCTAGAGGTATTTTACGAAATAGTGTAGTCCCGTCACAGAAATAAAAATACTATGAGTATACTAGGTGCCGTGCTAGCTTGGATGTAAAAAACATGGTATCTAGCTGCCGTTATTTCCCGTATGTCGTAGGAGGCGACTAAGGGACTAGGAAAATGGATTTTTATAGGCAACGGACTAGCAACCTGTCAGTAATGTTTCGTGTGACATCACAACCCTAATATTTATACTAAAATGACCTAGAACATATTATTGTCTCATACGTTCTGCCCACCCTGCGAGATAAAGGATGTGAATGTATAATATGTATATTTATCTGACTAGGTGTGATACTTCCCATTTATCCTTAGTGTCTTTAGTATTACGGACACATCTCAGAAATGAGGGTAGTTAGTCAATATGATTCGCTCGCTTATGCCTACCCGCAAGTCTCAGGGTGTTGACCCCGCTTTTGGTTCCCCTACGGGAGTGATCGGGTTTCATTTCAACCTCCTGCTTAGTAATGCTATCGTTCCTTCCCGTTTATATTACCCAGATCGGGGATCTGGTTTTTATTGCGTATTACTAATTTACCCTAGGAACCAGTGTTCCATCAATGTCATGAGGATTATGACTCAGTGCGTGTATGTATGACTTGTTGTGGATACATTTGTTTTCAGTGATAATTCTGATTTTAATTGGATAGTTAGCTAATGTATCATAACTACGAGAAAGGTTTTAAAATCAAAAGCAGCAAATATGTTTGACATAAGTTTTTATTGTATCAGTCGTCGATACATGTTAGTCGTGGTTGGTGGCCGGTGGTCGTTTAGTCGACCTCCTCGATGGTGGGGCCGGCGCCGCCGCCGGGGGCAGCCCCAGCAGCGCCGGGCGCTCCGCCAGGGAAGCCGGGCATGCCACCGGGAGCGCCGCCAGCTCCGGCGTACAGTTTCGTGATGATGGGGTTGCAGACGCCCTCGAGCTCCTTCTGCTTGTGCTCGTACTCCTCCTTGTCGCCGAGCTGGTTGGCGTCGAGCCACTTGATGGTGTCGTTGCACTTGTCCAGCACCACTTGCTTGTCGGCGTCCGAGATCTTGTCCTTAAGCTTCTCGTCCTCCATGGTGCTCTTCATGTTGAAGCAGTACGACTCCAGGGCGTTCTTGGCCTGGATGTTCTCCTTCTGCTTCTCGTCCTCGGAGCGGTACTTCTCCGCCTCGTTCACCATGCGCTCGATCTCCTCCTTGGAGAGGCGGCCCTTGTCGTTGGTGATGGTGATCTTGTTCTCCTTGTTGGTGGACTTCTCGACGGCGGACACGTTCAGGATACCGTTGGCGTCAATGTCGAAGGTCACCTCAATCTGGGGTACTCCGCGGGGCGCGGGTGGGATGCCGGTCAGCTCGAACTTGCCGAGCAGGTTGTTGTCCTTGGTCATGGCACGCTCGCCCTCGAACACTTGGATGAGCACTCCAGGTTGGTTGTCGGAGTAGGTGGTGAAGGTCTGGGTTTGCTTAGTGGGGATGGTGGTGTTGCGCTTGATGAGGGTGGTCATCACTCCGCCGGCGGTCTCGATACCGAGAGACAGAGGAGTCACGTCCAGCAGGAGCAGGTCCTGCACTTCCTCAGACTTGTCTCCGTGCAGGATGGCAGCCTGCACGGCGGCACCGTAGGCCACGGCCTCGTCGGGGTTGATAGACTTGTTCAGCTCCTTGCCGTTGAAGAAGTCTTGCAGAAGCTTCTGTACCTTGGGGATACGGGTGGAGCCTCCGACGAGGACGATGTCGTGGATCTGGGCCTTGTCCATCTTGGCGTCGCGCAGAGACTTCTCCACGGGTTCCATGGTCGACCGGAACAGGTCAGCGTTCAGCTCCTCGAAGCGCGCACGGGTGATCGACGTGTAGAAGTCGATGCCCTCGAACAGGGAGTCGATCTCGATGCTCGCCTGGGTGGATGATGAGAGGGTTCTCTTCGCTCTCTCGCAGGCCGTGCGCAGACGACGCAGGGCGCGCTTGTTGCTGGTGAGGTCCTTCTTGTACTTGCGCTTGAACTCCTGTACGAAGTGGTTCACCATGCGGTTGTCGAAGTCCTCACCGCCAAGATGGGTGTCTCCGGCCGTGGATTTCACTTCGAAGATGCCGTCCTCGATGGTAAGGATGGACACATCGAACGTGCCGCCGCCCAGGTCGAAAATCAGCACGTTGCGCTCGCCACCACCCTTCTTGTCCAAGCCATATGCAATCGCCGCCGCAGTGGGTTCGTTGATAATTCGCAGAACGTTCAAGCCTGAGATGGTACCCGCATCTTTTGTAGCTTGACGTTGTGAATCGTTGAAGTAGGCTGGGACGGTAATTACTGCGTTTTGCACAGTTTTGCCAAGGTATGCCTCGGCTGTTTCCTTCATCTTAACTAACACCATGGAGCTCACTTCTTCAGGGAAGAAAGTTTTGTCTTCACCCTTGTAGGAGACCTTGATCTTTGGCTTGCCCCCATCGCTCACCACCTCGAAGGGCCAGTGCTTCATGTCTGATTGCACGGTGGCATCTTCGAACTTGCGCCCAATGAGACGTTTGGCATCTGTAAACAAAGCAATCTTATTAAGACCAAGCCATACATTATATCAATTAGCACTAAAAGTCTGAAGAAAATTCTCAGATTACTATTTCTCATTCACTATGTTCAGAGACTCTAGTCTAGTATATTGGTTATCATCATGAAATGCAGATTCTATTGGAGAACAATGACCTAAGATGAAACATCACATCTCAAGTTCACCCCACCCACACTGTATAACCTACATACAGTTCCATGACCTAGTTTTCCCCATAAATCTCATGTTATGAGCACAGGCTATGAACCTGTTTAGTTTGTTATAAAGAGTAACTTGTTAGTTTCCTACCTACCATGTGTACAGTGTATGCATAAAGGTAAACTTACCGAAGATGGTGTTGTTGGGGTTCATGGCAACTTGGTTCTTGGCGGCATCACCAATGAGTCGCTCGGTGTCTGTGAAAGCGACATATGATGGGGTGGTCCTGTTGCCCTGGTCATTGGCAATGATCTCCACCTTGCCATGCTGGAACACACCTACACAAGAGTAAGTGGTACCCAGATCAATACCTACTGCTGGTGCTTTGGCAGCCATCTGTGAATAAAAAAAAACTAAAGTTAATCTCCCATGTAATTGACTAGATATTAGCATAACATACCAAATTTCAAAAAGATTACCAGTTAGGCATAGTATGTGAGTCATCATGTCATGATTACTCATCTTTATCACTAAGTATTTGGTTAAATAGTAATTTCTGGAGGAAATTTATCAGTATTAGTCAGCTACATATCATTACAAAGGTGTGAAATTATTCACAAGTTTTCCTTGAAACAAGTCTAGAAATACCAGCACTAGCTATACTACCTTTTTGCAGACTAAGTTAACCTACAACATAAAGTGAGGTTTGTGCCTCTCTGCATAATATAATACATTTTAATAAAAGGCTTAAATTATATTTCTGTGAATTGCATGTGATATCAAGCAACGCTTTAAAATGTGAAAAGCCCATTGCAACCTGATTTCTCGTTTCTACGCCCCCAAAACCAATAACGTGAATAAGAGAAATACCAATTAAATTGACAAGGATGTTACATCTAGTGGGAACAAAGTACAAGCGTATCTACGACCGTCCTTCAACAGGATACCTAACTAGCCCGCCAATTAACCGTAGGTGTATAAAAATCGATAATATGGCGAGTTCACACTACAAAGGCTAGGTTATAGAAGTCATAACCTTATTTGAGAAATTCAAGGTCAGACAGTTAATAAAATGATAAGAAATTATGTATGCGATGGAACAAAGCCTTCATGAACTAGAAGCTTCTATTGGCCATCTGGCCATGCGCAACGGGAACTAAAAATCGGCGAATATTAACTATTACAGACGACATAAGAACAATACATTTAAATTAACAGATACAACGTTATATTACTTAGAATTAATTTGTATTTTAAATAAAGGAACCAAGTAACCACGTGGGGTCACATGTTAAGGAAAGGTTTCTGCACAAAGTGAATAACAATTTCCCCATGTAAATAATCTGGATTCTAGAAAACATAATTATTAACGTAGTAGCAAATGATACAATCATTTAAAATCTGTAATGATGAATCATTTCCATCCAGTCGGCGGCCATTACCCAAGTATTTCATGAAATTTCCCACGAAATAAGGACAAACAAATTACACAATAAATACAAGCTTAAATAAAAAACACTATTAATAGTAATGAAAAGAATACTTACTTTATATTAAAAATATTCAGTCGTTTGATTAATAACTATCTCTTGGAATGAACACTTGGAAAACGTGCACGATTGCCGGCTTCTTGAATTGAAATAAAGATGGCGGGCTGACGCATTGACTATATACGGCAGTCAATGTGACCAGACATTTCTGGAACTTTCCTCGTCGAGAACCAATCAGAAAGTTCGATTCATGACCCTAAGCCTTCCTATTGGCTGAAATTCCAGTACAGCTGTTGCCAACTGTGGAACAATCGATATGTAGGGATGTGCTGTCTGTGCATATAATGCGAACAGCGATGTATTCTACTATATCGAATCTTAAGAATATATTTGAGTTTTTGGATTTATTTTTGAGGGTTAACAATTTCAAGGTGATTCGTGTATTGATAATATTAATGGTTTTATTTTCTCATCTCTTTGGGAGAGTGAAGTCAAATTATTAAAAATTTGTTATTATGATCGAGTTAGAAACCAATAAGCATCTATGTAACATCAAAAACGATGATCTTTCTGATCGTTGCTACAGTGATGGTAGTTCCCTTAAGTATTAATTTTGTTATGTGTCCTTTAGTTATTTACAAAATCAAAACATTTAAAATAGCGGCTGCATGTAACACAGTAGAGATGGTAATTCTGGTCAGTATAATAATTATGTAATCTGTGTCTTGAGATGAGTCTTCGCAGCCTTGCGTGTAACATCAAAAGCTTGAACACATGTTTCGTTACAATACTTTACAGTTGCCTAAACTTGTGAACACCAAACCAGTTTCGGCTTCGCTAACTCTTCCCGTATCTTTGAAATATAACAAATATACAGGTGTCGTTCACACACAATTCTTTGAATTTAAGAGCGATTTTAGTATGTTACATTAATAAATAGTTGATGTATCGATTAATTTAATATAATTGGGCACATCACTCAAACACATAACGTGCTCGTGCAAGCGTTTGACACGAGGGAATTGTCATTTTTTTTGACAAGCAACCTCATTTACTTCCGTTTGGCGCCAAATACGACTGTGATAAGGTTCCGTAATAATGTGATTATATTCGAACTATCTACGAACCTAATAAGAAATCCAAATAATAATATCACGACATTAGTTATTAGTCTCTAATCCCGAAATAGTTTACAGTCATGTATGTTTAGGTGCGTTGTTACTGTTTCTACTGAATTATTACTGTAATACTAGAATCACGTCAATATAGATGAAGTTAATCGTGACGATATATTCGTCTTCAACTAATGATTTTTAAAGATTCATTCAGGGATCTAAATAAAACAACACTCATAATACATTATTTTATTTACAACAATCCAATTAACAGTCAATGTACAAAATTAAATATATTTATGCTAAATTCTTCTATATTACAACCTTTCAATTTTTACAAAAATGGCACTAATCTCTAAATAAAATAAATACTGAACCTATATAGGTACAATCCAAAAGCAATTTTAATAATGGTAACACTGAAAAATTAATTCTACTTTTGGTGTAAACTTACCATAACTAAGTGTTTTGATTTCATACAAAAAAGGTGAAAAAGTAATACAAAAAATTATAAACCATTCAATAATTTAGCAAAATCTATTTACATATTAAATAGTGTCATGTAAAATATTAATTTTGTCAACTATATATACCAATCAACCCATATTTTTCAGGGTGAACAGGACCTTAATGACATATAATTTCCTTATCGCCTTAATCATCACTACTGGGGTTTTAATAGCTACATTTGACAGATTGCTAGTCACCTATCTATTTCCATTTAACCCAATACAATAAGACCATTTCCAACTTAATAATCAACTTGACATAGCCACTAATCAAGATATAAATAAACTTGTACTTATGAGATTTTATGCCGACTAGACTACTATACAACAATATTCACAATAATACATGATTTTGAGTTAAGACCTGGTCTCAGATTTGTATGAATATAACTATATGGTTGCTTTTCTTCTTATGTCATAAGAGAATAGTATTTCAATGCAATATTGAGTTTTATTTAGTAGTTTACTATTGATACTAACAACCCATCCCCATGTTTAAAATAATCTACTTCAACACCACGTAGATACTAAAAAGGATGGTAATACCAAATTCTGGATTTAATAAAGCCAATAGCAATCTCTTTTTAGACAATGACTATCTATATGGCGAGATTGAATTTGAGTTGCAGTTTAAAACCCGATGGATCACTCAATCCTACGTCACAAGGGTTATAGTGAATCTTAATATGTATACAGGTAAAGGTACTTTGAAGCAATCTATGAGTCTTATTACGATATCCTGAAGTATGTCATGTACCCTAAACCTAAAGATGTGGTGAGGAACCATGAGAAACAACACCACCACGTGGCAAACCCAAATAGACCACGGAAGACATCTTGTGTGAACACCTGAAAAACAAAATAAGAAAAATAAATACCTAAAACATACCTAAAACTTCAACACAGTTCATAATATTATGAAATAAAATATGTAGTACAGTCTGAATGCAAAGAGAATGCTAACTAGTCATAAAATGGGTCTAGAGTTATATACTCTAAGTTCCAACCTATAAGGTGGATTTTATAGTCAATTCACAGGTAATATAACAACTGGGTAAATCTTTACTTTAACAAAGTCATGCAATATCAGTCCAAAACTATTAAATTCTATTTGGGTAATCTCTAATAGGATAATTGAGTGTGGACCAGTGTTAAGTATGATATCAAAATATGTGAGTTCCTAACTTACCATTTTTAAATTCTCCAAAGCCAATTGAAACTGCTGTGCGGACTCCCTGATGCTGTCACCCTCACCGCTGACCTCCACCACTGGTTTCTCCACCTGTGCTGGGCAGGTCAGCGATTGAGTCCAGATAGCGCTCCAGGAGTAGCCTCCAAGAGTCTTGTACATGAGCGAGAGGTACAGACATACGATGACTGGCGCTATGTATTGGAGGGCTACTACACATAGGTAGGAGAATACTGAAGCAACCTGTAAGGAAAGGGTGATTCTTATAGCTTTGTTGAGCTATTTACAATCTATTTCACAAATCTTGAATGAACATTGTCTTCTAGTGATATATTTAAACACATGTACTTACATAAATACTAAAGTATCCAATCAATATAAGGATGGATTGAATTTCTGAACTAACTTTTGATAAATTCAACTAAATAGACTCTGTTATTGTGAGTACAGATGTAAGCAATTTAGAGTTAATAAAGACAGTGGCTGATTTAACACTTAGACACTGTTTCCTTCAAATATCGGCTGTCCCAAACCAAAACCTAGTAAGTTATTTAGAAAATTCTACAGTTGCAAACAAACTCAATTATGTGCCTATACAAAAGTCTAAAGTTCTAAAAGCAAAAAATATAACCTTTCATTTTGAGTGCGTTAGAGGAGCTACTCTTGTTTTATAATAAATTAAGAAAGATCGAAAAAAACGGATTTGAAAACAGAATGGCTCTTACTGGTTTGGGACAGCCAATATACTATAGTGATATATCCTTGGTCTCCTGTAGCTTAACTTTGAATCATGATTGAAATATGAAAGTTTAGAGATTCATTACCATTGACCAAGAAGTTTATCCCTTACATTCTATTGACATCTAGAACATTTACTACACATCTTGTTATGTAAAAGCGACAATTACCTTTTTCTGCAAATCCAAGTTGGTGATACGCCCAGCTTCTTTCCTTTGGCTATCCAGTCTTCGCTGTGCCATGCTGAGGTAGACCTGCAGGTGACGCGGCATCAGCACCAGACGGAGTACTGCGAAGGCCACTACCAACAGGATCCGTAAAGTCTCAAACGCCTCTGTTGTTAATCTGGGAAGAAATAGGTACACTACAATATAGGTATAAAATATAATAAATTTTAAGGTTGTGTAATAACAAATTTTTGAAGAATCTCTGTTATCACGTAAGTTTTTATATAATAAAATTACCATTATTATTAACACGACGTTTCGGCTACCCGATAAGTCCCGTTAGTTATTAATCATGAGTATAAATCGCGAATCTCTTAAAACTTTGAATCTCTGTTAAATTTAAGAGTATGAGTATAAACTCGGTATTTTTGAGAAATATATGCAGGCAAATATATAAATATATCACAGGTTATAACGCAGGACATTTCCTATGACATGCCGGAAAGAGCGGCAGCTAGTTAACATTCGTATTAACTAACAGACTAGCACAGGACGAATGCATATGTATATAAGTAATGAGAACACAGCTTAGATACTTACATGGGCTTATCCATTCCACTGAAGATCCTCACTGTGAGATAGTCTTTGGTAACTGGTCTTATCCATAAAAGAACCAACACAAACGGCAGGGCAAAGTTAATATTTAGAAGCACTAGCATCAGTTTAGACTGGTCTGGATGCCTGGAAATTAAGAAAGCCGGTAATTAAATACAAATAAATAGACCACACTATTCATAAATAATAATTTGAATATGTAATAAATTAATATATGCCTTACTAATAATGTGTATTGTAGAAAATGACTTTTTCAATAAGTTCCAGCTAGGATTTGAGCCATTGTTCTGTATACCTGAGGCATTCTTATATCCGTGCCTGAGGCATAACTGCATTTTTCAAAAGTAGTTTTGTGTAAGTGTTGTTAATATTCAGCTTTATTGTATTCTGAGTACTCATAAGTTAAAAAAACGTAATAATTTTAATAATTAGTACACCATAGTTATCAGACAATTATACTCACTGCAACAGATCCCAATGCATCCTGGCAACCCTAAGGCCAGGGAATGTGAACATCGTGCCCACTAGGGCCGCAAATACTGCCAGACATAACTTCAATATCAATTTAGACGCTGGGCCCCTGAAAAATGTATATAGTTTGCTTATTATTATGCTGCACATATTATAGGGCAGAAGGCGCATAAGACATGGAAATACATCATCATCAGTACTTTGTTTTTACTTACTTTTTGGAATAAATTAGACAATTGTAGACTTATTCATTCACTTACAAACTGAATGAATAAGTCCACATGTCTCTAATTTCTCATTTTGTAAGGGATGAGCAAAAAGTTCTACATAACATTTTAACATGGGACATTTAGCTTTATATTGCAGATAAAAATGTTACATGTTTGGGTTTATTATATCCCAATTTCTATAGTCCAAAAGACCATAGAGGACATATATTTGTAATCTTTGTAACTAAATCAACAATCATTTGAGAAATTCAATATAATATTCTTTTGTTTTGTATACAGATTGTAGATACAACTGTGCTCTCAGAAGCCTTTGTCTACCTCTAGGGTTAACTGTAACTAGTATTTGATGTGTATTTTAGTAAGTACTAATTAAATACTACTCTTATTACTCACACAGAACTAAGTCCTTGCTGCTCCAGAAACTTTGAAGCGTTTTCCTGAAAGCTATCATAGGCTGGATCCAGACCAACTTCTAGAAGTTTATCATCTATGATCAGCGTAACCATGGCAACTAGAAGGAATAGGCAAAATGCCACCATGCATGTGGATCTCTCACCAATGGATTCCTCACTTGTAAAGTACTGCTTTGTTAGCGACAGTAAGAATTTACTGGAGATTGTTGTTAAGGAAATTGAATATTGAGAATCGCCTGTTTGTGAAATAATGTGTTACTGATATAGTTATGCAAGCATAAATTAATATAATCAAGTCTTTGTATATCTTTGGGGAGGATGGGATCTTGAACTCATAGAGATTCCTGCTTTCCTATTCCTAGGGGTAGAAAATGTTTCATGTTTGCTGGAAGGGACAAATTAATAACACAATCAAAAAAGAGACTAACCATTGACTTACCCATCGCATATGAGTTACAAATCCAAGTTTAGCTTCTAATTCTTATTTGAAGATCATTAATGTAGGTAAGTTGTTTTAATAGTCATTGTACACTACCCAGTTGGGTCTACATGTTTCAAATTTAGTTTACATAAAATTAATTATAATGGACACTGAATTTGAACAGTCTTTTAAAAGGATACAATCCATATAATACCACCATCAAACACCACACCATACTAAGGTTAAAGTCTTCATTTAGAGGAAACCAATAATTGTACACCTGGAAAACAAGCAAAGCTAAAGTTTAATACAATTCCATCTAGTTATTTTAACTTTTTATTGTATCCACTAATGTAGACATAGACATGTGAACCTTTAAATTGCTCCTAAGGGTTGATAGCCATGATGTGTATAGTAGGTATATCAAACTCTATATGTAAGATATATCTGAAGTTATAGACCAAATTTCAGGGGCATTGGCCTAAGGCTATATTGAAAGGTTATTTAGAACCAACAGAAACATTGAATATTGTGTAACCAAGATTATTTGCCTACATTTAATGTGAATGAATTAAATAAATAACATAATATTTACCTCAGACATCACATAAACAAAGAAGGTGTATAAAGAAAAATCAACTATCCATTGATATTCATTGTAGTATCTCAAAAAGTTCACTTCAAAGGCTGACACTGGTGCTGTCTTCAAAGTTATCTCCAGGCTTCTAGGAACATGGAAGCTTTCCGGTTTACCATTTTCTTCACATTTACCATTTTTTTTAGATTTCGGTTTATCTTTCGGCACTCCTGCTAGTGTCTTTAATTCATAATTATCAGGGTATAAATATCTGTACAACCCTTGGGAACACAAAAGCCATCTAGCAAAGGATCTATCCACCAGTTTCTGGATCACTGATACCATTATCAATGTGATTACCACCTGAGCACCGAGTAGCGCCTAAAATACAATAAATTTGATAGTTATTTACACAATAAACCTCTTATAACCCCTAATTTAATCGTTACGTGTTATTCTAAATTGAATACTAACCATGATAGGTTCCTTTCCATTCAAGGAATACCTTAAAATCTATAAATAAATTAGTAAATTAATTTCCAGGTCCAGATGATTTAACCTAAATTTATTCAAACGCCTACACTAGTTAACTGGGCCGTTTTAAAAAGAATGTCGCAATTGTCACTTAGTACTGAGTTGTTAATATTCTTGAACTAATTTGTACAAGTTAAAACGAGACAGGTGATTTAAATGTCAATTCTGCGGCTTTTTCATTTAGTTAGCATTATATTATGTTCGAAAATCAGTTTTAACATGTTCTTAAAATAAAAGAGTACTTTAAGTCTGTAATCATATATGTAACACATATTTACCAACAAAAAATACGACATTGGTTTATATATAACAGTGGAGTTTCTTAGTAAATCATAAAATATTTGTCGTATTAGGTAAAAAAATAAAGATTAACGTTTTAGAACAGGTCTTGTTTGAGAAATTTTGAAACATACCAGACTCAAACTAAATTTTAAGATATTGTAACTAATTTATACATCACGGCTGATTCTCTGTAGAGGAGAAGGAAGAGATCACGGATCCCCATTTGTCCCGATCCTGAGAGACCACTTCATTGACACTTATACATCTCGTACACACACGGTGGTTATAGGTACTTTTAACGTCACTCTTTTTAATATAGCGTCTATCTGACTATCATATCTATTATTGGGCCGGCCCCTACATAACCACCATTCCACTTCATATATATTCCTTTTGTCAATCTACTATCATTCATCCGCATAACATGTCCAAACTATCGAAGCATGCCCTTTTCAACCGTACTACATGTCATGCATTCAAACAATGTCATGTCATCATTTTTCAATGTCACTCCTAACTTGCTTCTCAGTGACCGCATTTCGACGACATTCATTCTACATTCATGCTTCTTTTGCCATACCCAACTTCCGCTACCATAAGTAATGTTGCTCCAACACAGTCCTCTGAATAGCCATACCTGCCGCACAGATAATATGAGAAACCAATACCACTGCCAAGCAGGGTTCGATAGGATTTCCGTGGATATGTTGGAGTTAGTAGGCCAGTGGTTGCCAACCTCTTGTACTTATTTTTTAATGCATGTTGGATGTATGGCCGTGTGCCTAAAGATTGATGCAGTGCAGTCATCATCCTGTTGTACAAAGGGTGAACCTTGCTACACTGTAAGAACTACCGGAGTTTTCGCCATCTGAGCATCATCGAAAAAATGTACACAAAAGTATTGTAACACCCCCCTCTGTTGTAAAACAGGTGTGAGTTTTACAACAGAGGAGTGGCGAGAAATAAAGGATCCACATTAATCTCGTTCCTCACACACCACATTCATTTTACCACAAGTATAAGAATACTATACTCTAGTCTATAGAATTTCACTTCTTTGTTGACATGCATACACGTCTTTAATCATACTCGGCAGTTATATTTACCTCACTCTATAGCAAAATTTCACTTTAACTTATCTAAGCTTATTTACTAAACAATTCATCAATGAATACATAGTAGATAAGAATAAATTTCGATGTGGTTATGATAAGAATAAATGCTAATTATGAATCCTAAAACAGATATAAGACTACTATACTTGTAACAAATATACTTATATCATTAATTATGAATGGTCCATTATTATCAACTGCAGTATTTAAATTTTAAGAAACAATTAGAGTCAGACAAATGAATGGACTTTCAACGAATACATTCGTTACCTATATTGAATATGTCCAAAGCGAACTTATTGAACCAAATTGGGAACAGAAGCATCATAATGAACTAAACATTTTACCAAAATAAATATTTGTATGAGCAACTTTCATTATGCTACTGATTTTGTCGAAACAAACCGTAAACCACTTGATGATTGTTTTCATTTTAATAATTAATATCTGCACGTAAAGGCGATTTTTAAAATATTTACATGGCAACTCCTATACTGTCAAAGTCAGCTGTCATAAAACGTCAAAGAAGAAAATGTCGCGTTGGTTCGCGCATATCGTCATCTAATCTGTTTAATTTTATCGGAAAACCCGAGTTGTATTGATTTGTTAAGTTCCATTTGCTAGCGGTTTCGTCGCCGTGGAAGTCTGCCTCAGTGTCGCAGACGGTCGCGACGGGGCCTTTATTTTACCCGTTTAGTTAAGTTTTCATTGTGATAGTGATAAGAATCAGTGCCACAAAATGGGTTCGATGTTTAGGAGTGAGGAAATGACTTTATGTCAGCTCTTCCTTCAGAGTGAAGCTGCTTATGCATGCGTGTCTGAGTTGGGAGAACTAGGACTCGTTCAGTTCCGAGATGTAAGTCCAGTGTAAACTTTTAATAAGGGCCTTTCAAATTACTAGGTACATATAACATTCTGTATCACAGCATTCTAGTCAATTAACCCGCATAATTTTGATTAATTCAACCCGTATCCGCCCACTTTATTATGAATCATTTTACTCGTTCGGAATGGATTTATTTAAATTGGTATAGTAATGAAAATGAGACTATATTTAACTACATGATTCCTGGAAATATATGTCATTAGGTACTTTGAAACTTGCATCAATTACTAATCAAGGTGCCTGTTATCTTTATAACGGATTTGTTCTTAATGTATGAAATATCCAAACATATCTAACTATATTTAGATTCTAATTATTATCTGGTAATAGATTTGCAATTCTTTGAAATATAACTAGTATTTTTGGTTGAATTATAGAGCATTAAATATACTATCATCATCAAACAAAATACAAACAATATAAACCTTGATAATCATGTATGACAACAATTAAACTAAATTTAGTATTGGAATTATAGTTTACATAATAAGCAATTAGTGATACAGTCCAAAACCTACTTGGTATGCTTAAAGTGACCCTAATAATACTTTCAATGCTCTGATCTCATGTTACTGATAAAAAATAAATAAGACTCAATGATGGCATGCTAAGGCCTGATGCTATGCATGAGTTCAGAAAGTTGAGCAACCATCATTGTTTGTATGAAATTTTACAGTTTTAGCAAACTTAATGTTAAGATTGAATGGCATATGTTCAGATAACAGATTATAATATTAAGGTTTATTGTTACTCAAAGCTTATATTTTATGAGTTACCTAATACAATAATAATAAATTTTTACTTAATTAATTTGTAGTTTATTAAAAATTGTAGTTTTGAACCATCCTTTTCAGCAGTGCGCCTGTGTTAGGTGGGTCCGTCGTCTTGTTGCATACAATACATAACATGTAAATTGGAAAAGTGGTGGTGTTTCTAAACAGAGGGTTAGGTATGTGCCTACCTCATGTTTTCCCTCAAAAACGTAATAATAGAGACAAATCTCTAAAGAATCTAACTTTGTAGTCTATCTATGCTCAAGTTAAATTTAAACCTTGAACTATATGCATTCTTCTTATATTGATTCTTTTTTCTAAGTTAATCATACTAAATTTTATATTATTATAAGTAAGTAGTTCAGTATAATGAATTAGAATATTTTAACTTTGACATTGAAATAATCACACCTATGTAAAATAAATTGATATTGAAAAGGTTATGAAGTAACCTAGGTCCATTAATTATTACTACCTTAGACTTTGAAGTATTATGTTGATTATAATAATTGAAAACACTATTAAAACTTATGTCATAATGTAAGGTAAAGACATACATATAAAAATTTAGTGTCACATCCTAGGGATGTAAAAAGAATACTAACTAGCTGCTGTTCTTCCTTGAGTAGGAGGCAACTAAGGGACTAGGGGTATATGGAATCTATTAGGCAATGGATTAGCAACCAACGTTCCATTATGACATTGTAATCCCAAATATTTATGCTAAAAAGTGACCTACAAAGTAATATATCTCCAAGGTTCTGTCCACCCCGAAAGGTATTGAAGGATGTTAATGTAATGTAATGTACATATGTAAAACTCTAGTATAAAATTATAATTATTCCACAAACGGTGTAAAAATAGTTTTTTATAGCACTACTAAAAACTGTATTTGTATTGAAATTAAAATGTCATTGGTATGTGATTATAATCATATCTAGAATGCCGTAATCATTATTTTCATATTGTCTTATCAGTGCTAATTGTTTAGTAGGTGATTAGTTATGATTTTTCTTATTTAATTATTTATTTCCTTCAGATTAGATTACAGAATGATTCTGTACCAGTCATGTTGATTTTTAGAATCATGTTTTGAAAGTATGATCTCAATTTAGTATGTACTTATGTGTCTTTTGTATGGCAAATTCTAGATAGGTTTAGGCTAAACAGCTTCTTTCTTGTCAGAGGTAACTTAAAAGTTTGACTGGTTTAAGTAATACTTTATTTTTTATGTACTGTAAGGTAGTTATTATACATAGATAGATTAGTTAGTTACACTCGCATAGTAACTTCAAAGGATTGGTCAAAGCTATGGGCCATTAAAAACCTTTATTGCTTCTTATCATGAATTGAAATACATATTCCAAGTCTGAGATTACTTTTTCATTCATAGATATATTCTAATGACCTTCAAACCAAGCTCGGATAAAAAAATTCTTGATAACTATTATACTCACATACATTAACATATACTCAATAATTATATCTTCCTCCTAACACTACTTTTTCTCCTGCAGTTAAACCCAGATGTCAATGCCTTCCAACGTAAGTTCGTCAATGAAGTCCGTCGTTGCGATGAGATGGAAAGGAAGCTCCGTTACCTGGAAAAGGAGATCCGGAAGGACGGTATTCCCATGCTGGAGATTCCGGGAGACAGCCCCGAGGCTCCGCAGCCCAGAGAGATGATTGATTTAGAGGTAAGATACTGAGAAGCATATTATAAGTTGTGGGTATGTTTTGTAATATTCTAAAGAGTTTTATGGTTTATGGCAGCAATTTTGGACTTGGCAAGAAGAAAAATGTCTAGTATTTATTCTTAACGACTCACAGCTAGCAAGTGTGAAGTTGGAAGGATATGTACATATTTAATTTTATAAATCGGATTGTTAAAAGCATTTATTTATGGGATAAAAGGTAGACGGATGCTTAATAATAGGTTATTGTAATAAGACAGATCTACAAAGACTTTTGGCATACTTGTTGAAGTATGAGTATATGTAATGCGATGTGTAAAAACGCCACTGAAATGAAAGTAGTATGCCAAAATTAAAACTAACAGGGATTGTAGATAAGTTTTTGTATAAATAACAAAGTTTGTATGCTTGTCTCGTAGGCAACCTTCGAAAAGCTCGAGAATGAGTTGAGGGAGGTGAACCAGAACGCCGAGGCTCTGAAGAGGAACTATCTGGAGCTGACCGAGCTGAAGCACATCCTCAGGAAGACCCAGGTGTTCTTTGATGAGGTGAGTGTATACATAAGTTTAGTGCTTAAGTTTTACTACCTAATGACCTATCCTAAGTTATCTGTAAGGAGTAAATGTTGAAAGACATTTGTGTTGCAGATAATGGATGGATAGGTTCTTATATTGAGGATAAGGCTAGATGTTGAATTAAAGATGAATTGATATAGGTACTGGCAGGAACAAAAATGATGTTGGTGAATTAATATCTTAAGTGGTCAGTTAAGATTTAAATATAAATTTGATATGGTTTTAATGATGTAGACCAAAGTGTTAAAAAGGTGCTTATGACTTCTTTGCACATTTATGATAAAATAAAAATTAAGTGGAGATCGCAGCCCTATTATATAATTCTAAAAATGATTCCCAATTAACGCTGTAGGTACTTATGTCTCTCTTTAATCACAGAATCGTTCGATACAACTTCGAATCGTAAAGGAAATTCCTGATATATACAGGATACAGTCGTCACATCTGTCCCTTTCTAATACATAACACACGAGAGAGCCAACAAAACCGGAGACTCCAACAACTCATGACTCTGACGTCACGCAGAATACAATTAAAACTGTACCTACCTAATACGTAATCAGCCCGATAATTTCAACCATTCACAGATGATAAGATTGCGATGCAGTGACTGCGACTAGATACGTAATTACGCTATTTCGTAACCTTCAAGGCTTTGGTGTGATACTAGCATGAACTAGGTGTCTGTCCTTAAATTTACCACCTCAATGTTCCTACGTAACTTTTATCGCGAAAGAAATTATAAGTAATTATGGTTAACTAGTCCAGCGCCAAATCTAAAACTGTGATCCATAAGAAATGCTGATTACATTGTATTAAAATCCGGAATGATTTGAGTGTTTCTTGCAATGTGAATCTTGAATAATACGTGTTTTAATATCGTGGTATTTGTTGTTTGATCTTCAATTGATTAGATATGACAGCTGTTCCTACAAGGAAGTTTAGCCTTTCGTATGACAATCATAAAATAATACGATTTGTTATTAATAGAAAATACACACTTTACATCTGATACGATAATAATCAATAAGACACATTCCTAAAGCATATAGTTATCAGAAGCTAATTTAAACAATTTAATATAAAATAAATTTAATGTGTCCACTATATCCTATAAGTCACAAGTCAAGGTTTTATCCTAAAAAGTCATAAATGTGCAAAGAGCGTCATTGAGCCTCCAACAACAAGGGTCTACAGTGAATGATTTGTCTTTTATACTAGGTTCAAAAGCCACAAGAGCTGTTGTAGAAAAAATAAAAATGTGGGAACAGACTAAGGGTGTTTTCATACTGTTGTGTCGTGTTGTGATACTAGTACGGTACTGATTTATTTAAATTGGATAAGATTATTGTTACATGAAAGAGCTTGTCTGTTTTGAATGGCCAAGTTTAATGCAAGTTAATTGTTCAGGTTTTTTAGTTATTAGCATTTTACGAAAATCAGTAAATAACTTAATCGAGTTGTTTAGTCTACAGAAGACTAACTATTTTTTAAAGTTGATAATATTAAATACACATAACCGTACCGTATATAACCGTACACGTATAAATATATAAAGTTTGGCATAGATATTTAATTCAAATCCAAAATACAGGTAAATTAAACTCTATCGTTTCATTTTGTACCACCACTTTAACTATGTACTTTTTTTCTATATGTTTGCCTATTACAATAGTTATTATTAAACTGAATCCACATCATGTGAAGCTATTAATCAGTACATTTGAGTGCGATAACGTCTGAGACCCGACACAACAGTATGCATAGGCCTGTATGTTACCCTTATGATTTTGTCATCGCAGTTTTCTTTTCTTTTACCCATATCGATGTGCCTTTACGATATATCTTGCTCTTTAACATTCTACAGCCCATTGACTAATGATTTTTTCAGTTGTTTTTTGTTTTGTGCACTTTTTTCTATCTCCGTTCAGGTTATGGGCACGGTTGTATTCGCGAGGCCCACGAACTTTAGGCCCGAAGGCACATTTCCAATTAATACTTTCTGAGGACGATTGACAACGTATAGGAACAAATTAATGAGTACAAGCTAAAGGTACAATCAGCAAGACAGTGAACTCAGATAAATTAGTTTGATTTAGTATATCAAGTAATTTATGATCTTGTTTTGTCAATTTTTTTGTAAATAATTGTGTGTTTGGTTTAAACTACTGTTATTGGGAATATAATTTCGTATATACTGACCTTTTTTTAAAAAATTTTTTCAAATATTTGACTTTAATTTACAAGAATTGTTTATCTCTTTTATCATATTTTGAAATATTTTATACTAACTTTTATTGTTGATTGTACCTGTGATAAACCGGAATGAGTAAGCAGAAACTTTTGTGACGTTGTCAGTCGTACTCTTCTATGTGTTATGTCATTGCCAGATGGTGAAAAAGGTTAATTGTCAGTACTAGATCGCTACTTACTATTGAACATGTAGTGGTATATCATAATGCTCAACGTAAAAGGAGTTTGCAATATTTAGTATGTTTGGACAAAACTATTACAGCTAGATTTCACAATAAGATCCCTATTTAGAGACTCCTGTTTACATAAGACGCACTTCATCATTGTATAATGTCAGTATGATCATTGTATACAAAATAAACTTGACAGTAAATTATCAGTTACTGGCCATGTTGATAATTTTTTGCTCATTTTCGTCCACAATGGCTCCGAATGATATACGAGACATCGTTTCTTTTGTGTTAAAATTGTTTGTGTAACAATGGATGACCTTAACCCGATGTAATTCACTGCAACACAAAATGTTACTTTACTCGATCATGCTAGTTAAGTATAACATCCTTGCTTTTGATAAAAAGACAACAAGTTTTTAACTTTAAAGCAATTTTATTACTGTATTAATCTGACTTGAGTTTCCACCAAAATGCTTACACAAAAGGAAAAGTTAAATTAATTAATCAAATCAAACACTGATCTATCTATAGACTCAATCATGAAGCGTCCAAACTCTTAGTTAATCAAATATCAACCCATCAGAGACCCAAACATATCCAAACTTCAAATCTCCAAAAATGTTAATTCTTTTCCACCTGGCAATGACATGTCAAACTGACCTAACGCCATTTGGCGCGTGTGTACAAGATGGCGGACCCGTCGCGTGAGGAAGAGCAAGTCACCCTGCTGGGGGAGGAGGGGCTCATGGCCGGAGGGCAAGCGCTCAAGCTGGGGTATGATCTTAATGCACATTACCCGCGGGTGCGCTCGCCAGGTCCAGCTCATTATGATAGGTGATATGGGCGGCAGATTCACTCAGTGATTACCTTTATATGTATGATGTTCTCTGTTGAAGATTTGGGTTTTTGGGTCTACTGTGGACCGTATAATTTGTCTTCTCACCACGTTTACGCGTAAATAAATGAAGAAGTAAGTGAAAACTTTCTTCAGCATTTATCTTGGATATGAAAATATCACTGAGTAATCTGCCAACCACATGTCTCCTAGGCCACTTGCGGCTAGATCTGGGCCCGTCCTGCAGGTCGGGGAGCGCACCTGAACGCGGCCTTGTCTATTGCAGCGCTTGTACTGTGACGCTGACGCGGATGGCTACCAATCACCACTCAGGCAAGCATCGGAGTCGGCCGGTCTCTAGTACATACACCATCAGCATAACCTCATTTTATCTTACTTGTTTGGGAATGTTAGCATAGTCCCCCGGCGAGCGGGCGCCTTCGCCCTGAGCTAACCGTGTGCTGCCTGAGTGAGTTCCGACTAACCGACGATCCCTCCTAATGTATTTTTGAAGTCCACGAGAGAGGTTCGGGTGCAGTGGAGCCACACCCTTACAGAACACGTACACACAATACCATGGTTTTGCGTTTGTACCCTCATTTTTGTCATGCTTTCTTTTATATTTTCTCATCATGCATGTTTTTTGTTATGTACCATTAGTCTTGAGTTCACTGAATTTAGATTTAGTCTGTTCACGTATTGAGAGGCACCGTAGTTGTTTGAAGCCCCTTTTTCTCTTGGACTAACCAAACGGATCGATGGGCTCACTTCCTACCTAAATAAATAACTTATTCTTCCAGCAGTATTGCCTAATGAATCGGGTCCTAATAATACAATGTAGTACTTCCTAACTAATAAGAAACTTAGCACTGTAAGGAAACCTGATTCATTGGTCTGCCAGTAGTTCGCTGGGAAGTAGTTAGTTGATCGGTTTGGTAGTCAGTGGCGAGGGGTAGGAGAAGTATTGCGCCTCGGTAGTGCGTCGGCTTTTTCTACAACAGGAGTGGCCGGCCGCTTGCCATGTCTCTTGTCTACATGTTTGTGTTTGTCCGCTAGCATGACGGTGGCACAACTGAGTCGATGACGCGCGCCCTCATAACCGACGACCAGAATCGCCATTCTGGACACGTTCAGCTCGGGTATGTATTGTGCTGTCCGCCTGACCCCTGTACAGTCCAGCACCGACAGTCCATCTGGTTACAACTATGGTATTAGCAGCAGTGACTTTCGCGCTTCATGAAGTAGCCAACTTCTTGCCTTGTCTCTTTGACGTATTTTTGACATTTATTGCAGCCCTTATGTTTTATGGCGTTTCTTTTGAAGAAGCGCGAAGGTTGCTCGGGCTCCGATGAGGATCGATCATGGAGTGTTCGTCTTGTTGACGCAATGGAGCGTGCAAACAATCCGTTGATTTTATGGCACGCGTTAATAGTCTCCATGTTTGCGAGAGCCCTAATAAATCTGATAAAGTCGCAAATATTTGAGAGACGCTACTTCCTTTTGAAGATTAGCATTGTTTTGATAATTGTGTACCTAGTGTAGTAAAAATGGAGTTTTTGGACTGAAGCATAATTTACTTGAATTATATTACTTAAATGTGGTTAACTATTAATGTTACATTAGCACGATAAAATAAATGTAAAAAATTGTGCCGAAAAATCTGAAATTACTGCTAGCTTTTCAGTTAATTTGAATGTACAAGTATGTACTTGATATAAATTAATACATTTAATAATATAACCTTTGGTATTTGACTTCGAATATGGCAGTTAAAAGGAATTTCAAAGTTACGAAAATCCTGAAATCAATATCCATACATCAATATACCAACTTATATAAATATCAGAACCATTTTTGGTCAGTCTCCTAATTCCATGAAACCATTTTCAATGACTAACGACTTTATCAGATTTAACTAAACAAAGAGTCCCAATAGAAAAACTAGTGCATGCAGAAAGCTTTTCAAAAGATCCCCTCAATGTTATAGCTTCTAATTAATCAAGAGCTAATAAAATAATTGCTGAGCATTTACTAACAAAGCCACAACGTTTGAGGCGTTGGCTTTTTTAGTAAAGTTTTTGGAAGTGTTTTTAAAATTTGCTTGGTCTCTTCCTTAGTTTACGGGATAAGCAGGAGTCCCTGGAATTTATGCCTTGGTTAGTATGACATGTACATTAAGAATATCGTACGGTGTCGGTGTATTTATATTAAGTGGTGTGGAGTAGTACCTGAAGGAAGGTTTTTTATCTAGATATGGCATATTACCTTATTTCCAATGCTCTAGGAAAAGTAGTATTGAGATGTGTATAATATAGATATAATCCAATCTCGAAGTGTTCTGATTTTATATAAATTTTAAGTAGCTTTATGTTCTGTGTGATCAGCAATCATACATTTTACATTCATCTAATATGATGAATTACTTTGTACCAAATTCATTTTTGCACAAAACACTT
Organism: Leucoptera coffeella; assembly: GCA_030578115.1. NCBI lineage: Eukaryota > Metazoa > Arthropoda > Insecta > Lepidoptera > Lyonetiidae > Leucoptera > Leucoptera coffeella. The sequence goes on along the minus strand of JAMBLF010000641.1, from coordinate 39,456 downwards.
TTCATATATTTTATTAAATGTATGTGCAAATAGTAAATGCACCTTTAAGACCTTGCTTAAATGATTTATAGTACTTCTAAAATATTAAGTTTTGTTTGAATTCTTGGATTTTTATTCACTGCCCAGTGATAAAAAAACTAAATCTTTCAGGATTATTCGAGAAGAATCTCTAGCATACTCATATAAATACAATACACGTCTCAAACTACTTTACTGTAGACATTTCTTAAAACGAGTTACTATTGTACATATGAAAATAGTATTGTATATAAATGAATACATTGTATTGTCTTATGTAGCACTGTTATACAAGTACGTAGTTTAGATTCTTTCAACAAAGCCGTGCATTAACTAAAATATTTCTTTTCCTATTCTATCCAATATTGATGTATTATGATTGTTCGTTCTTTCATTGTCTATATAAATGAATGATTCGTTAATCTTGCTTGAGGTGTGGTGTCGGGTATTTTTAGTTACTGCACGACGTCGGGACATTTCTATTTCTGGTGTAACAATCGCACTTATGCTTTCCTAACCTAACACTCTATGGACTCATCACAGAACGGTTCACCACAGGTATCGGACTTCAAGAATAGATGTGGATTTAGGGGCCAATTGTATATGCTGATTTCTCTATGGATGTCATATATTCTGTGCCTTTGATGACGGAACACTAGCTGGTTTTGCTTCTTTTTGTTTTAAAGCCGTATATGCTATCTGAATTTAAAGATGAATGTTTTATTTTGTTTAATAATGTTGAACTTTTAGCTGTTACAGTTACTAGAAATTCAATAGCTTTAATTAGCAAATACATTTTTGAATAAGTTTACTGAGTATTTCCAAAGTTACATCTCGATAGTTGTCTTCATTACATTTTAAACTATTTACTGAATTTTCTACCTTTTTTTTAACCAGGTAACCATATAACACTATATTTTTATAATATTTTCCCCAAAACTTACGAGCATTCATTGATCCTTGCTATATTAATTATGTCTCCGCGTGTTCACTCTTTCTCTTCGGCACTATTGTAAGAATTAATATACCACCACGATCTCTTCCCCAAATTAAGAACGCCCCCAATCCTATAGGTTTTAAACCTAGTGTTCTGTATCAAAGGCACAGCATAACCTGCGCTGTAAATCCTCATTGGCGTTACTATGGATGCAATATTTACTGATATAATCACTATTTTTTCGAAATTATTAACAGCGTCGTGGTACGAGTGTACTAATATAATATTTAGTTTTACAGCTTCAAGCTTGAGGTAACTTTATGCTCTGGAAACTGTCTCTATTGTATCTTAAGTATCATGTGTCTTAGTATCATTATCAAAAGGGATGCCATCTTAATATTAGATTATATTCCCATGGTTTAAAGCTATATTTCTAGTTTTTAAATTGTCTATAAGTCCAGGTTTATCGTTGCGTAAAGTTACTGCAAGTTTGTTTGTTTCTAGTTTGTAAGTTCAAAAAGTTTTACATATATTTTCTTGTTAGCGTTAGTCGTTTGTTGATGATATTGAATCCTGTTTCACCGTTACATGCTTGGTTATTGAGTTGTTATTGTTTGTGCAGTGTGGCTAATTATCGAATATTCAAGGTAAGTTCTCTATTTAAAAATATTCTTTGGTTATAATGTTTCAAGAGCTGTGTTTAAGAATAAGTACAGCTCTCTCTGTATTTGAATAAATTTTAAGTATTAAGTTGAACTTTACGATACGATTTTTATATTATAAGAGGTATTTAATAGCATCTCTATACCTATAAGTTTTTAATCATTCGAAGACCACGCATCATGAAAAAAACGTTCGTGATAGATGGTTGACCCGATTATACGTTCGTAAAAACTGACTTTATACCGCACATTAAAAATGACTACATGCAAATACTAAATGTAGACGTATCATTAGTGTATTTACTCGTAATAATACATACATATCACGCCCGTTTTCCTTAGAGGGGTAGGTAGAGATCACGAGATCGTAATATCTAGCGAGTGTTTAGCCATTCAAAGACTAAAATCAGTTAATTTATCGTACTATTACGAGCATATAAATGATTGAGTTCTTTCATAACTTTAAGAATGTTGTTGCGTCATTATATATTATTGTATAGTTCTTTTAGTACACATATATTAAAAAACAGTTTTTACGTGATTGTGCTTTTGAATACATTTGTTATTGATACTTACATTCAAATATTCACGCCTCTCTATGCCTCCCATTACGTAGATTGAAGAACAGAAGAGCACGTATGAGAAGGTGGGTATGAATGAAGAAAGAGAGATTTGTCAGGATCGTTTCAAGTTATTGATGTAGATAACAGTAAATAGGTTTTCAAGGAATTTAACAGCCTGCCTTGTATGTGGTTGAGGAAAACAGTATAATTAATTTCGTTAGGCATATGTATGTGTGCTGAGGTAGATATCAGAATCTCGCTTTTATTATCTCATTGTGATTAGTGTGTTTTAGTAGGAAGGAAAAATCTGTTGTTATTTGCCAGATTATGTTTTTATTAAGGCATATTTTCCTCCTAAATCTGTTTGGATTAGTGTAGCGTTTTGGAAACCTTAATATAAATAAATAACACATGTAAATCTTATCAAACCCATTACGTAGTTCGTTGTTAAGTGTGGATAGTACCTTAGGTTATAAATCCGTTATGTTTGCTATAACTAGGATTCTAGATAGGAAATAGACCAAAAGGTATATAGCCAATGCATCAAGACTCTATTTCATATTGGGTAGTTACCCTCAGCTTAGCTTTGCGACTTTTTAGCAGTTAGTATCCAACTTGACATATAGTTCAACATGTCGTCAAGTAGATACCCAATTTCATCAAAGTTCATCATCATCAAGTTCACAAACTATCTGCCAATCCTCTCGAGTGTCACCAGGTCTTGTGATACCCATTAAATGAGAATTTAAATATGAGTACTCTACAATCGTGGCACGTTAACTGGTGTTTGTGGCGAACAATACAGAATAGTGATTAGCATTTAAAACGGCTATGAAAGTAGGTCTTCACTCACCGCCATTCATGTAATCACGTATGCATTCTTGAAAGCGTTTTGTGTACCGTGCTAGACTGGGAGGTAAAAGAATGCGAACTAGCTGCCGTTCTTCTCGTCATGTAGAAGGCGGCATCACAACCCCAATATTTATGCTTAGGACGGACTGATGACCTGAAAAAGGTCGCTGGTAGTGGTTGGCTGAGGGCCACGAGTGATCGTGTTTTGTGGCGTTACCTTGGGGAGGCCTACGTCCAGCAGTGGACTGTCATAGGCTGATTGATGTTAAGTAGTAGGGGCCGGCCAAATACCTAAGACATAATAGTCAGATAGACGCTATATTGAAAAAAGGTGACGTTAGGAGTACCTATTACCGCCGAGTGTGTATGAGAAGATGTATGAGTCAATGAAGCGAAAGTGGTCTGTCAGGATCGGGACAAATGGGGATCCGTGATCTGCCTACCCCTCTACAGGGAATCAGGCGTGATGTGTATGCATGTATGTATGAGATGTTAAGTCACCAAGGTTCTGTCCACTCCTAAAAGGATTAAAGGACGTGAAGGTATATATACTCTTACATACATATACGTATGTTCCGGTTTCCCTATAGAGGTTGAGAGATCATAAATTACTTTTTATATCGGACCCTTTAACGACATTCGTAGAAATCTGTTACTATCGGCTATTATAGATACTTTTAAAGGGATCCTTTTATAATGTTACGCCTATTTGGACCGAATGGACTCTAATTAGGTGATTAGGTATTGTTTGCAAACTGTCACCAATACTCCATATTAATAATACCATTACTATCCTCTAAATCACTACATAGTATAAAACAAAGTCGCTTTCTCTGTCCCTATGTCCCTTTGTATGCTTAAATATTTGAAACTACGCAACGGATTTTGATGCGTTTTTTTTAATAGATACAGTGATTCAAGAGAAAGGTTTATATGTAAAATAACATCGATTAAATAGTGGAGTAGGCTATATATTTTATACCGAGCGGTCGCTAGTAATATATAATAATGTACTTACATACATACCTTCACATCACGCTAGTTTCTCTGTTATATGTGTGTATGTAAAGGATCTACATATATTTAAATGAGTTTTATGAATGAAAATAAGGACATAGTAAGAGAGTATCTCATGAATCTCTATGGTTACTATAAGCTTAGTAAATAGATAAGGTAGAGATCGCGCCACATACGGTGGCAGTTGGAGGCGTCGCCACAGTCGCGTAATTCAGTGTTACCAGTAAACACGCCAAAACTAGCACTCACTGTGCCATACGGCTCGAAACATTATAGGTTTCATTTGTAACGATCTTTGGTTGCAGAGCTATAAACTCAAATAAAACAAATTAATATATCAAAGTCAAAATATGTTTATTATACTATTTCAAACATGATTAATAATTAACGGGACTTATCCTTCTTATTATATATTACATATATTATGTGTTCCTTCACTCTGTCCGCAATAGACCGTTTAGTCTGTTCGACATAGGATTTCCCACAGCTGCAATCAATCTTATACACACCCTTATATCTTATATCATGAGTATAAATCGCGAATCTCTTAAAACTATTATTTCAAACATGGCACTGAGCATTGTCTTTACATATTTTTTACCGAGGTTAGATCAGCGGAGACCCTAGCTTGGAGAAGAACTAACAAGAAACTCCGGAAATCAATTTATTATAATCACCCTTAACAAACATAAAAATTACAAAGAGTGGGCAAAAAACACAACGCTGGTAATACTAAATTTACTTTTCATACAAAATAACACGCAATGGCGGAAACGTCAAATTTAGTTCCAAGTTTGGCTACTGCCACCGTATGTGGCGGGTACTCTATACTGCAATGGCGCCAAAAACTAAACAATATTTACTCTGTCCTAAATTAGGCGTGTTAAGAAATCTGTTTTATATGATTCAGTAGAACATCATATATGTGTGTATGCAAAGGTTTATGGACACAAGACAAACGAGTTCACGACTATTAAACCTTTGCAAGGTGGCCAGAGGTTCAGGTTTCTATCTCTGCAATTAGGAAGGTAGTAATTCTATGGCCACCTCGAGCCCACGTGTTGACCAGATTGTCCGAACTCAATGTGACAGGTGGTAAGCCATGTCGCCATTTAGAAGCACTAATTATACCTTTAACTGTTGGTAATCCACTACACTAATGGCAGAAAATTATATATGTATGTAATCAATTCTAGTATGTTTTGACGAAGGTTACCATACATACACGTCACGTCTGTGTCCTTGTATAGCGGTAGGCAGAGATCATGGATCCCTGTCCCGATCTTGACATCTTTTGTTTTATTGGCACATACATCTCCTCATACACACTCGGTGTTGCCGAAGGTTGAAGTTAAATATAATGTACTTATTATCAGATATGTGTAGCATAGCTTATAATTTACACTTACGTCTGTCAATAGGATTATAGGATTATCCCTCATAACAACATAATCTGTAATTATATAAACACGTACATACTTTTTGCAAGAAATCACATGACTTCTTGCATAAAAACTTGGCAGGTTTTCCTGAATCGTGACTGGCTATGTAGATATAGGTAAATGAGATTGGAGACTTGATGCCTCGTATAATAATCACATGAAGTATACGACGGTAAACCCTTTTGGAGTAAGCAGTGTCTTGAGTTACTGTTCTTACTACGAAGGCTTTTGGTCCTAGATTCATATAAATTCACGTCCATTAATCCGTTTCCGGGCGGAGACGATAATATATCCTAGGTCGCTTTACCATGAATATTGAGGTTGTGATGATATATGTAGCATTGGTTAGAGGCTAGCCCTTTGATTCCATCGACCCCTAGTCTTTCAGTCGCCTCCTACGACATGCCGGGAAGAATGGCATCTAGTTAACATTCTATTTACGTTCCAGACTAGCCAGGAATCACTGAGCTTGTGGTCACTCAAAACATTGAGGAGCACCTACTTATAACAGCCGAGTATTTTGAAATGTATGAGTGTTAATGAAAGGAAAGCAGTGATAGTGAAGTCGGTATATTTGTATTTATTTATATTTTTAAATATTTCAAGTTAACCAACCTTTGACCATATAGACCCAAAACTTTTAACCCAACGTGACAGGCGGTGATCCCTACCTGCACAGTTACTGACTATACCATATCTTGGAGAATAGACAGGGCTATTCCATATCCGGAAGAATAGACATAGGCAGGTTTCATCTCGATGTCTTTTATTCTCAACAAGCGACCCGCTCCGGCTTCGCACGGTGATAAAATATATTGCCTACTCCACTATTTAATAGATGATATTATACATATAAACCTTCCTCTTGAATCACTCTATCTATTAAAAAAACTGCATTAAAATCCGTTGCGTAGTTTCCAAGTTTTTTGCATACAAAGGGACATAGGGACAGAGAAAGCGACTTTCTTTTATACTATGTAGTGATAACCTTTTAGGAATAGTGTTTTTGAAAATCTACCCACTTGAGTTATCTCTGTACAGAAGATAAGATCTCAAGATGTCTCATGGGAAGTGAAGTAGATTAGGTCGTTGACACGGTAACCTATTTGTCGGGTTCGATGACCGGTTGATACACAAACACTTGGTAAAAGACAAAACATAAACAAAAGAGTCATGATCTTGTAGGTCTTTGAAGAACACTAATTAACTTAGTTTCCCGCATTTTATAAATATGTCCAAAACTGTCTGTCTGACTCAATCTCTGCTTTTTCTTCCGGTATAATGCACGTACATTTTATGTATGTATAAAAGAAAGAGTCATATAGTCATCACTGACAGTCATAATAATGAACAGGGGTGTATGTGACTTAAAAGATAGTCACTAGTTAACATACATTCGCCCACGTTTAACTTTATGTATGGTACGTGGTCAGGACTGTCAGGTATATGACCCAATTTCTGCTTTTCTTCGAGTATTATGCACGGACATTTTATGTATGTATAAAGGAAAGGGTCATATAGTGATACCTAACAGTCAAATTAGTGGTCAACGGTTCATAGTCATAATTGCAAAATTCTGGTCACTCTCAAGACTAACGTCTACCTTATAAAAGTTTACTTCAACTTAGTTTATATAGTTATTTCATTGAAAGAAAGTTGTTTTATCGTTGTTCCGTTTACTCCTTGTGTTAACAATGTATGAATGCATGTAAAGTTATTGCTCCTAAATTCGTGACTTATGTATAAGCAATTCAGTTCTAATTTTTCTGTTTAGGACCAATATGATTCATGTATCAGATAAAATAGGTTACTATGACATTTGATACAGCTTTTGTATACCGATGTTATTTTGAACCTTTAGCGATCACGACCCTTCAAGTCCTCATATTATGTATATTCACGCCTCAGATTGCTCTCCAGCTATAATAGGAATCACAGTTTCGAGATGCACCAATAGATATAGATTATAACGAGTATTTCCAAAATATTTAAGAAAGGCTTTTATGTAAGTCTATGCAACGATATATTTAACGATATATCATACGTATTACACGCTACTCACATCAAGAATTCCTTTAATTTGATTTTAAGTTATTTGTGGCCTATGACGTCTAACCCTATACATTCCTTAGGTTTTAAATTCCGTACTTGCATAACCAAAATAATACTAACAGGTATGCATAAGGACAGTGTTATATTATGACGTAGCGACAGATTAACCAACCGTGAAAGGAAAATTACTGTAAAATGATCGGGTGGTAATTCTGTCAATAGTATTCTCTGTATGCCAGCTTGAAATGTCAATGATGCGTTTTATACACCACCGACGCTAAGTGCCTAGGTCACAATTCAATGCCTGATATAATGCGGCATAGGTAATAAAACATATGACAGTCAGATAGACGTCACATTGAAGAAGGGTGATGTTAGAATTACTAACAACCGCCGAGTCTGTATAAGTGTCAATGAAGCGAAATTGGTTTGAAGGATCGAGTAAGATCCGTGATCTCTACATACCCCTGTACAGGGAAACGGGCGTGATTTGTATGTATGTATGTTATAGTCAGCTCCTGTATACGGTGACACAAAACACGTATTATCACGTAGGGTAATATGAATGACATTGTGATGAAAAGTGGAAATGATGTACCTTTAAATGAACTACGTCTCAATTACGATGACATGGTCTCATGATCTCTGTCTACCCAGCAATAGACATATACAAATAAAAAAACAATAGACAAATAATATCGTGACGCGCACGTAATGTTTTATTGAATGGAATTACTGCAATTTATACTTTCTTCTGTGCGTTCGTTCAAACGTGAGCGTGATGTAATTGCAATTAGACGTATTAATACTACTTGCAGACTTAACCCCTCTGTATTTCATTACTACTAAAAAAGCAGTGTAATAAATAGGTATCTTAAAGCATCAAGGTTGTACAGACAAGACAGTGACAACTATACCCGTGACCGAATCGATACTGAGTGTATCGAATCGACAATGAATAATAGAAAACGCTTATACACGATCTTTGTTGCATTATTGTCGATTGTGATACTGATATAACGTTTAGAATCCATCACAGTCTAGCTGATTGTCTCGGTTAGGTTTAGGCAGATGTTACTCAATTAATTTCGTGAAGTCTGTAGTTAAGTTAGCGAAATGAATGACGTACAGTAATTATGTTTAAAACAATAGGATCGCTTGATTAAAATTTTTGAGACATTCAGTTTTAATAAACACGTATTCATGGATACTCAGATCCCCAATTGTCAAAAATTTCGAAAGATCGAACGGTTCCGAAACCCCCTAAACCCAGAATAATATTCCGTAATAACATTAGACGTTAAGCCACTAAAAATAATAAAGATATCAGTGAATAGAAAGTAGTTTGTAAGGATCGTGAAAATGCATTTTATATGTAGATCATTATACGTCCCAGTAATGTTAGTTTGGATATTTATTTAACCTTGTGCGTGAACGAAATAAACAGATGGCTTGTGCCAATTAAATTTGATACGCAAGTGTACATGAAGTTATTGAATGACGCCTTCTTACTTGGTATGTGAATTTATTCATTAATTGATAAGGACGCATTTTAATTAGGCTTTCATTCGGTAGTTATTCTATTTGATTGAAAGATGGAGCTGTGTACAGCAGTTAAATAGGTTACGATTATAACATTTTTGTAGTTAAATTTTGTAATTGAGCTATGTAACTCATATATTCATATATTGATTAGAATTAGACATCATGATATGAGAAAATTATTAAAGAACCTTCTTCATAAGACATGTTCAATTATTATATATTTTATAAACTCTTAATCAGTGTAGTTAACGTGAAACCCTTATCACCATAATGTCATCACTGTGATACACCGTGTCATTAAGAATTCCGAGAAATAAGCAGTCGTCTCTATAAACTTTTCCCTTACTACGAAACGTTAAGTAGTATGTAATTAGTTTCTTAATGACTCAATGAGAGTTTCTAAATTTATTTATACTTCTTGGTCACCAGCCAAATTTCTATGAGCCGTCTGCAACGTTTAGTACCAAAATACACTTACATACATATACTCATACTCTCTTTCGTGATAGACAGAATATTGGAGACATGTCCTTGGTCATCTTTAGCATGAGTATCTATCAGGGTATTTGTAATACTAATTATTATAGATGTCAGTTTGGTAGCTCAATAAATTTTATTTACCCCCAGTCCCGTTATAGTTAAATATGCAGGCAGCTATAATTATATCTGCTGCAAATTAGCACGGGATAATACAAAAAGAATACTGAAATACTCGTATGCATTATAAAATTACCATAATATATTAAAAGTTTTACTTTAGACATAATTCATTAGTTGCTACTTATTTTTATGGTAGTTCACACATTAAACGCTAGTGTATCGTTTTTGCAGACGTTTGTAAGAAAATCCTTTTACAGAAAATAGTTGGCAGTCAAAGGGCTATGTATGTTTTATGTTCTTTTAAATGTATGTATTCAACCGCCAATTAGTTGACAATCTGCTCTACATGTCAACTTAAGATGATTTTCCGCGAACATAAATCACGAATTTAATGCGGTTTTCCTGTCATTGTGTATAATAAATCCAGTTTCATTTTAGAACTCATATTGTTCCTAGACATATAGCTTTTTAACAGTCTCCAACAATGGGTTGTTAAATTTTTATTGATTGCCTTGTATGTGACATCTAATTTGTCTGTTTGCCCAGTGACTCCGTTTAAATTGCTCTGAGATTTACATAGATGTATCATGTATGTGTGTATCTATAGCGACATATAAGAAAAACCGATGATAGTTAGTCGAGGATTCGGTGCCACACTATGTTCTCTTTCGATAACAAACGTTAGTAATGCTAGTCATGATTTAAATATGAATGGGTGACCAACGTGAAGAAACCTACCTATCATCTGTCTGATAATCCCGAAGGAAAAGAACACCTTTGACTATTTACTAATTACTTAACCTACCTATAACCGCCCAGTGTGTATGAGAGTCAATGGAGCGAAAGTGGTTCGTTAGGATCGGGACAGATGGGGATTCGTGATCTCTGTCTATATGTAATTAAATAATGCTGAAATAAATGCTAGACTATTCTCTATAGTAATGCTAAAATTAACTCAGGAGTTTATAACGTCCACAAAGTGTATGTCCTATTGAAAAGGGAAATAGATACGTTAGCATATGTATATAAATTGGCAAATACCCATACTTATAATGAATTAGCACTTTTCAAATATAGTATGCCCCTTGGTATTTTTAGTTTATGTGACTATAGACTCTTATATCATAGTCCATAATTATGCCTTTGTACCGACTGGTATTATTTGACGTCAATATTAGTGCTTCCGTTTTATTTGGACCAACCAAGGTCATGATCGTAAGTGTGCGAACTGTACTTAAAAATGTATTAGCAATTACTTATATATACTTACTAGCGACCTGCTCCGGCTTCGCACTTCTGGCTATTTAATGGATGTTATTTTACATATAAATCTTCCTCTTGAATCACTCTATCTATTAAAAAAACCGCATCAAAATCCGTTGCGTAGTTTCAAAGATTTAAGCATACAAAGGGACATAGGGACAGAGAAAGCGACTTCGTTTTATACTATGTAGTGATATACTTATATCAACGAAGAGTCGTTGAGGTAATATGTTTGGAATTTTTAGGAAAACTAGCTTAGGAAATCTACCTCGGAATATATATTAGTCAGTGCCAGTACACGGCGATATAAAACACTAACTTGTGCCCATAAGAGGTTTAGATAAATTCAGAAGTAACAGAAACTTGTAGCCAATGTCAGTTGAAAACTGGTTTAGATTTATTCATACATACTTTCATAGTAGGAATTGCGATGTTTGGGAATCTGTAACTACCTTGCAAGGTTTTTAGGATGAAATATGTGAGTTTATAAAAAGATAATGAACAGTGATGTATTCAGTACATATCATTTAAAAAGAGGATGATTTGATAATGTTCATTTACGTCCCCCATATTTGTAAACAAATTGTTGGGTCTTAAATATTAGGTAAAAAATAATATTACGTTGGTTTTGTCATGTGACAGTCTGATGCAATTACATATATTGTAAATTCAAAGATGTAGTGATGCCTATCACAAGATTATATTTTATCCATCATTCCAAAATTGATTTATGATTCGTAACTATCGATAATTCGACCATATCGTGTTATTCGTTTGATAAATATCGATTTCGATTTTTATCGTGTCATTGGTTTGGAATTAGGTTGATAATGATAAGTAAATAATTTCGATAAAAATTCCATTACGTGAACGATATTTAAATACACCATTCAGTCCACAGTACGAAGTATGATAAAAATTAAATAAGGTTTTGTATTGACATACGTACTACGTCACATCCGTTTCCTTATGTCATGATAATGATAGCTGGTCGATTGAGAGTATTGTAGAAGAGCGGTTACGTAGGCATCTCACCCCCAATAATTCATTCAAGTGATCTAGGAAACGTATCTTCAAGGTTCTGTCCACTCCGATAGGGATTAAAGGACGCGAATGTATATAATTCCGTAGGCATTACCCTATAAGAAACGAGGCACGATAGCTTATGGTTAATTTATTAAGTGCATTCAAAGCACAGTTTACCATATTTATATTATTATTTATATTAAAAGATTCAATGTTGTTTTAAAATGGCAAAGCGGACACTTTTGACGTGTACGAATTATTAAAAAAAAAGTGGGTTTCTGATATCACACCATCTAATCTGCAACTTCTGAGATGGATGCTCTATTCTATTTTCCTTTTAAAGGATAAAGATGATGATGGTTCTAGACACTACCATATACGTTACGTATACGTTACAGTTACGTTTCAGATGTTGGTTTTTTTAAATATCTTTATTTAGTCGCCTTACACCTCAAAGGTTACGCCGGCTAATCAGATGTCGTTCTATTATCACAATTTTATACGTAAAAATTATAACTAAGCATGTAACAATGTAAGAGGATCATCAATCAAATAAGCTTAGAAAAAAAATGATTCGATTGTACAAATGATGATTTAAAATATTTGATTAGAGTAATAACTGTAGATCGGGGTTTTACTGCAAAATAATATTGAAAACGTCTTGCAATCAAATGCAATATTCTTTGTAATTTAATAAGTAGATATCTTGCTCATTAATTAAGCATACGCATAAGCATTTTCGTAATAATCTTATTGAAAAGATCTTAAAGACAGTTATTTCCTATCTGTTCATTCCTTATACTTATTATTCCCACACTAAAAACCCCAACCTATGGTTATACAAAATCAATCATTGTCTATTCAATTTACCCAGTAAAAATAGAAATTCTACATAGAAACTCAAAAAACTTTATTTTTGTAGTTTCTCACACAATATTCACTTAGTTGCGACTTATGGACGTAGTTATGCTAAACGTATCTCTAACTGTAGTTTCGTGGCCGGAGTTATACTGAGGGAGAGGATACCAGCCTTCGAGCGCATGTTATGGAGGGCTTGCAGGGGCAATGTCTTCCTGAGGCAGGCAGAGATCGAAACTCCACTCGAGGACCCGTCTTCGGTAAGTTGAGATTTATAGGTAGTTGTTTGGGAGGTTAATAGAATACTGAGAAGATGACTTTGTTCCGTAAATGTCGTAGGAGATGGCAAGGGTTGAAAAAGGTATCTATTGTAAGTGAAAAAGGGATTAAAGAGAATCTAGTGGATTAAGTTATTAGTCACATATGTATATTGCATAATTGCCATCATTATTTACATAAATGTATATTTAGGCTAACGATTACAGAGATGTGTGTCTCCTAAGTGTATCAATGCCATTCAAACCTAGACAGCTTACAATTGCTACGAAGTTCTGTTTTCAAGAATCTATACATCCTGAAATATACAAATGTATCAGGATGTATAAAATTAGATAGTGTATACCACGCGATTGGAAAATAGCAACCAAAACGACAAAACTCCTCACCAGTAACTCAACTTTAACCCACTTCCTCACCACAACTCTTCCCTACACAGTCCGACCAGGTGTACAAGTCGGTGTTCATCATCTTCTTCCAAGGAGACCAGCTGAAGACCCGAGTGAAGAAGATCTGCGAGGGTTTCCGCGCCACCCTGTACCCATGTCCAGAGGCCCCGGCTGACAGGCGGGAGATGGCCATGGGAGTCATGACCAGAATCGAGGATCTTAATACTGTGAGTGGGATTATAGTATAACCTATCACTACATAGTATAAAACAAAGTCGCTTTCTCTGTCCTTATGTCCCTTTGTATGCTTAAATCTTTGAAACTACGCAACGGATTTTGATGCGTTTTTTTTAATAGATAGAGTGATTTAAGAGAAAGGTTTATATGTATAATAACATCCATTACATAGTGGAGTAGGCTATATATTTTATACCCGTGCGAAGCCGGAGCGGCTCACTAGTAAATATATGTATAGGACGTTTAAACGACGACCTCCGTGGCGGGATTGGTTAACCACCTCGACGCTAATCGTGAGGTCTCGGGTTCGACTCCCAGTGGAGGCGGGGTTAAGGACAATGCTTCTGCTTTACAGTCTAGTCGTTGATTATATATTATGTTATGTATGTATATATCAATCTACAATAAGTATATATTTCTTAAATATACGTTGGCTAGTACCCTCAACACAAGTATTAAATGTACGTAGCTAGGGACTAGTCCAATTTATGTAATAGTGACCTCTAATATTATATTTTATTGTGTGCAATAAATACATATAATCACGATTCTACGAATGGCGAAATACTATAACTTTAATAATCGAGACTAATTTATATTGTTTTGCTATGCGAAACGGCTTTAAGAATGTCGTTCTGTTACAATTTTATAATAGCTAAGCATGTAACAATATAATTTTAGGGTCACCATACAGTAAGCTAAGATATCAATTAATTCATTAAGTATACAAAATTTTCTCCTTTCGGGGATTTTGTACGGGCGTTTGTTGTATATGTATGTACTTATTTATAACTATACTTATTTTCCTGGTATAATAAATGCGACGTGTGTAAATAAAATGCGAATAGAGATAGCTAGATCTCTATCTTCCCAATATTTCTAATTCTATGGTCTAAAGATGACCGACACTCTAATAAGTCTTCTCAATCACTATGCCTGCATATCTGAACTATATGTACTCATATGTACTTTCACTGATACCCAATATGACCTTGGTCTACAGGTCCTAGGCCAGACTCAAGACCATCGCCACCGCGTCCTCGTGGCAGCGGCTAAGAACATCAAGAATTGGTTCGTGAAAGTTCGCAAGATCAAGGCCATCTATCACACGCTGAACCTGTTCAACCTGGACGTCACCCAGAAGTGCCTGATCGCTGAATGCTGGGTCCCTGCTATGGACCTCGAGACTATACAGCTGGCACTCCGAAGGGGCACGGTGAGTTATGATAACCGGCTAGGTATATGATAAACAAAAACAAAACAAACGCATTCACGACCATTAACCCTTGCGGGGTAGTCAGAGGTTCAGGTTTCCATCTCCACAATTGCGAAGGTAGTAATTCTATGGACACCTCGAACCTGCGTGTTAACCAAGATAGTCAGTACTCAATGTGACAGGTGGTCAGCCATGTCGCCATTAACAAGCACTAAATATTACCTGTTCCACGAACAGATAGGTTTCCTCACGGTCTTTTCCCTCACCGTATTGTTCCGTACCTTATATGATAATTATAAGAATTAGGCCTAGTTACAATATTTTTCTACAAATAAACATTACTGTGTTTTTTCTGGTCACTATATAAACTTTATTTTTTAATAATTAAATGAATTAATGTGTTCTTTCCTTCTTAAAATAGAGAAACAGGGTTTTAAGTAAATGATATACGTATGATTGTTACCTTAACGAAAGAGTAGTATATTCCTAATACTTTGCGGTAGTCTATACTAATACCATCCGTATGCATAATACGTTGACGACCTCCGTGGCGCGATCGGTTAGACACCTGAACGCTAATCGTGGGGTCCCGGGTTCGATTCCCGGTGGTGGCAGAGTTAAGAACAACGCTTTTCTACTGCTTTCCAGTCTGGTCGTTGATTGTATATGCTATATATGTACTTATCTATATATAATATGTATACATTTCTTAAATATACGTTGACTAGTACCCTTAACACAAGTCTTAAATGTACTTACCAAGGGGCTAGTTCAATTGGTGTAATAATGTCCAAATATTATTATTATTATAATATAAGTCTTAGCTTAACTTCTACCCCCTGTCTACCCTAGGAGCGCAGTGGAAGCTCGGTGCCGCCGATCCTGAATCGAATGGAGACCCTCGAGGATCCGCCGACCTATAACCGTACCAACAAGTTCACGTCGGCCTTCCAGAACCTAATCTACGCGTACGGTGTCGCCACCTACCGGGAGGTTAATCCTGGTAAGTTCTTAATATTGCAATGTATTAGTAAACTAGCGACCCGCTCCCGCTTCGCACGGATATAAAATATATAGCCTACTCCACTATTTAATGGAAGTTACATATAAACTTTCCTCTTGAATCACTCTATCTATTAAAAAAAAACCGCATCAAAATCCGTTGCGTAGTTTCAAACATTTAAGCATACAAAGGGACATAGGTACAGAGAAAGCGACTTTGTTTTATACTATGTAGTGATGGTCGCCAAATAGATTTGATATACCCCTAGTCCCTTGTCGCTCTTACGACATGCCAGGACTAACGACTACCTTTCTTTTTACGACACAAGGACGGAACGATTTATTTATACTTGTTTCTATGTTTGCAGCCCCGTACACGATAATATCGTTCCCGTTCTTGTTCGCGGTGATGTTTGGTGACTTGGGCCATGGGGCTATCATGGCAGCCTTCGGATTCTGGATGTGCTACAAGGAGAAGCCTCTGCAAGCTAAGAAGATTGATAGCGAGGTAAGTGGTCAGTTTATAGCTGTCCTACTGCTGTGTATTGGCAAACGACATATGTAAGTTTCAAGAGGGTTACGATGTGTAAGAAACTGTAGTCAATTTAGATTTGAAAGAAATAAAGAAAACATTTATTCGGACACAGACACGAGTTGAAAACAAATCAAAAACGAAAAATAACTAGTACACTCTCAATCTAAGTCGGACGCAATCTCCGTGATACCAAAAAGGAATCTACTCACCATGTTGCTGTAGAACGCTGGTATTATTGTTGTCGATTCCCGTTTGCATAACATATTATATGAATATTTCTATTTCTGTAAAACGTAGCTTTTTCAATAAAACATTTTCACAAAGTTTTATTCCTTAACTGGCTAACTTCTGACAACCGCAGGACTAACCCCATATCCGTAATTACGATACGCCAGTGATTGTTATACAAAAGACAATGTAAATGTGATACACATAGGGAAAAATGGTATCATGTTAATCGTTATTTGTACATATACATATATTCACGCCTCTACTTTCTTAAGGGATAGTCAGAGACTAACCATCGCCACTTAAAATGATCCTGGCAAATCTCTCTTGCTTCACTCACACACATTAACATTTTCATACATGCATTTCAATTATTCCCGCTGCGTACACCCTTTTAAAAATGTTTTAGGTCTTTGTCTACCAGTCTAAACAATATCTTTCATGTGTATGCATGAATCATATTTCATTCAAAGAGATATTTATGAAGCATTAGGAATCTAATAGATGTTAACATTGAAAGTTAGAACCAAATTGTAAATGCTGAAATCACGATTTCTGAGGCAACGACCTGTAGTTGTAAACTATTTTATGTTATTTACAATACTCTCGTCCCCTGAGAGTCACGTGGTATGTGAATAGAATGCTAACTATCTGCCTTTCTTCCTAGTATGTAAATATAAATACAATCTTATTGGTGTCCCTTTCGGGGTATACAAACTCGAAGATATAATATTTGTGATGATATTTATACTACTGTTTCTACATCAGGAAACAAAGTAAGGAAACTTTGCAATATTTACGTATTATAGATAGAACTTAGCTGTACATGGTTTACGCTCGGTAACGACCTACTTTAAATGTCAGTACGTCCTACTTCATAGTACCAAACTTAACTTAAACTTTTAGTTATATTACAATACTCAGTGCTTATGTACTATCACATTTGACGCATTCTGTTCTAACGTTTTCTATATGATCACTTAATCTGTCATCGT
This sequence comes from Leucoptera coffeella, assembly GCA_030578115.1. Taxonomy (NCBI): domain Eukaryota; kingdom Metazoa; phylum Arthropoda; class Insecta; order Lepidoptera; family Lyonetiidae; genus Leucoptera; species Leucoptera coffeella. The sequence continues at coordinate 21,743 of JAMBLF010000641.1, read as the reverse complement.
AGAATAAGTCATTCATAACGTATACATTGGTATTTACCCGCATTCATACATTTCAATAAGATACTTCACAACCTTATTCTAATTGAATTATTTATTATTAATTATATTAATTATTTATTATTATTGATTGATTAATTCGTGACAGGTTACCACCCCAACAAACCTCTTTAACCAATCCTTCTTTCGCAGATATGGAACATATTCTTCGGCGGTCGCTACATCATTCTCCTTATGGGCCTGTTTTCAATGTACACGGGGCTGATCTACAACGACATCTTCTCGAAGAGTCTCAACATATTCGGGTCGGCTTGGCAGAACAACTACAACGCATCTACCCTTACCAGTAATCGACTCTTGCAGTTGAACCCTGATTCGTGGGATTACTCGCAGACACCCTATCCGTTTGGTATTGACCCCGTTTGGCAGGTTAGTGGGGACGTAAATATAAATATTTGGGATAATATTACACCTAATTGAAGTAGTTCAATTAAGCCCCTTGGTTAGTTCAAATAAGACTTGTGTTAAGGGCATATATACTTAATATAGATAGACATAAATCTATTTTAAGTATTATCAACGACCAGACTGTACAGCAAAAGAAAAGCGTAGTTCTTAACTCCGCCTCCACAGGAAATCGAACCCGGAACCACTCGATTCACATTCAGGTGGTTAACCGTTCGCCACGCGGTGGTCGTAAATAGAATGCTTGTTAGCTGCCGTTCTTTCTAACATGTCGTAGTAGGCGACTAAGACACTAGGGGTAAATGGAATCTATAGGGCGATGGACTGTCACCAATATTCCAAGTAACATCACAACCCTAATATAAATGCTTAAAAGTTAGACTTATCGTCACTCCAAGGTTATATCCATCCCAGAAAAGGTTAGACAAGCTACATGTATATTTCTGTTCTCAACTACAAACAAATAATACAATAAAGCAATATAATCTTGTCTTCTATCCATCCCTTCAAAGATAATTTAAGAGTGTTTATAAATTTTCAGCTTGCAGAAGCGAACAAGATTATCTTCATGAACGCTTACAAGATGAAGATTTCCATCATCATTGGCGTGTTCCACATGTTGTTCGGTGTCTGTCTGTCCCTCTGGAACCATCTGTGAGTAATGATTCTTAAATAGCACGCCTATTGTCCTCATAAGGGTGGACTACGCGACTAATGAAGTTGACACAACGGTTCACGTTTGATCGCTGAAGTTAAGTAACGCTCAGAGTAGTCAGTTCCATGATGGGTAACCACTCGTCTGAACATGTCAAACACTTTTAACTTACTTATGCTTGTGAATAAGTAATTGTAGGTAACTTTCAACGGTGTAATTAAATACCCCAGAGATGTAATATACATATGTCTTGTCTTAAGAATGAAATACCAATATGTTTAAGACTAAAATAGAACATCCGGAACAAGTTGGTATACCATATAAACACTACTTTTATTTAAAATCTTTATGCTTCCAAGGTTTTGTACACCCTGAAAGACATTAAAGGACGTAAATGTACACGTCTGTGTATAACTTTATTTAAGATAGGGGAAATTAAGTCTGCTAAATAAACACGATTGACATGTCTCTGTCCACCCCACAGGTACTACCGGCGCCGCATAAGCATCTACGTGGAGTTCATCCCGCAGATCATGTTCCTCACTCTGCTGTTCTTCTACATGGTGCTGATGATGTTCATCAAGTGGACTTCCTACGGAGCGACCATTGGCCACTTCGGGAGCCAGGAACCTGGTGAGCATATAGCTATAATTCAAGTCTTTTTATCCCTTTCGGGGTGGACAGAACCTTAGAGATTCTTCTAGGGCACTTTTTAAAATGAATATTGGTGTGGTATATATGGAATGTTAGTGCTAGTTTATCACCCATATCATAACATTCAACCTACAATTCTACCTGCCGTGAAGAATGGTATTTAGTGACAGTTATTTTCAAGTCCTTCGTGACGCGAATGTTACGAAGCTAATAGTAAGGTACCAGGATGCTTCATTGTATTTATAAGTATGTGTTTCTATAACATATGTTCATTTTTCATGATTTATAACTAACAGGACTTATCATGAGTATAAATCGCGAATCTCTTAACACTATAATACATATGTACATGTTGTTGAAGTGTTAAATGTACTTAGCAAGAGGCTAAGTCATTTGCAATAGTGTCCTACATTATTTCACAAATAGTAAGAGAATTTTTTTAAGCCTATAATATATATGAAGGTGTATTTCCTACTTAACTATTTCATTTTATATGTGTACGTTTACAGAGATCGTAAAGACATCGGCCTACTGCGCCCCTTCAATCCTGATCACGTTCATTAACATGATGTTGTTCAAAAAGGACGAGAACGCCCGCCCTGAATGCGACACGGCCATGTATGCCGGACAAATGGGATTGCAAAAGGTATATACATGTAATAATAATAAAAGCGTTTATTTACAGCCACAAAAACATACACAATACAAAACGTTTACAATTAAAACTTACAAACTAGGGGATAAAACTTGTGCATGTTACTGTCGCAGCAAAAGGGTATTTCGACTTAGTTCTGTGAAATGGCGTGGCCCAGTCGTTTGAGGCTTGACTTTGTATTAGTGGGGTGCAGGGTTCAAACCACAGAGCATATGTACCAATGGAAATTCATTTTTCTGATTTTCTATGGACATTTTCGCAATAAGAAATAAAACATATGAGTAATACACCGAATACTACGGTGTTTATTAATGGCGACACGGCTTACCATCAGTTACATTGAGTACTGACTATCCGGTCAACACGTGGGTTCGAGTATAAATACATACATCACGCCCGTTTTCCTGTAGAGGTAGGAAGAGATCACGTTTGTTAAGAAGAAAAAGTATAAAGAAGTTCAGCATATAAAATACTGACATTTCGTAATTGATACCTGTATAGATGAAATGTTTATAAGTACTTCTGCGCAGACAATAAGATTTAAAATATAATTGTAGTATGTATCTTCTATAAACTATTAATTCTCTTATAATAATCATAAATGGTAAAGTACTTATTTATTTAATGGTTCTTTTCGTTCGCAGTTCTTCGTGATTCTGTCGCTCATGTGCGTGCCAGTGATGCTGTTCGGAAAGCCCTACTTCATCATGAAGGAGCAGAAGAAACGCGCTGTGAGTGTTATACGTACTTGTACTTAAGTTATATTACTTTAGAGGTGAATTAAACCCCGGAGAGAGTTGATTGAACCTCGAAGACATACTCTGGTCATAGGTATATCAAATGTAATTTTGATAGCGTTGCGGAGGAACGTTAAGCACAGATTGCTAGACCATACTTCATTAAAATCTTCTTCTATGATCACGTCAAAAAGAAATAAAAGGATAATGGCAGCTGTTTATATAATGTTCTATGCACTGAACACAAGGCTTGGCAAGAATGTATTTTTTTATGTACTCAGCAAGTGGTTAGTTAAATTTGTGTTAGAATGTTCTAATCATATTATTATTATGTACAGTTAATACTTGAACGCAGCGATACGTCGATAAATTTAAATAAAAGAACTATACTGTAAAGCAAAAGAACTATATATATATTTTATTCCATATTTATAGCTTCAGGGTCACCAGCCCATCGACGGCGCGGCTGAGAACGGCAACGCTAACGGGGCGCCCGTGCCCGCAGCGCACCACGACGAGGACATCAGCGAGGTCTTCATTCACCAGGTGAGGGTGGATTCCACTAAATAGTTCCACTGGTTACGGATAGATGGCGGTTTAGAAAGAATGAAAGCAATGTGAATATAAGTATAGTAAGAAGTGCTGTCTAGTTCTACTATATGTACCTACGCAGTACAAAAAACATGGATATAGTACTCACTCATCTATAATCGTCTAAGGAGGTACAGGACAATAAGTTTCAAAGTACTTTACCTCACAATTTAACCTTTGTGAAAAACTCTTTTGATTATCTTTAAAAACATTTAAAGCGCACTAGAAAAGAAAGTTTGCATAATAAATTTAAGTCGCCCTTCGTCTATTTTGCTCTACGACTAAATTCGTTATATTGCCTCCCATTCTAAAGCCTATTCTTGTGTATAGGCCATCCACACGATCGAGTACGTGCTGGGAAGTGTGTCGCATACGGCCTCCTATCTGCGTTTATGGGCTCTCTCCCTCGCCCACGCGCAATTGGCCGAGGTAGCCTGGAACATGCTGTTGCGGAAAGGTAACTATATAAAAGACAAGTATACTAACCCAGTAGGTACCAGATTCAATGCCTGGCCTGATCATGTAGCAATGGAATTATTACAGAGTTTTGTTACTTAACAAAACTAACATTTTCATGACATTATCACTTGCGACGTGTCAGTGTGTTAACTTATCGATCTGCGCTATTGCTTTGTAATTCTATGGCCACTTCGAACTCACGTGTCGATCAGATAGTCAGTGCTCGACATTACAGGTGGTATGACTTGACACCAATTACAAACTTTCGTAATTGCTTCTTGCAATTGCATCTAACCTACATCTAGCCACAAAACACGATCACTCGTGGCCCTCAGCCAACTACTATCAGCAACCCTTTTCATCGGTCCATCTAGCAGAGGGGCGTCCTACACTACGTTTCCGAGATTTCTCGATGTACCTACTGATGCTTTATATCCCCCTTTACATTTCTATTTTCTTTCATTTTACCTATCACGTTGGGTGCTGTCTATCTAGTGATACGCGGGCTTCGAATGACCCATACCTAACATGCCTTCGAAATTTCGGAGATGGGCATTCGGGCCTCTGAATACCCCGCCATAATAAAAAAGGGAGTGTGTATACACAAGTCGTGAAGCGTATGTATGTATGTATGTCTTAATGTTCTTCCCGTTTAGGTCTGCAAATGTCGGACGCGTCTGGCGGCGTGTTCCTGTGGGCGGTGTTCGCTGGCTGGGCGGCCATCTCTGTCTCCATTCTGGTGCTGATGGAGGGGCTGTCAGCCTTCCTCCACACGCTTCGGTTGCACTGGTAAGTTGGCCAATGGGTTAATGATAGGTGGAGATTGATGGAAGATTTTAAACGAAAGATTTTTAACGAACAGATAAGTGTAGTGTTTTGTTCGATATGCGCTGTTTTCTTTTTTCTATTGATTGGACATAATTTTTTGAATGACCAGTAGCTTGAAGATGAATATGAAATTACCACAACTAGCTGTGTAATACCATATTTTCTATTTAATTGTGAAATGTACATTTTATGTTTGTCTATTATGTACGAATTAGTCTTTGAAGATGTAAATATTGTATGTAATAGTTGATGTGGATGTCTCAATAAAGATATTATTATTATTATTATTAAATAGTGACAGTTTTACGAAAAAATTAGAAGTGGCCATATAGTAAGACAACTGTATTAGTGATGTACGTAAATAGATTTTAGAATAGGTTTTAGAGAGAAAACTTTTTTGCTGTTTTCTTTTTATCATCTAAAGCATGTATCAGTGTTGAGATGGAGTTGTTACCTTGGAATATTAGTGACATTTATCAGTGTTGAATATAAGTTGGATATTACATCATTTGATAGCATTACGAGATTACTACTCTTAATAATTCACTACCATTCTCCAATACATTATAAGCTATTTGATATTGTATCCTTTATGATAAGTAGGTGTAATAGTACATATATGTTGCCTAGAGAACTAGTAAGTTAAACAAACTTTCTTTGTTTTCAGGGTCGAGTTCCAGAGCAAGTTTTACGAAGGTGCCGGGTACCTGTTCCAACCTTTCTCCTTTGAGGTCATCCTGGACTCTGCCGGCGCTTCCGAGGAGTAAAGCGATGGGCTAGCTACTTGTCATATGGGTAACAATGGGTCCTCAGAAAAAATGAGAATTTTTTTGGTTAAACTATATTTCATAATCTGAATTTTTAATTGAGAACATATTGTGCATTTTATTCACTATGTTTACTTAATATACGTAAATATAGATATACTATGTATTAATATCAATTAGTAGCATGAAATCAATATATTATAATATCATAAAGGTGTAACGACGTAGTTATTTGTCAATAATAGTCAGACTATTACCTGAGGGCTCCGATTAGTTATTTCGTATGGCAAGTCAAGTTCTTTTAATGTTTAAGTGATTCCATAATCAGCACGCAGAGAGTACAGAAAAAAGATTGTAAGTGTTAAAAGTAGTGTCTGTATTACTTGTAGAGAAATCTGTCATATGTATTGTTCATAGCGCTTTTTTTTTAATTTTTGTATGGTTTTTAATCAAATGTTTATTTAATGTTTCTCAACTGAAAATCAAATAAGTTTTAGAAAAAATGTCGTAACATTTGACTTTATAGTAAATAGTAGGTTTTTTAAAATTAATACATATTTTACTTAATTTGATAATTGTAATCGATTTTTCATTACATTAAAATAAAAAATAAATTTACCTACTTACATAAATGGTAATAAATAGATCGATCATCTTCAGATGAATAGTTTTAAAAAACAATATTATTTAAAAAGAATACTTATTGTACTTAAATGTTTAAAATCTCTTGCCGATTTCGTAAATCGACGCTCTCTTAAATTTAAATGGTAATAAATGTTAAAAGTTGTTGAAGGAATATATTCAGCTTGAATTTAAATATTTTACATGTGTGTAAGCATAACTTTAGTAAGTTCCAATGGACTGTATTTATCTCGTAGAGAATTCATTAAATAAATATGTAGATTCAATTTGACAATGGTGTTTTATTTCCATAAATTATAAATATAAAATATGCAACCGCAATGGCCCGTGCTAGTCAGAGACGCAAAATAATGCAAACTAGCTGCCGTTCTTCCAGTCATGTCGTAGGAGGCCACTAACGGACTAGGGGTCAATGGAATCTGTTGGGCATCGGCTAGTAAACTCTGACCTTTTTTCCTTATAACATCATAACCCTAATAATCATAATAAAGTGACCTTGGAGATATTATTGTCTCTTATTATGTACTATTTTGACAGAAAAATGTATGTATAAATAGAACAAAAGTCTAGCATCTTTAGAATTACAATTCTGATTACATCTGGAATCGTACTTAATCTTCCCTTCACTAGTTGGTTGTTAGTCATATTCAGCGCCGATGGTGATGCTGATGTCTCCAGGAAGTACCTCAGTCTTGTGGTACCAGCGATTGGTGTTCACCACCACTGAAATGAGACGAAGTTCTTATTACTTGCATTATCAGTTTATCAACGAAAACCTTCTGGCATGGGGTTCCATACTATTTTTTTCGACCAAAACTATACTGTAGTGTTATATTATCTGTACTTCTGGTTTATATCCCGAAGACATTCGTTGATTATATACATATTACGACTGTTACAGGTCTTCGAAGCTGTATATATTTACTGCGTCTATAACCGCCGAAAGTGTATAAGAAGGTGTATAAGTGTTAATGAAGCGAATGTGGTTTGTCGGAATGGGCATCCGTGATCTCAGCCTACACTGTTACAGGGAAACGGACATGATTTATAATAATAATAATATTTGGACATTATGAAACCAATTGAACTAGCCCCTTGGTAAGTTCATTCGGAGCCAACGACACGCCTCGCGTGTCCATGCAAATTCTACTCGCCACGCCGCGGACACGCCTCGCGTGTCCATTAGTTTTCGATTATATCTCGAAAAGTACATGAAAAAATTTATTAAGAATTTGTGTACATGGTATTTACCACACGAATAACCATATGTTCACGTGGTTTCTACTTTGAAAGAAGTTATGTTTATACTAAAAACGAACCCCTTGTGGGATGCCAAGAACACGCGACGCGTGTCCACTTTGAGTATGCGACCAGAGGTTCTAAAAGTTTGTTTAACTTTCCATCAAACTCACTACGTTAACTTGTTTATTATAATATTAGTACTTACACAATAATATGTTTCTGAGTGATTTTAGTCGATAGATGAGTAAATAATTTATATACTATACAAACAAAAAAAATATTATAAGTTTAATAATATATAAGTAAGTTTGAGAATCACATCATATTTAGTTTACCTATTTACCTAAAAATCCATATTCCGCCATAATTCCTGGTTTAAAATCACTATACTGTTGCCACAACCTTATCTCTTTCGTTGCACAAACAGAACTAAGGAAATAAACTACCACAATGTATTATAAACGTATTTAGAAACATTAAACTTGCCGCAGAGCCAGTGGACACGCGTGGCGTGTCCATTTTTTCTTTGTCGCAGAGCCGCGGACACGCCTCGCGTGTTCATGACCGTTTGTTTGGCGGCTCCGCTAGTAAGACGCTGAAAAATGACGCGGCGTCGAATGAGTTAAGACTTGTGTTAAGGGTACTAGTCAACGTCTATTTAAGAAATGTAAACGTATTATATATAGATAAATACATATATAATCAACGACCAGACTGGAAAGCAGTAGAAAAGCGTAGTTCTTAACTCTGCCTCCACCGGGAATCGAACCCGGGAACTCACGATTAGCGTTCCGGCGGCTAACCGATCGCGTCACGGAGGTCGTCGGTGATTTGTATGTATACAATAAATAAAATCTTACATATCTCTCCAGGGTGGACAGTGAAATTGAACCAGCCACATTGATAGTAGCACTCTGGGGCGGGGCCAAGTACCAGCGCTTCTCACCACGGATCTGCGCCTGCCATGACATGTGCCTCACGAAATCCACCTATAGAGAAATACATACGCACAATTTCATACCAGAAAGATTTCTATTTACACTTCTGCCTATCCCATTAGGGATAAAGACGCGAGTTAGTACTTAGAGGATGTTAAATAAAGTAAAGAGAGATATCATAGGAACCGATTAAAAGACTAAGATTACTGGGAATCTACGTTAAAGGAACTATAAGCCATGTTCTATAACACATCAACCTGTTGGCATTACAAGCAAGTTTCAGCGGCCTCCTACGACTTACAAGAAAGAAAGTCTATATATTTAATAAGAAAACGGATCAAAGAAACTTTCATCCCGTTTATCTTGTTATTAGGAATAAATGTATAAGATTATTTAAGAAAACAAATTATAGTCGTTTGTCTAACGCCCTAGAGCTCAAGTCTCTTACGACATGCCAAAAAGAAAGACTGCTAGATAGGTCCTATTCTAATCCAAAAACAAAACAAACGCATTCACGACCATTAATTAACTCTTGCGGGGTAGTCAAAAGTTCAGGTTTCCATCTCCGCAATTGCGAAGGTAGTAATTCTATGGACACCTCGAACCCACGTGTTAACCAGATAGTCGGTACTCAATGTGACAGGTGGTCAGCCATGTCGTCATTTACAAGTACTAACTATTACATGTTCTAGGAATTCTATTCTAATCCCTAACAAATATATATGTATGCCAACTTACATGCATATGCGCACCCTGACCAGGTCCACCCATAAAGATCCAATCAGTAATATCATCTTCAGACGTAGATGGCAAGAAATATGGTCTGTCATAGAAGGATCTTAATACACTGGTTTCCTCTTCAAAACACGTGCTCCAACCAACGTACCATGGCTCCCCGGAAAGGTTGGCTCGTTTGTCATCCATGTTTAAAGTGTCTGAGAGAGTGTCGAAGCCAGATTTGTATGAAAAGAAACTGCACTGGCCAGTCCGTTTTAACATTGGAGTGTTTGTATATAGGTGTTTGAAGAAGTTGAAATTGAATTCCTGTTAATGTAAAATGTATTAAGATAGGATTAGAAATTAATACGTAATTAGCAATCAAATACAATAGAAGTACGTGTAACTTATTTATACTTGTAACCCATATGTCCGAATAACCCTTTCGTGTAGGACAAAATTTTGGAAATATGTAACACCTATTATATAACAAAATTGATTATACTCATGCGTAAGAATACATATAAATCGTGGCTTTTTAGTCTTTTCAGGGTGTACAGAAACTAGGAGACATTTAAGACGAGCAACAGCCTTGGTAACCTTCATAGTATAGTATTATATTATATACGAGCCGTTCTTATATTGTCCATCATAGGTATAGCAAGGAATTAATATCGAATATTATTAACAGAACCCAACAAATTACAACATCCTTTAGTCCCCTAAGCCTCCCTCAAAAGCCAAGCAAAAAGGCAGCTCAATCAATTAGAAGAACTTACGTGTATGCTTAATATTATATACTTATAGCCCATGCGTCCGAGTAACCATATGACAAAATTTTGGATATATATAATACTACATATTCATATCATGTTTTGTCCTTTGATACCTTGGAGAACCTTGGATACATTTAAATCAAGCAATCGCCTGTCACTTTTATAGTATACAGTATAATACCTACTGTGCCTTTATTAAATTGTGCTTATTGGGTATGTATAGGTATTCATTTGGAATCTTATATATGGTGTTATTAGTAACAGAACCCAACAAATTACATCTTCCTTTAGTCCCCCAATCCTCCCTTAAAAGCCAAGCATAAAGGCAATTAATTACCACTCCTTTTACCTTCCAAACCACTACATACCTTCAAAGCTTTCCAGTTCTTCGTAGCATCAACTATGATGACCGGTTGGGTACCGTACGCATAATGCCGTTCGAACTCCGACGGACTCACGTGGGCTACGTGACGCACGTTGACCACGTTGTGGCACATGGAACAGTCTTCTGGGGGACGAAAGATAGCTTTCCAGTTTGCCGGCAGAGGGAGTAGGCAAGGCTGGAAAGATTTTGAGAATCCAGGATATACATCAACATATGCTTCACGACTTGTGATACACACTCTCTTTGTTACTATGGCGAAGTTGCCTGAGAGTTAGTGCCTATCTCCAAAATTTCGAAGACATGTTAGGTATGAGTCGCTTAAACACTGTCTATCCCGTTGGGGTCGTAGAGAGGTGAATATATGTATGAATGTATGTATAGCATAGGACAATTACAATGTAGATACTCTGTAGGTTTGTCATTTAACTCTGAAATGTAGTAAGAGGCAAGGTAAAATGGGTTTATAATGTCTTAAACTCACACTATCATTCCATTGAATATAGCCATAGATAACAGCAACTACAAATAACAAAACACTAATCACATGCCATTTCGATTTGGGAAATGGCGAATTATTTTTAGCGGGAATTTTCAAACGCGACGAGTAATAATCACTCAATTTATAATTGTTGATTTTTTGCTGTATCTTTCCTAATTTCACTTCAGCTTGTTTCAAACGTTTCTCACGAGATAACTGGCTCATGTTTCCTCGTTTAAAGTGGAGCACAAAATAATTTTTACGCGGGGTTGCACGTAATTTAAAGGGATAGAGAAAGTGCGCATCCGTTAGGAATATTCAGAGTTGTTCGCCCCGTTCTAGATTAGGATGCAAAGAGCATATTTCGTGGCATATCGTGGAAGGTGACTAAGAAACTTGAGGTTAATGTAATCTATTGATAGATAGGCTGTCATCAATATTCTACAATAATGCCATTGCAACTCTGGTAGTTATAATAAAAGTGACTTAGGAAATCTCATGATTAGTGTTTCTGTGCTTCCCGAAAGGTATTCAAATACATGTACTCATATGTATTCATAATGTGTTTGTGTTTTCCAGCTCCGTAACATTTCCCATAAAGTGACAATATACTATATTTATCAGTTGCATTTGAGGCGTAAATTTCGTTAGGCGAACCACACAGCACGCATTGAGTGGAAAATTGGAATGCCTTATCTCTAATACGACACAGATGTGACCTTTTTGAACGGTATACCCTTATTCAAGGAGGTTGCACTTTGGATCAAATAAAGCTTCTAAAGTATTTGGGTGGTTCAAGTACCTACAAAAAGAATGAAGTAAACTTTAGTATGACCTGAATGTAACGTAACGTAGTATACGTAACGGTGTCGCCAAAAAGGTTAAGTGACAAAGCATATATGTATGTATAATTAAACGATTATTATAGTCAGGCGAAAGGAGATTTCTCAGAATACTTATATTACGCACATCACCTAGTTTCTTTATTAGAACATCCCAATAGATAATGCTTACATACACATGGAATAGCCATTTTTTCCTATCCAAGCTGATAAACCAATTTCGCTTCATCGACATCTCTACAACTGCGTCTGTATATGTACTTAGTGATTCTAGGATATTCTCTTAATTACTCCAGTACCAAATATGATAGGTAGTGAGTTCATCACCGTTGACAAATATTGATACTGCCCTGCGTTGGTTGTCTTCGGTAAAGAGACAAATAGCCTATAGCAATATAACGAATAATTAATGGTACAACGTATAAGACTCAACTATAACTTTCACGATCGAGAATTGTGAAGGATTATAGATACTGATAATAAAGTTTTAATACTAGATCACACCTCATAAATATGCTGAAAGTATAAAGAGATATGCCTCCCCAATTTTGTCTGAATAACTCGTTTGAGATTATAGATCATCAGTATGGTAGTTACTTTTATTAGTATATTATGTATGGCTAGCATAGGGCATCAGTCAAAACTCAAAACTGACAAATAAATGTACCTATCTGAAAAATATAGTTGAACAAAAACAAAACGGGCCAAATTAACAAAACATTAATTTAAATAAATTATACTGCAATAAATGTACAAAAATATTATAGTCTGCCTAATTAGTTTTACAATTGTAAGGCAATTTTCTATTGAAACGCTTTTTATATAATAATGTGACTTTATACGAGTTTTACAAAGTGTGAAATTAGAGTAATTGTGACTAATTTATCTGTAGATTAGCTTAAGTTGCACAATATATAGCACAAATGGCTGCTATTATAGGTGGAGGCCTCAGTGGCCTAGCCACTGGCTATTATCTACAAAAATTGAAGAGCCAGCTGTTTAATAACAAAGTAAGGTTATATTTATTTGAGTCCACCGATTACTGTGGAGGATGGATGAAGACTATAAGAACAAAAGACTATACCTTCGAACAGGGACCTCGAACCATCCGGCCCAAAGGAGAAAGAGGCCTGAACACCTTAAATATGTTGCAAGAATTAGGTCTTAGTGATTATGTGGCCCCAATAGGCCCAAATGATGCTGCAGCGAAGAACCGAATGATTTGTGTGAATAACAAGTTGCATAAACTACCTTCCAGTGTCATAGATGTGTTCACAAAGCAGTCGCCATTTTCTAAACCTCTTATTTATGCTGCCTTTAGAGATTGGAAACAGCCAGCTGAGACTTTACCAGAAGATACATTGTATAATTTTGTGAATAGGCGGTTTGGTCAAGAAGTAGCCGACTATGCAATCTCGTCAATGATCTGTGGCATTTGTGCTGGGGATGCAAAGGAAATATCTGTGAAGTTCTTGATGCAAACACCATTTGAATGGGAACAAAAACATGGAGGAGTACTTCGGGGTTTGTGGAAACATTTAAGAGCAAAAAAGGAACCAGATAACCAGCTGCTATCAGATTTGGCATTTAGAGGCAAACAGGAGAAGTGGAGTGTTTATACACTGCAAGGAGGCTTAGGTTTATTCCCAGAGACATTGAGAAAATATTTAGAACAAGGTGAAGTTGATGTACGAACTAAATCCACCGTTAACGAACTACACTTTGTAGATAATAAAACAGTCAACTTGACTGTTAATAACAAGAAGTTTGTTACAACAAACTATGTGTATGCGACAACGCCGTCTTATGTTCTAGCAAATCTAGTGAGTAAACAGCATCCGCAGTTAGCAAAAATGCTGAACGAGATCCCTTTTGTTACTGTCGCTGTGGTCAACCTCTATTTCCCTATGGATGAGCTAGTACCACCAGCTTTTGGTTTCCTGGTACCACCAAAGGAAAATTCATCCATACTGGGTGTCGTATTTGACTCTTACTGTATACCAAATCAGGGAGGAACTGTTTTAACCGTTATGATGGGTGGCAGATGGTTTGAAGAGAAATTTGGTAAAGATTCATCAGAAGAACATTTACTACAAGTTGCTAAACAAAATGTGAAGAAAATATTGAATATAAAATATGAACCAACAGCTTACAATGTTAGCATTTTAAGGAACTGCATTCCTCAATACGTTGTTGGGCATTATGAGAGAGTGGAAGAGATAAGAAAGTACATTAAGTTAAACAAACTTCCGCTTTCCGTGATCGGAGCAAGTTATGATGGTGTGGGTGTAAATGATGCAATATATTCAGCTAAAGTTCAAGTGGAGACAGGTTGAAGGATTTTAATTGAACCATATATAAATACTTATGCTTTTAATGCAATAATGAAGCCTGAATTACAGGCTGTGAATTATTTTCCAAAGCAATTTGGATTTCGGGATTCCATAAGATAAACACTTAAGTTATTCAATATTTTTTGTTTACATGACATATTTTATAAATTGTTTTCTTTTTTATTTCTCTGGTAGTCACAATCAGAAGTCCTTGTTGTAGTTATTATTTTGACATAAGCAACATAAGATTCCTTGGCCATATCTAATGAACTCGAGTTATTGTTTGTAAATATACTATAATTGTTGAATAGTTGGTTTTATTTAGCATATGTACTAACATAAGACCTAATTAAATGATCAAATTGGCAACATATTATGTGCAACAGAACAGTAGATAGATACAACTCAATAGTACCTCCTTGGTCACAATTTAGCATGAATATTGGGATTGAGATGTCATATGGAACATTAGTGACAGGTTGGTAGCCCATCGCCCAATAGATTCCATCTACTCCTACATCAATTTTCTTATTAGATCTTATAATATACCTTTTACTAATGAATTTATTTTACAGATTATGCTCGTTTCCCAATAAAAACAGGGGTAAGCAGAGATCATTTTTCTAAAGATTTTTGGATACGGGCAAATAAAAGATAAAGTAACTGCAAATATACTTTTTATTCCAAGCTGTAAAAATATTGTGAGTTAATAAATATCTGGATCATAAGCCTAAGTTATTACTTATAAACAAACAATTAGAATAGGGTATATTTGAAGGAGTAATCTCAATAATTTTTCAGACTACCTATCTGGATCCAAGTCCACTAATGCTTTTAGTAAAAGTAGTTCATGCGTACTACAGTAATGATGTCAAGTTGTTAGTGGAGTAGCAAAAGTGTAAATTCACTATTCCTATTTTGTTAAAACGCATTATAGTATATTGAGATCATCATTTACGAAATGCATCGAATTATACGGTGAGGGAAAACATCGTGAGGACACCTACCTGTTCGTCGAACAGGTAATAGTTAGTGTTTGTAAATGGCGACATGGCTGACCACCTGTCACATTGAGTACTGACTCTGGTCAACATGTGGGTTCGAGGTGTCCATAAAATTACTACCTTCGCAATTGAGGAGATGGAAAACCTGAACCTCTGAATACCCCGCAAGGGTTAATGTGAAGACAGTTGTCCGCAATTGGTTCATGTGACGTCAGTTTTACCTCTGTATATAATAATTTTTTTTTTACCAAAATGATGTCACCATTGACTTAACGCGAATAGCTTATAGTAGACTTGGGCCCTAGGTTTTTTAGTCACTCAATGCCTATGATTTACTATATAGGCAGCATACAATGACATGTATTGACCAATATTCACAGATTGCCTATATATGGGCTACAGGCTATACAGAGAAAGGTAGGTATTATTATTGTGTTTTACAAACAAATATTAAGTACTTTCTCTTAAAGACTAGTGTACTAAATGCTGTATATCTTATATTTACCTAAAGCAAATATGATATAGTACTCTGGATTTTTGACCAGCCCCTTTGATAACTGGTCTTGAATATAAACCTTACGCAGTAAATTAAAGGACAGTGTTACATATACAAACAAATCCATAATTTCATTTAAATTAATAGTACCACTTAAAATATATACATAGAAGCATTCATTTAAATACTCTTAATATAAAGTGTTGTGCTGTCAGGGTATTTGATAGAATGTAACCATCTGCCTGACTTTTTATCTGATGGACTAGAAACCAACCATAAATTCTTAAATTTATCATCTTTATAGACTAAATGCGACGTAATTATTGTTTACAGTTCCGAAACTTTAGTGACATTTAGCCTTTCAGGGTGGACAGAACCCCGTGTATGTAATATCCCCTAGGTCACTTTTTAATGTAAATATTGTGGATGTAATATGGAACATTGGTGACAAATAGCTAGCCCATCGCCCAATAAATTTAATTTTAGCTATTTTTCGTGACTAAAACGTTACGGGAATGACCAACTATTGTTACTACAAAGATCTTTTTTTTATTCACTTCGAACTCACTATTAAATACCAAACAGCACTTTACTTTAACCAAACTTTCTTACTACGTCGCCTTGCCCAGTACTATCACGACTTTAGCGTACAGCGTATGGTCCTGTGGTTGCTTCGGCTGCGTCGCACTCTGCGGTACGGTGTTCCTGTAGGAATACTCGAGCCCCAACACCGCTATCACCTCTTTCGCTTGGGCGTCTTCGTCTACTTTGGCTTGCAGACGCACCGCCATTTTGTTACCCTTATGCCAGACTATTACGCTGTAAGAGAAATAAATACATTTACTATACATAGATGTATATTCACGTCCTTTAATCCCTTTTGGGCGGACAGAACATCGGAAACATGAAAATTTTTCTTGATTACTTATTAGCATGAACTCTTTATTTTATCAAATAAATGGGACATAAAAAGAATGCTAACTAGCTGCCGTTCAGCCCGGCATGTCGTAGGAGGCGATTAAGGGATCAGGGGTAAATGGTATCCCGGCGATGTGCTAGCAACCTGCTATCATGGTTCTATAATATGAAATATTATAATTCATAGTATTTTATTTTCGTCGATGTACAGCTATAAAAATATTATTGTCTACTCCTATACAAATCACTACATAGTATAAAACAAAGTCGCTTTCTTTGACCCTATGTCCCTTTGTATGCTTAAATCTTTGAAACTACGCAACGGATCTTGATGCGGTTTCTTTAAATAAATAGAGTGATTCAAGAGGAAGGTTTATATGTATAATAGCATCCATTAAATAGCCAGAAGTGCGAAGCCGGAGCGGGTCGCTAGTATGCTATAAATTAAGAATATTATTTATACCCATTGCATAACTACATACATTCACGTCTTTTAATCCCTTTTGAACATCTCCTTGGTCACCTTTCAGCTTGAATATTGGGGTTCGAAGTCATATGGAACCATGGTAGGTTGCTAGCTCATCGCTCTGATTCAATTTATACCTGGTTTCTTAGTCACCTCCTACGACATGCTGGTAAGAAAGGCAGCTAGTTAGCTTTCTTTTAATGTCCTAGTTGGGTTTGAGACACACAAAAATTTAATTATAGCTTCTATCTGACTGTTATATGTCTTACAGTCAGAGATAGACGCTATATTCAAAAAAGGTGACGTTAGGAGTACCTATAACCGCCGAATGTGTATTAGAAGATGTGTGAGTGCCAATGAAGCGAAAGTGGACTGCCAGGATCGGGACAAATGGGGATCCGTGATCTCTGCCTACCCCTCTACAGGGAATCAGGCGTGATGTGTATATATAAATTTAGTTTAATAAAAAGGGTCTTGACTTGACGGAATGATGAACACACAATCCTCTGCCTACAAAAAAAAAAGCTCCCATTAAACTTATCAGCGTTGGATTAGCAACCGTCCATCCACTTACTCATCAGGCGGCGTGCAGTGCGTGTCCTCGTCGTACTCGGCGGCGTCGTCACGTTGTGCTAACGCTAACTTCACGGTCGGAGGTTCGATTCTCGCTTGGGGTAAATCTTTGCTAGGTTTCAGTGATAATTGGCGTAGTTCCTGAAATAGATATGTAGTTGGTATATGGTATGCATAAGTAATAGTACTGGAATGATGAAATTACACGATTGAGTAAGACGTTATCAGCTGGTATGTCTAATATTGTATCATTGTGCTTATTATGTGGTATTTAATGTAATATTCGATTGACATTTTGGAGTATTCAGGACCAATATTACTGAAGTTAATAATCATCACTTACGTCGATTTTTTTTATTGTTCTAGTCTGTTCGGTTATTATGTTATTATATATTTGCATTCCTTTTATCTCTTTGTCACCTTTTAATATTAAGTAATGATAAGACGTCATTGGATCATTATAAAAAGCTTCATTACCTACTCCCACCCCTAATACATTCTCTATAATACTCTTAAAATAGAATACAAAACACGCGTTCACGACAAATGATACTGATACAGAGTCAAGCCTCAAACAACTGAGCTACGTCGAACCTTAAAATAACTCAACCCCTAATCCCTATCTCCCTTCTTATTCTATACCCTTACTATGTCAACATAACTTTATTAACATCTCACCGTCTCCACACTCCTGGCATCCCCCTCCACCCATTTAAGGTCCTCCGAAGGCAGGTCTTCGACCCTCACGAAGCCCACGTGCATTTCGTGTGCCGTGGGATTGGTCAGCTTAATCACGACCGTGGCTCCATCTCCCGATTTTAGCGGGGAACACGATATCAACTTTACTTCCGGTACGTGGTAACTGGAAAATAATAATATAATCAATATTACACACATATATTCACCTAATAAGACATATAACATGTTATGCGGATGAATGATAGCAGATTGACAAAAGGAATATATATGAGTGAAGTGGAAGGGCGGTTACGTAGGGGCCGGCCTAATAAGACATATAAAAGTCAGATAGACGCTATATTGAAAAAGGTGACGTTAGGAGTACCTCTAACCGCCGAGAGTGTATGAGAGGATGTATGAATATCAATGAAGCGAAAGTGGTCTGTCAGGATCGGGACAAATGGGCATCCGTGATCTGCCTACCCCTTTACAGGGAATCAGGCGTGATGTGTATGTATGTATGTACATATATTCACGCCTCTACGTCCCTAGGGGATAGGAAGAGACTATCGATCGCCACCTGGAACGAACCTGACAAATCTCTCTTGTTTCACTCACATTCACTTCTCATAATCACATCACCTTCTCATAATCGCTTTACGTTAAGAGTCTAGTAGTGATGGAATCTTATTAACTGATGGGTTAGACACCATTACTAATATTTCAAGAGAAAAAACAATATATGAGTAAGTTATCTTACGAGTTTCACCTGAACAACAGTCTAAACGAGATAAAAGGATAATTGGAGCTCTTTCGTTTTATCTACCTTGTCAAAGCTCGCGGTCATACATGCATCAGTATATCTAAGACTAGGATAGAATACAATCACCTACTAAAGGGATAAAATTAGTCTTTATAATTAACTGTTTAGGTCTAAGGTAGATTTGTTCATCTTTGCCCAAATTAATAATAATATTTGGACATTATTACACAAATTGAACTAGCCCCTTGGTAAGTACATTTAAGACTTGTGTTAGGGGTACTAGTCAACGTATATTTAAGAAATGTATACATATTATATATAGATAAATGCATATATATCATATAACTAAGTTCTTAACTCTGCCTCCACCGGGAATCGAACCCTCACGATTAGAGTTCAGGTGTCAAACCGATCACGCCACGGAGCTCGTCAAAAATCAAATTAAGTACTTACTATGCCAAAAGTTCAATTTTGAACTTCACTGAGGCCGGCCCATACTCCGGCTTGGCCAAGTTATGGTCACAGACTCTGCAGCGCTGACTCCTCTTGGCACTGAGCGCCCGCGGAATGGGATAGAGTCGTGAAGATAGCGCCGGTTGGCAGTCCGCCGAAGCGAGACGTTGGTCTAGTGTTGTTACTGAAAAAATAAATGTTATTGATATTCTCTGAAATTCTAGTTTGGGAGGCAAAAGAATGCTTATTAGATCCCGTTCTTCCCAGCATGTTGTAGGCGACTGGATTAAATGGAATTGATTGGGCATTGGGCTAGCAAACTGTCACCAATGTTTCATGTCACATCACAACCCTAAAATTTATGCTTAAAATGACCCAGGAGATACATTCTCCAATGTTGTACCCTCTCCAGATGACCGTGAATGCCCTCTGTACCGTCATACAATCATTCAATTAGCCTATGTCAGTCCACTGCTGGACGTAGGCCTCTCCAAGGGTACGCCCCAAAACACGATCATTCGTGACCCTTATCTAGCCACTACCAGCGACCTTCTTGAGGTCATCGGTCCACCTGGCAAGGCTGCGTCTTACACTACGAACTTCATACATGCTCTTCTATTCTCCACACTACATACACTTTTCTCAAGAAGAACATATAACTCACTCTGATTAAAGTCAACCTCCTTGGTATAAACCTCTGGGGGCAGTTCGTCCACTTCCTCACTGGCCTGACTCGGAGCGAAGGAAGCAATGGTATTACTCACTCCGCCCTCCGTCTGCATGCCGGCTAACTGGCGAGCCATGGCGCCTGTCACACCTGTCTTGTCCTGGTAAATGGGGTATGAAGAATATAACAAACACTTTCATGACTTTTAACCCTTGAGGGGTAATCAGAAGTTGGGTTAGCCATATGAAAATATAGAAAAATTATTTCTATAGGTACAAAATTTTAGGTTTTGAAACCTAATCTAACTAATACAGACTCAAACTTCCAAAGACTGAGCTACACCAAGATTATTTATGAATAAGGGAATTTATTTACAGCTTTAAAAACAAAAATTACTATAGATATCAAGTGTGCATGTTTTAAAAATATATGGTTAGGGTGGATTTACTGGGTGGATGAGTTTTAGGTGGTAGAATAAAGATTTGGAGCTGAAAGTTATTGATTAGATACTATACCATGAGCATGTGTCAATGGATTTATTTTATTTGTATAAAGAAAGCTATGAACATTTAGCCATTTTTGACAAAGGGACCAATTCTGACAAAATAAAACACTTCAAATAGTCTTAATATCCATGTTACATTCAGACAGGAGTTAGTTATAATTTATAATCTTAATAGTTAGCAACTCACAGTAAGAGTGATATATTTCCCCCGGATGGCGAACTTCTTCCGCTCCTTCTCTAACTTCTCTTGCTTCTCCACCTGTGCTAGGGCCTTGTAGTAGTCCAGCAGCTGGTTCACTCTGCCCTGGTGAGGGTTCGGTCTCTCTGGCCACGCTCCAGACGCTGATATATAAATTGAAAGATACATGACAGTGAGAGATAAACAACATAATAAATAGGTACTTTTTTTTTAACAACATAATAACTTAACAATATTATAACATAATAACTTTTACAATATTATTGAAAAAGGCTGATCTTAGAAGTACCTATAATTGTGTAAATGAGTGTCAATGAAGCGAATTGGTTTAACTGGGTCGGGACAAAGGGGAATCAGTGGTCTCTGCCTACCCTACTCTACCTAGACTACAAGTTAGCTCATACTATTTACTGTGGCAATCAGACAATTGCATATAATTGGTGATGAATCAGCATCCTATTGTTCGAAACCAGCTTGTTTAATCCCTTTAGGGATCGACAGAAACTTTGAGACATAAACATTCAACAACAAATCTCTTTGGACATTTTTCAGCATGAATATTGGGGTTGTGTTATATGGAATAATGGTAACAGGTTGCTTGCGAATTGCCTAATTTCATTTACCAATGAAATTTGGCATGATATGCCGGGAAAACAGCAGGGCCCTTATTCCACTAATTAACTTTGACAGCCACTCAACTGCGTCGCGTCGCTATTGCGATACTTCTGCGTCTCGGCTGTAAAACTGGCACTCTGCTAATATTTTGACAGCCACACTTGTGCCTCAATAGCGAGTCAGTGGTGCTTCAGTGGCACTTCAGTGGCCACTCAAGTATGGAAATGTCAATAGTGGAGTTCGAA